>JAFEMH010001307.1:0-496792 GCA_022495995.1 Adenophora triphylla var. japonica
CAAATTAAATCCAAAGGATGGGTCTGTTGCATTTCAAATAGTTGATTCTTCTGAACCTATGTCCAAAGCTTCTAGAACATCAAAAAAGTGATCTTTTCTGCTTTTCATGCACTGTTGGCATCATGAAAAAAGATTTCAATCTCCTTTTTTCCATTTGGATAATTGATACATATTCATTATCTCTCATTTTCAAGTCAATTTTTTGATAAATTATAAATTTGTTGAAGCAGTAAACAGTGATGAAGAAGATGAGAAATTGAAGTGTCAAGTTGATCGTCAAAAGGGACATTTGAAGGTTACGTCTGGGAATGTTGATATGGAAAAAAGATGATTTCTCTCCTGTTTTTTTGCCACACTACCTTAAGTGAAATGGTGTTTTTATGAGGTGGTAGGAAGCAAAAAGAGAATGGATGTTGCTGGAATAATTAACGTCCACCACCGAGGAGAAACAATGGATGATGAACATTGATCCTACTACTTCTTGCAGCTTGGTCTACATTAAATAAATATGATCTTAGAAATTATTGATGCGCCTGGGATAAAAAAGTTTATTCCATATTTTTTCAACTTACTTCCATTTTTCCCTCTTCCATTTTAGGATTGCGAAAATGTCTTTAGTCACCTATTGGAGTCGGCAAATGTTGAGGCTAACTGGAGCCTGGGAGCAGGTATCATGTTTGTATGGGTGCCTTCTTTGATCTTTGTTACCGACTTTAAGTGCTTGTAATTGAACTTGAAATTTTATATCGAGCAATGAGAGTGATCATCAATGGCAAAAGATATGGCGACCAGAAAGTTCTAGGTGAACTGAAACAGGCTTTCAACGAGTGTCTGGACTCTCATTTCAAATTGACCAACTCTTCAGTTTAGATAGGAAGGAATGAGAGGGATTGTACTTTAAACTCTGTTCTCAAAGATTTTTCAGGATGGAAAATGGGAAGCCTATGTTCCTTCATTTTCTTTCTGTCTGAAAGTAGCAGCAGATTTGGGAGGATAGAAAGCTCTGATTGGTTTTTTTTTTTTTCATTTTGCTACCTTTAAAAGGTCCAAAACTTAGGAAGGAAAATCTATAATTCCTTCCATTTCCTTCCTAAACTCGGTTGCAGAACATAAAAAATTTAACCCCTCCTTTTCATTATAACTTGAGGTTGGACGATAATACCTGAACCTTTCTTTTTCTCTCCAGCTCTTTGTATACTGTAACTTTAAAAGGCTTCAGTCTAATATTTGATTTCTTATGTGTTATGCTATAGTACCTGGTGCAAAGAAAGAATTTGGATGCTGAGAAGAGACGCTTAACGCAGAAAAAAGCAAAAGAAAAATTCACGTAGATGATGAAATATTTATGAGTGCACTGTCGTCCTTCAAAATTGTTTTTACTAATGTATTTCCTGCCCCAGTTTCTATCTCAAGTAGGAGTCTAAGGAAATGGCATCATCCATGAGATGTAGGTACTTATCTCATCATGCTGTCTTATTTGTTGATAGCAATTATTTTAGCATTAAGTTATTCCTTAGATGTTGATTTGAAACTGATTCTTGTGAACCAGAAAAGCTTTAGACTTGTTTGAAGATGATGAAAGGTTTAAGGCCGTAGAACAAGCTGCATGAATTTCCTCGTTTGTACTCTTAATTAGAGCTGTTGGTCAGATTTTTTGAGAGCAGCTGTACTCAATTGTTATTTTTTCTTCTAATTTCTTAGAATTATGAAAGTTTAGGTGGAGAAAGATCCATTACCAATTTGTGAGTGATGAAAGATAACTGGCTGTGCTATCCGAAGAAGGTATATTATTGCAGATGGGGCCTAACTGATATTGCCGTTTGTTGACTTTATAAATTATTGTATACCAATTAAAAGTAACAGCATCTTCTTGTGTCTTTAGGACCTTTTGATTGTCAGAATTTGCCTTTTAGGTTCCACTGCAATTCACACAACAGGGGGTCCCATATTTTTTTTCTCTGGAGTTTGCTATATGTGTATTCTCACTCTCAGTATGTGCTTCTAATTTCAGGAAAGGATTAAGGCTCAAGGGGAACAACGTCGTAATAGGTTGGAGTACAGGCAACTCCTGGAATATTGTGGCCTGATGATTGAGGTTGTGTTTTGAAGCTTAATTTGCACAATCTTTCCAATCTGAAATTCACATGTTAATTGTCATTCATTATGTTCCCAGGTGATTGTACCATAAATAGATTAATCATGTTCCCAGGTGGATACTCAGTGGCATAAGGTTCATGTCCGCTTGGAAGATTATGAAAGACGCTCATGCCTTGGAAAATTGATCGGTTGGAATTTCCCTGGTAAATTTCTTTGATTTCCTTTATTCTGGTTCATACAACACCAACTCTTATTTTCTGTTATGCTAGGAATACATCCGTGATCTGGAGAAGGAAGAAGATGAACAGAGGAAAATAAGAAAGGTTCCCTCTAAAACTGGTTTTCTAATTATATAAGTTTATTGCATGGAGCTACAGGCTACTTGTCTTCTTAATTTTTCTCTAAACTTTTTAAGGAGCAAATGAAATGGGTGGAGCGCAAAAATCGTGATGAGTTTCGCTAAATGCTAGAAAAAAATGTAGCTGACTGCACTTTTACAGCTAAAACTTACTGCCGGATCATTGTCAGAAAGTATTCTAGCAAATAATATTGAAAGCATTCACCCATTCATTTATGACACAAAGTCGATTGCTCATTTATGACACAAAGTCGATTGCACTCTGCTTATCTGGTATAACCATGGTTATTAGGTCAAGGATTATGCTCCTTATCTTGCTATTGCATCATAAATCTCTGTTTCTACACTTAAAGATTTGTTCAAGGATGTTGCTGAAGAACTAGAGATAGGTACTTTTTACCATTTTTTCCGGTTTATATAAAGGTCATCTTTATCATATAGATTAACATTATTTTCACGTGTCGCACACTATAATTTTCTAATATCATGTAATGAGGCAAGTGCTACAGGCTAATATGTACATTGAAGACGCTATGTGTCGAGATTGTTACTTGTAAGTCACTTTCAATGCTTTTAATTTGTCAGTTCTCGTTGTTTTGGGCATGTCATTGACTTGTTCACTCCTGGTAAGCTTAAATATCTCATGCAATTACATTTCTCAGTCACCTATAGAATTTCATTGTCAGGCTTCGACATCAGAGCCATATCGCTTTTTGTCCACATTTGTACCTTAATGGCATTGAGCTGATGAATCGACTCCTCTATGAGGTTGCTCAATATATAGCAAATTTCAATTGCCCCAATATTCTGTTTTGTTATCTTACCTGGACCTTTCAAAATTGGGGAACATTAGAGTTTAGGTTTCGGGGGGCGAACATGGAACTCTCTGGGTCAGCACGAAAACTTGTTTAATCCATGAGGAGAGAAGCTGCAGCGATAGTCAGTTCTCCGGAAACCGGAAAAACGAGAAACCCCTCTCGCCGTTCTTGACTCTGCCTCTGTTTCTCATCTTGCCTTAGATCTTGAGGTTTGAGTCTCCTTTTTTATATTCTCTTGCGTTCGTTTAAAGCTTCCTTTTCTTAATTTAAACTATATTTCGATTTATGCTGTGCCTTGCCTTGAGAGTTGAGACTGCTACTGCTTTCTTTTTCACATTTTCCCCTTCTTATTTTTAAAAGTTTTACCATCTAAGCAGTGGCAGTGAACTTTTTACTTTCTTACTTGTAAGAATCTGTGATTACTACATTTTACCAAAAATAGTTTCTTTTGAGTTCTATTTTTGTTCACACTTGTACAGATATAGTATTCTTGAGTAAAATGATATGAGTAAATATTAACATAAAATAACTTTGTTCTTGTGTTTTCTTACTCGTCTGCATGACATGCATGTGCATTTTTATATTTTGTAAGTCTCTGATTTCCAGTGTACCTCATTGCTTATGTGTGCATATTGAATATGAATGAGGGATTAGTGGTTGGAACTTAAATCTTGAAGATGTGAAGGCTCAGGCTTCCTTGGTATAATGTCTTGTATTTTCGTTATTTTGAACATGTTCCTTTTTGAAATATTCTAAGCTACGTTTGATTCATGAAGAGCTATTTCAGGAAAAAATTAAAATGAAAAGCATTACTTTGGAAGCAAATATTATGTCCTCCTTTGTTTGCTTTTCACATTCGGAAAAGGGATCTGATAATAACTTCCAAGTGTTTTGGTTGAAGCAGAACAATTACATCATCAATTATCTTCCATAAGTCAGTTTTCAGAAGCTCCAGATGTGGTAATTCTAGAGTTATTTCAGTTATATAATGAGAAATTTACGAAGTTGTTATTTTAATTTATTTTCGCTTTCCTTTGTTGGATGGCAACGCAATGTGTCACAGGACAACCGGATGCAGAATCATCCTCCTTTCTTATAAGCTGATTCTTCCTCGACCTGAGCCACGTAAGTTTGTTCACATGGTGACACCATTGACTACAATCTCGTTCTGCTACTATTTATTTTCTGTATTTGATTCGTCCCAAAATAAATGTCGCGTTTCCAAATAAGGAAAGTGACTTGGTGCAATTTTATCATTGTACAAGTAATGTACAAACTAGTAAAGCACCTTCCTTAAAAACGTTGACTAGTCAACTGCGACATTTTTTCTGGGACGGAGAAGAATGTATGCTTGAGCATGTAGTCATGTTCAAACAACATTCAAGCTCATACGTGGCAGTTTTTAGATTTATATAGGATAAGTATGCTGCTATGTTGACGAGCCCAAGGCCTTTATATGAACCATGCTTGCTTACATTTGGAGCTATATGGTGGGATAGAATCTACTAAGTTATGTCAAAACTTATATAATGGATTCATGATTTTTTTTTCATATCATGATCCTTGTACCTCTTTAAATATACAAGTGAATCTATTCTGAGGATAGGTAATGGTTTATGTAGGTGACTCCTCAAGATCCTATTTCCATACCATCTCTCCATCTGAAGATACAACATCTATTCCTCTTGGACTTACCATTTTCCCTATGTTGCAGTCAAATATTCTCTATAGGATACGTGTCAATCATTTTTGTTTATTTTGTTCACATTCCTAATTATTTATGAGTTTCTTATTTGTCATGTTGCTTCTTCCAGGAGGACATTCTTAGTCTCATGAAGCATGTTGCTATTGGTGACTCCACATGCGTCGTATCAAAACTTGATAGGTTGTCTGCCATTTCATGGATTCATGATGCTTTTTCATCTCATGAACGCCCTACCTACTCTTTAAGTATGAATGTCAGTGAATCTCTTCTGAGGATACATTATGGTTTATGTCGGTGATTCCTCAAAATCCTCTTTTTCTACCATCCCCATCTGAATCTATAACATCTATTCCTCTTGGACTTTCCATTTTCCCTATGCTGTAGTGTTTCAATCAGATATTCTCTAAAGGGTTTGCGTAAACCATTTTTGTTTATTTTTTCACATTTCTAATTATCTACTCCCTCCGTCCCAAAATGAAAGTCCAAAAAAATCAAATTTTTTCTTACTCAAATTCCTATTTTCCTTGTGTAATTGATACATGTTCATTATTTCTCATCTTCAAGTCAATTTTTGGTTAAATTACAATCTTTTTGAAACAGTGAACAGTGATGAACCAGTTGAGAAATTAAAGTGTCAAGTTCAATAAAAAGGTGATATCTCTCCTCTTTTTCACTATTTAAGTTCATGAATCTTAAGAGTTATAGATTGGATTGAGAAACTAACTCATTTCCTTTTCGATATCTGCATCTCCTCTGCTGCAGAAGCGTCACAGCAAGACAACAATCTGATGCAGAATCAACCTCCTTTTTTATCTACTGCTTCTTCAATGTACGCTAGACCACATGGTGACAGCATTGACTACAATCTCCCTCTGCTACTATTTATTTTCTCTATTATACCCATAGTTATCGGAAGATTTCTGACTATCAGATTTCCGACGCTATCACATTTCCATGACTATGCTTGAAAATTAGGTAGTTAATTCATCTGTTGTTCTGATAGATTTGTAATGCATCCGACTTCCTCTTCACGAGTTTTATTAGCCTGTACTCTGACTTTCCAGAGGTAAATCTGAGAGATCTGATGACGATGTGAGTGTTGCTAGCTCATCATTTGAAATAGAACATTGGGTAGCACTTTCAGTTCTGCAATTGCTCTTATTGAATAATTCACTCTTCTTACAAAACAAAACATATTTGCTTAAGTAACAATAATGGTGCAGAAAATAATAATAGATGAATAGAAGTCAGGGTTGTATCTGCTGAATAAAGGCAAGATAATAACATAGCACTAAACTAAGGGACCTGAGTTATAGATGCCTTCAACATGTCTAGATTGTGAAGAAATATTGAGAGCAGTCCGCTTCAGCTTCTTTTATGTGACAAAGCTTAGCATTTAGTTTAAATTACCGAGTTGCTGTTCGAAGCAAATTATTTCACTGGGAGAACTGTGTGTTGTAATTATTGCTCTGCCTATATGGATGTATGTGCATATGTAAATATACACTAACTATGCACACGTGTACATACATACGTACACACTACCATGAGTTTGCACATGTATCTACAATATCTTTCTGGATAAGTTTATACTAACCGTCTCAAAATTTTCAGTAACAGGTTTCAAAATCAATTCCAAAGGATTCCAAGTTATAATGGAGCTGCTGCATTCTAAATATAGATGATTCTTCTTCTGAATCAGTGCCTAAAGCTTCTTGTACATCAAGCAAGTGATCTTTTCTGCCATGCTTTTGGCATCATGCTTAAAAATTTCTCAATTTCCTACATTCCATTTGTGTAATTGATGCATATTCATTATCTCTTATCTTGAAGTCAATTTTTTTGATAAACTACAAATTATGTCACTTGGAGAATTGATCCTCTTATCTTATCAGTTTGGTTCACCAAAACATTTTCATCAAGCATTTTAGGTATACGTAAAAACATATGATGTCAGTGGACATATGTATATGATGTGAGATTTGTGTTTGCGAGTTGTTACCATGGATTGGTCTAGTTTGTGTAATTGATACATGTTTTCATTATCTCTCATCTTCAAGCCAAATTTTTGTTAAATTACAAATTTCTTGAAACAGTAAACAGTTGTGAATATCGCGTTTCTGAATAAGATTCTTATATCCATACGTTTATGGATATAGATTTCAATATAAGATTTTACCTGATTAGCTTCTCTCCATCGTTCATATACAACACAAGTTTCATGTTTTCCAGTAATGGTGGTGTTGTGCAATCGCAGCGGAAGCTAATGAACAATAACTAAAGAACACACACCAAGCAATTGAGAAATCAAAAGAGAAAAGAGATGGAAATCGATTGGGGTTTTGAACCTTGCCTCTGTTTTATTATATGCAATATCTCATTTGTTTACATATGGTTACAAACAGTATATATATGTTACAAACCCTAGCCTAAACCAAGACCAAATAAACAGAAACCCGTTCAGGCCCAAAACCCCCTGTCAGCCTTGAGGCGGGAGGCTCCCGCCCCAAGGTGACCCAGGCGCCCGCCTGGCGAGGTGCAATGCCAAGCTGCTCCTTCGGCCTTCGATGCGCCCGCCTCAGCAAGCTCCATGCGGCCGCCTCAAAGCCCCACGCCACAGCTATGCCTTCGGCCTTCCAGGCGCCCGCCTCGGATAGCACGGGGCGCCCGCCTCGCGTCGAATAGAGAGCCATACCATACCCAACTCGTTGATGATAAATATGATTTTTTGCCAAGAAAATTGCGTTTTGACTGTCACAAAGCAACTTCACTCCACCTTGTTGAATACCCAACTCGTTGACCAAACCCCAAAGCCATAAGGCTTCCTTTGCAGCTTCAACCGCTGCCATGTACTCCGCTTCCGCTGTAGACAATGCAATAATCGACTGAATCATAGATCTCCAACATATGGGTCCACCACCAAGAGTAAACGCATAACCGGTAGTCGACCTCCTCCGATCCAAGTCACCCGCATAATCTGAATCAACATATCCCACAACAGAAAGCTCCTCACTCTTACCTCCAAACACGATGCCATAATCCATAGTGCCCTTCAAATATCTGAGAATCCACTTGACTGCTTCCCAATGCTGTTTACCCGGATTCGCCATATACTTGCTGACCACACTAATAGCTTGCGCCAAATCTGGCCTCGTGCAAATCATAGCATACATGAGACATCCCACTGCACTTGCATAGGGAATCTATGACATACTCTGAATATCTTCAGTCGAACTCGGGAATCGAGGCGGAGAAATTAAAATGACTCGTCAATGGTGTCTTCACGGGTTTTGCATCCCGCATATTGAACCTCTCTAACACCTTCTCCACATAGTCGGCTTGAGACAACCACAATCTCCTAGATTTCCTGGACATCGAGCCATAACATCCAACAACAGGTGGTTTTTTTATTACCACTGCGCAGCCGCCTCCCCCCCCCCCCTTCACTCAATATGTACACACACACACATATAAATGTATGTATTACAACTACGCTTGGTTTTTTTTATCAAAATGCTCATTACATTAGAAGTTATGAAAGTGTGGAGATCTAAATTATTCACCAATCACTTATAGTGTTTTTTTTTTTTTTTTTTTTTTTTTTAAGTTTCGTATTTGTCATGTTGCTTTTTCCGGGAGGACATTCTTAATTTCATGAAGCAAGCCAGTATTGGTGACTCTACGGATGTTATTTCTTAATTTTCATATTATGATTTTATTTTATTTTTTATTTTTTTTTGTGGTGATGAATTGATTTTTGGGTTAGAAGTATATAAGTCTTTAAATTTAAACTGGGAAGGGAAAGTGGGGTTTTTATTTTAGTTGTTAGTCCTTGTAATTTCAGTTTTAACATTTTTGCCCTTGTAGATTTAAATAATATGCCAACTATGCAATGAGATTGCCAAATAAGCGAAAACAATGAGTCAACACGCCAATTCAACAAAATTAACGGTGAAATTGACGGTTAATTGATGGAAGGATGACATAATCCATAAAATGTAGGTCAAGGATGAAAAGGTTAAAAAAATTGATTTAATGATGAAAACGTAAAACTTAAACTAGTTGAAGGACGAAAAAGATACTTTTCTCTTGAGATTAGTGTTCAGCCTTTTTCTTCACATGTGTTTATTTTCTATTATAAATATAGAGTGGGTGCGGTGGATATATGGGTATAAATATAGAGGGATATGTACTGATATTTGACTAAACTTTAGAAATATACACCAAATATAATTCCATTAAGAATTAAGAAGATTTGACTCTTTTTCAGGATCCGCGGGAACTTGGCAGGTCGCGTGAGAAACCATTCTAGAGCGTGATCACTCAAGGTACTAGCTAATGCTTTGCACAAAGTCGCCTGCTTCTTGGTGAGAATAGACAGTCACCTCGAAACTTCCAATGTGGGTTCTCGCCCTTGTACTTCCCGAATAATCAGACAGTGACAGCATAGGGAACGTGGGATCTGGGTCGGCATTTTGAATTTCCTTCACAAAAGGCGCCAAGTTAGAATCCACCTCATCCACGGTTTTATTTCCCGCTTCTAACTCCTTAATCCGTTTCACCATCTCTTTCCTCCAGTGATCCTCCTCCTTTCTCTCCACCTTCTCATGCCCCCTGGGTTCCTCCACCTTATGGTGCCTTTCTAAATGATGGGATCTTCATTCTGAATGTTTCGAGTGACTTGGCTTATGCACCTTATCCGTGGTGGATCCACTGTTTACTTCATCCCCATCATACTCATAGTAGTAAGATTAACCCCGCGAGATAGTTGACTGGTAATACACTTTCTTCCTCTTCAACTATCTCCTGAGACCTCTTCTTCCCGGCTACTCTCTCAGATCTCGCTTTGTTGGATACTCGCCTTTCTATCCTTGTTCGGTCCCTGGGAGGCGGCATATCGCCTTCCCGCCTATCTTCCCTCCTTAATACGCTTTGACTATCGGCTTGTCCCCTCGTTGGGCTGTCTCCATCTGTTCTTGCCATGATATTCTGCGGGATCTGAGTAGGCTCTTGCCTCATTTTCACAAGTCTATTGTTTAAAATAGACTTGTGCAAGGGAAAGTATGCCCGATTTTGGGCACGTGCAACCTGCCCAATTCTATAGGGTTTAAAAATTTTAGGTTCAAAAATTTTAAGGGTTCAAATTATTTAGTTTTATCATATATATATATTACATCCTGATTAATTATAGAGAAATGTAGTGATCTAGTTGGTCCGAGTTCGATTCACATCCCCAAAAATGTAGAGTATTTTTTCTTTCGTTGGCCTTTCTCATTTTGGGCTTCCCTCCCCTCCCCTCCTCTTCCATCCATTCTTTTCTTAGTTTGGGCTTTTATTCTATTTTTTCAACCGTCATTATTCAATTTTTCCACCTCAATTAGAAAATTTGATTATATATTTAATATATTTTATTGAATTATTTGCAATCATTACTTCAGTATTTGTTGCATTCATTGCATTGTGTAATTTTTAATTTAAAATATTAAAGGCCCAATATATATATATATATATATATATATATATATATATATATATATATATATATATATATATATATAGTATAGGATCCCTATAAATATTGAGACGGAATTGAGGAATAATATTAAAAAGTGTTAGTACTAATGTTAAAACGTGTTAGAGATAGTGTTGAAAACTTTCAGCATATTTTAATAAGTTTCATTTATTTACAAAATGTTAACGGACATTTTTAAAAAACATAATTTCAAAGTTCAAAGAAAAAACCAGATATTTTACAAAATTTTGGCTTATTTTTGGCTTAAAAAATTGAAATTTGAATTAAATTATTGGGCTATTCTGGAATTAAATTGACCAATTAGTCAATTAGTCAAGAATAAAGAAACAATCTTTGCGGATTTTAGCTTACTTACTAACTAAGATTGCATTTGACCAATTTTTTTTTTTTTTTTCTTCTTTTAAAAGGGGTGCATTTGACCAATTGACCTTATTAACAACGGACATAATCCTAGCGATTATATAATCCCTCCTCGCTCCTTCTTCCTGCCCTCATTCCCTCGCCTTCCTCTCTCTCTCTCTCTCTCTCTCACACACACACACACACACACACACACACACACAGTCCCCTCCGCCTTCCTCAACTCCGTTCCGATCATTTCCCCTCCAAATTTCTTCTCTCTCATGATTTTCACACCGATATAATTCGCCCGGCGTAACGCCGTCGTAACATTCTATCAAAATGGCGGTCACTTCACAAGATGTTTAGGAAATTGTTCGGAGTCTCTCTTCCGACGATAAAGACAAAAGCTCCAGAGGTGACTTATCAGCTTTGTTTCTCCGATCAGCTTTCTTCGATGTGTTATATTTGTGTGTGTGTGAACTTTGAACTAAACCTAGAAAGTTAACCTGAACAAGAATGGGTTAGACATTGCTGATTTTTCTGATTTTGGCTGCTCATTTGAATTAGGGTTTATTTTGATTTTATGAAATTACTTTGATTTAGGGTTTATTTTTTGTTTTATGAAATTAGGAGCGTTGTTGATTTGAAATGTTCTGCTCATGTTATGATTGTTTACAGTTTGCCAAATTTGTATATATATCATGAACTCCTTCTCTCCCATGTGTATTCCTTTTTTTGTCAAGTAATTTTCTTTTCTGGGCCTGTTTTTTTTTTTCCAATTAATTCATTCATCAACAAGTTTGACTTCATTTTTTTGGCACTTTCTTTAATTTGCATGTATTGTTAAGTATACAGGTCAGTGTTTGATAACCATGTTGCCAAAGTTAGTTTTTACCCTGACTCTTCGTGTGGATAAGGTGTCCAATTTGGTGATCCTTGTCATTGATCTCTGTTTCCTCTATTTCATGCATTATTTGCATTCTCTACAACCATTTGTTTTCCTTTCAGATTATGCTGACAATCACATCATCTGGTATAATCTTAGGTGTGAGGAAAAAGCTGTAAAGTTCATTGTACATTTAGTATGTGTTCCATAGCAGTGACATGTCTCTCAATTGTTTCTTGTTTGAAGCAGATTCGTTTCTTCTTCTGCAAATTGTTCTTTCTATCATTTAATGCACAACTAGAAATAAGAACTGTTGCTTACTTGATTTCTTACTAATATTACATTACACTATCAGTTTACTGTATTCCTTGCACATTATATGTGAAAATTCCCATATGTCTAACTAGCTGTTATATCCCTGATTGTTGCATTGCAATGAAGAATTAAATGGGCTCCTTTGACTGATAATCATGGTGGGATGGATACTCGCACATGGTAGCGGAGCTGTACCTTGTGGAGTATATGCCTTTCATTCATTTAGATCTGTCTTCCATTTTCATGTCAGGATTTGTGCCTATTCTGCCTCCTCTTATGAGTTGGATCTGTCCTCCATTGCTAAAGATCTGGTTTTGTTGATGGTGAAGAGTCTCCTTGGGCTTAATACTCAAGTGGGTGGGTCTGTCCAATAGTTATCTCATTTAGGTCGAAATCTCTCGCACCATCTTGTATATAGATGTTATCATCTCTTAACATTCTATACTTGTGTGTATGATTATTATATTCTGGTACGACTAAAGCAAATTTTCCATTAACAGAAACAATCCAGAGTCGACGAGGCAAATTTGAAAAGAACATGCGAGGACCATAAAATTAAGTTGATTATTTGCCAAAGCAAGCTGAGGTAAGATCTAATTATATTAGATAAGCATTCCTTATTCCAATCTGTGTTTTTTTCTTACTTTTTTATATGTGATCATGTTTTTTTTTTTTTCTGTCTTAGAGATTAGATTACAAGGGTCCTGTTATTGATGCTGTGGCATGATGAAGAATTATGGAGGGTAGCTGTTGACACACAGTCTTTAGGATGACTCTAACCGTAGAAAACTTTTTGATTTCACTCCCCTAAAGTATATTATAATGAGTTCTTTTTCAGCGTCGCTCATGCCGAAGGAGATTAATGCCGAGGTAAGATCTAATTATATTAGATAAGCATTCCTTCTTCCAATCTTTATGTTTTTTCTTACTTTTTTATATGTGATCCTGTTTTTTTTCTGTGTTAGAGATTAGATTACAAGGGTCCTGCTATTGCTATTGATGCTGTTGTATGGCATGATGAAGAATTATGGAGGGTAGCTGTTGTTACACAGTCTTGAGGATGACTCTAACTGTAAAAAACATTCTGATTTCATTCCCCTAACCAATTATATTATAATGAGTTCTTTTTCAGCCTCGCTCATGCCGGAGAAGGAGATTGGCGCTGATCGGTTCATTGAAGCTCACCCCGAGTTTGATGGCCGCGGAGTAGTTATTGCTCTCTTTGGTACTTTCTTAGTTGCTTATCTCTTTTCAATGTCAATTTTTGTATGCTGCAATTTCAGAGAGGAGATGATGAAGGGAGTTGGATGAAGACACTATATTTGGACAACATTTTACCAAAACTCCCTTCATCACTTCTTCTCTAAAGATGCAGCTTATTGCGCCATAAAACTTCTGAAGTTGTGTCATCAAATAGGACTTGCTAGTAATGTTGATCACCTAACGTTACTGATCCTTTGTTGGTGTGGTGTGGTTATGGCTGGTCACTGCACTGTTGCTTGTTTGCAGATGCTGGTCTGGACCCAGCTGCAACAGGACCGCGATTGACATAAGATGGGATGCCAAAAGTTGTAGACATTCTTGATTGGTACATTACGACAATGTTTACACTTATTTCTGTAATCCCTCTGGTCTGAAATCTTCTAAATTCTCTCATCTCTTTTTTCCAGCACCGGGAGTGGTTTGGTACCTCAACTGTGGTGAAGGCTGATGTCGATGGTTGTATTCGTGGAGCCTCAGGTATTTCACGCACGACTGCTTCATAGTTAATCGCTCTTTGCAATTATTGAACATCACATATGTAAAAGTTTGTTTTATATAAAGTTGTTTCAGTTTCACCCATTCCCCTCCTTTCTTTCTTCAATTACATAGGAGATTTGTTCCGACCCTAAGGCTTTCGAAATTTGTTTTTGTAACAATCTATTTCTCTCTTGTTGTAAATTCTTCTTGGAGCAATCCATTAGGGGACTGGCATGTGGGTTATAAGTTGGTATATGAGCTTTCCAGAGACACTTTGACCTCCCGTCTAAAGGTGCGCTTTTTCTTCACCTCTAATGTTGCAGATACAGTATTTTTTTTTGCAATTATGTTACTGTTTGTGTCTTTAATCTTGTGGAGAAGCCAAGAAAGAAAACATGGGGTGAGAAAAAACGGAAAGCAAAAGCTGAAGCTGTGAAACAGCTATATGTGTTTGATAAGGTGTCAAACTTGCAGGTTTGAGCCAAATTTGGCGTTTTTAGCACGTTAGATGCCTGCATTTTTGTCGACAATGTGGATGATGATGGCAATATATTAAGTATTGTAACAGATAGCGACCCCCACGGCACTCATCTTGTTGGTATTGCTGCTGCCTTCCATCCAAATGTAAGACAATCTTATCTTTTGTGGATGTTTACATACATGTGTTACATTTTATTGATAGGGAAAAACTAACTGCCGCTAAAAGTATGATTCCCCCGCAGGAACCTCTTCTCAATGGAGTTGCACCTGAAGCGCAGTTAATATCATGTAGAAATGAAGACTCTCACTTAGGTTTAATGGTAACAGGGACATGCTTGACACGAGCGCTAATAGTTGCTGTTGACTTATGCTCTCTATGGTAACTAATCATCAATAAATATGCTATTTTGCTCGTTATTTTAGGATCTAATTATGCAAGAGTTACAATTTAAATTGTTTTATGTTATTTGTGTCAACGTTATTCAGGATTGATGGCTTGCTACAAACCACATTAATTAATATTTTTTGGTTTGTTATGCCAACTCCCATTAATGCATCTTCCTTCAACCTCCATCAGGACTAGAACATAAAGTATTAGTTTTTCTTTGTATCAAACCTATGACACAATTAATGCATGATCTGTTGGGGTTGGCAGCCACACTTTTTGAGCGGTATAAGAAGAATTAGTCCAGAAAGGATTATGGATGTAGGTTATTACGCAAATTTGATTAAATTTATTTCCGTCATGAATTAACTGCAACAGGCTGCATCACTATGAATATTTGATTGTGTTTGTTGTATCATCTTTGTTATTGCTGTAAAAGCACACATTTTTTTAGTGCTGCCTAAACTTAAAATTTACTAATAAACTATGAGATTAAAACATTTGCTTGGAACTAATAACCAGTCTGCAAGATATATCAGTAACCCTTTATTTTGATTAGATTTATCTCCTTTTATATTTATGAATATTATTGAACAAATGGTTGAAGAATTTACAACATAAAATTTATCGTTTTAATTTGGATCTCTAGTTTCTTATAGCCAACTGGAACTTGTTGAAGCTCACATGTCTAACCAAATTAAAATGTCTTGACTTTAAGATCTGTGTAAGGGGGCATTTTTACAATTCTTGTTTATAAAGCCGCACTTAACCAATTATTGTTTTTTCACAGCAGATGTTACGTTCATGTAATGGCAAGTTGACTATGAAACTACAGTTAGTTGTCAGCCAATTTACCTGAAAAACATTAAACAAATCCTACTATCACTCTGATGAATATTCTAGGACACTGGCTGCTCAGGATCATACTTCAGTTGAACCTCCTTTCGAAGGATTTGAATATACTTGGTATATCTTTCTGTTGGGGTTTAAATGCTGAGGGTGAGGCAGTGTTCAGGTTCTACTTTTACTTTTACTCTTGTCCTTTTCTACTTTTGTCGTAGCATTAAGATCTTTTTTTTGTTTGTCTATTTATACTTAAGAACTTGGAAACTATCTTCATGTTTTAATAACGCTAATAATTGGCTGAGAGGAATGCAGGTCTAGTCGAGGGCCGACAACTGATGCGGATCTTGGGATCTCTGTTAGTGCTCCTGGTGGGATTATGGCTCCTGTTCTTCGATGGACTCTCCAACGAGTCATGTTTTTGAATGGAACATCAATGGCTTCTCCATCGGCCTCTGAAGGAGTTGCATTGCTCGTTAGTGCAATGGTGGTTGCTGCAATATGGTTATCTTTGGTTTAATTTTTCATTGTTTAAATATCTTACAGGGCGCACGAATACATTCATAAGTCCTGTAATTTCCCATCCATTAATTATAAGATAAGTATTGGTCAATCTAGGAAATCAAGTCTGTTCTCTCTCTCTCTCTCTCTCTCTCTCTCTCTCTCTCTCTCTCTCTCTCTCTCTCTCTCTCTCTCTCTCTCTCTCCTCCATAACTTCACTACTTACACAGCACATCCAGTGCCTGTAATTAAACTTTTATCATTCTGTTATTCAACTCACTAAAATCTTCTTTGCTTTGTGATTCAATGGCATCATGTCTCCTTGGTTGTAAGGGAGTTTTAGCGATTCACCACACAAAAGCTTTCTTTTTATTTTCTTTCCAAAATTTCCTCACCTATTTTTCGTTTAAAGTTATTCCCATCTATTTCTAACTTTAAATTTCTTCTATTAAATTTCTTCTTAGCTTTCACATTTTATTTATCATTATTTTGTAACTTTTTTCTCACCTTGTTTCTTTGACGTTTTTGTATGACGATTCACGTTAGCCAAACAGTATTATGCATCCTGACATTTCTCTTTGAGGTACATTATTCTCCCTTAGAGGACTGAAATGAGTTTTGTATTTTGTCCCTGTTGGGAATTGGGAAAGGGGGTAATATACTTGCATTTAGGGGGTAAGGCTTAACAGAAACTGGTTGAACCGAGTTGAACCAAACCAAACTGGCTGGGTTCGTTTGGTTCTGTGTGTAGATGGTTCACCCAGCTTCAAGATTTTGAGAAACCGGCCGTCCGGTTCAAAGCGTCGATTCTTACATCTAAATCTAACCAAACCCACTTTTATAACTCTCTCCGTCCCTAAATCAAACCAAACCCACTTTTATAACTCTCCCATGTGTATTCCTTTTTTGGTACTCTTAAAGTAATTTTCTTTTCTGGGCATTTTTTTTTCAATTAATTCATTCTCGACAAGTTTGAATTCAATTTTTTTGGCACTTTCTTTAATTTGCATGTATTGTTAAGTATACAGGTCAATGTTTGATGACCATTTGCCAAAGTTAGTTTTTGCCATGACTCTTCCAATTGATAAGGTGTCAAATTAGGTGCTCCTTGTCATTGATCTCTGTTTCCTCTATTTCATGCATTATTTACAATCTCTACAACCATTTCTTTTCCTTTCAGATTATGTTGACAATCACATCATCTAGTATACTCTTAGGTGTGAGGAAAATTTAGTACGTGTTCCACAGCAGTGACATGTCTCACAATTTTTCTTGTTTGAAGCAAACTCTTTTCTTCTTCTGCAAATTGTGCTTTCTATAATTTAATGCAAAACTAGAAATAAGAACTGTTGCTTACTTGATTTCTTATTAATATTACATTATACTATCGCCATCAGTATTACATGCACATTAAATGTGAAAATTCCTATATGTCTAACTAGCTGTAAAATATCCCTGATTGTTGCACTGCGATGAAGTATTAAATGGGCTCCTTCGACTGATAATCGTGGTGGGATGGATACTCGCACATGGTAGCGGATCTGTACCTTGTGGAGTATCTGCCGTTTATTCATTTTGATCTGTCTTCTGTTTTCATGATATTTGCTTGTTAGACAACTGGTAAACGAAAAGCATGATCTGTTGGGGTTGGCAGCTACACTTTTTTAGGGGTATAAGAAGAATTAGTCCTGTTTGTTTGAAGAGTGCATTGAATTAATTACATTCTAGTATAAAGGACGTGGTCATCAGAGCTCCTGTGGCTTCAAGTTCGTCTGTTTCTCTTTGCTGTCCCCTTGTACGTTTCTAATATCTTGCATGTCATAGTTGATCATTTTCTTTATATGTTGTGCTTGTAGATCCTACAAGTCTTAGTGGTGATTTACACTATTTTGAGTCTACACGATAGATTGCAAAGCTCCATTGCACGGATCTCTTTTCCGTTTTCCAGTGACTATTACAAAGTCTAAGGCTGTTAAGAATCAACCTCCTCTAGTTTTATTCCAGAGAAATCGTTTTTACCATGTATTTTGGTGTGCATTATTTATGATGTTTCTTCTGTAATAATGATCTTCTAGTAGTGTTGTTACCTATGCACATCTGACGGAGGGAACGGGATTTATATAAATTTTAGTTGCCTTTTCATAAATGTCACGAAAGGATTATGGATGTAGGTTATTACGCAAATTTGATTAAATTTAATTCCGTCATGAATTAACTGCAACATGCTGCATTACTATGAATATTTGACACAAAGTCCACCCAATCATGTAAAGGCCGGACTAAGGGCTCCCCTCTTCCCTTGCTAACCCTGGTGTAGTGGAAAAGACTGCCAGTCGCGAAGATCTACGCACCGGTCCACGCCCCGAGTCGATCGGCGGACCGGCTCTCGCCGTTCCACATCCGACCGGGGCGCATCGCCGGCCCCCATCCGCTTCCCTCCCGACAATTTCAAGCACTCTTTGACTCTCTTTTCAAAGTCCTTTTCATCTTTCCCTCGCGGTACTTGTTTGCTATCGGTCTCTCGCCCGTATTTAGCCTTGGACGGAATTTACCGCTCGATTAGGGCTGCATTCCCAAACAACCCGACTCGTAGACAGCGCCTCGTGGTGCGACAGGGTCCGGGCACTACGGGGCTCTCACCCTCTCCAGCGCTGGTATAACCATATGGTTATTAGGTCAAGGATTATGCTCCTTATCTTGCTATTGCATCATAAATATCTGTTTCTACACTTAAAGATTTGTTCAAGGATGTTGCTGAAGAACTAGAGATAGGTACTTTTTACCATTTTTTCCGGTTTATATAAAGGTCATCTTTATCATATAGATTGACATTATTTTCACGTGTCGCACACTATAATTTTCTAATATCATGTAATGAGGCAAGTGCTACAGGCTAATATGCACATTGAAGACGCTATGTGTCGAGATTGTTACTTGTAGGTCACTTTCAATGCTTTTAATTTGTCAGTTCTCGTTGTTTTGGGCATGTCATTGATTTGTTCACTCCTGGTAAGCTTAAATATCTCATGCAATTACATTTCTCAGTCTATGAATCGACTCCTCTATGAGGTTGCTCAATATATAGCAAGTTTCAATTGCCCCAATATTCTGTTTTGTTATCTTACCTGGACCTTTCAAAATTGGGGAAAATTAGAGTTTAGGTTTCGGGGCGAACATGGAACTCTCTGGGTCAGCACGAAAACTTGTTTAATCCATGAGGAGAGAAGCCGCAAATGACGCCGCTTCTCCGGAAACCGGAAAAAGGAGAAACCCCTCTCGCCGTTCTTGACTCTGCCTCTTTTTCTCATCTTGCCTTATTAGATCTTGAGGTTTGAGTCTCCTTTTTTTATATTCTCTGCGTTCGTTTAAAGCTTCCTTTTCTTAATTTAAACTATATTTCGATTTATGCTGTGCCTTGCCTTGAGACTGCTACTGCTTTCTTTCTCACAGTTTCCCCCTTCTTATTTTTAAATGTTTTACCATCTAAGCAGTGGCAGTGAACTTTTTACTTTCTTACTTGTAAGAATCTGTCATTACTACATTTTACCAAAAATAGTTTCTTTTGAGTTCTATTTTTGTTCACACTTTAAGTGGCATATGATCTCTCTTTTTACATGATAATTTAGTAATTTTATGTGTCATTCTTTTAATTGATTTAATTATTTATTAATAAAAATCCAATTTTATTTTAAAAAGGATAAATTTTAATGCAATTGGTATATTAACATTTTGGAGATATTCGGACACAGCTTATAAAAAAAAAATATCAGAAACAAACATGGGCTTTAGTAAAAGCCCATGACCTGGCCTGATCCACAAATAAGCGGTCAAGCCCAGAACTAACCTTACACAGCTGGCGTTAGCGTGGGATCAACGCTCTACACCCCAACACTTTATATTCAACGTCCCTTCTCTCCCTTGTCCCTCCAGACCGTAACTCCATTTTCTCCACATAAAACCCTTGCACAGAGTCACGCACCACTAATTTCTCCTGCCTTGCACCATTTTCTCTGGCAAGGGCGTGCGTTCCTATTTGTCGCGGCACTTACACCCTATTCTCCTTATATTTTCAATTTTGGTTCTTAAGAAAGTAATTTTTCAATTTTCAATTCTTGATTATAATCCAAATTTCACTTTTCAATTGACTATAACAGAAAGCGGGTACGGGGGTTGGAGCGATGGGTTACAGATTGAGGGGAGATTATTACCGGTATTAGGGTTTATATTTGTTAAATAATGCGGCAATTGATTGATGGGAGATAATTACCGGTATTAGGGTTTATATTTGTAGATAATGCAGCAATTTATTGTAATTTGGCGCGTCCTCGACCATTGCAACGGCTAGGGTTTTGGTCGTTGACCCAGTCAACGTTCTTCTTGATTTCGATTAGCCTTCCTTTGTGTGCAGCGCACCCCCTGCTCCTTGGAGGTTTGTCTCTTCTACACTAATTACGTTTCCCTATTTCTATATATATTTAAATTTTCTCCTGAAATTGAGTAAAGGAGTTCTGAGTTCCTGACGTTTGGTTTCTTATTTTTTTTTTTTTATATTTACAGTCACTTTTTCTGTTCTAGAAGTATGTTGAGAATAGGAGAGAATATCAGATGATTCTATATGTTACACCTTTCAGCATGCTTAGTGGCATTTGATGCACTACAGTGGTTGAGCCAGAAATCATTTTAAAGGGGAAAAACCATTTTCATCAAGTAAGAGGGAGAAAAATAAAATTTAGTGCATTTTTCCCCTAGGTTAAGGATTCTGCGGATAAAATGTTATTTTCTTTTTGAATGAGAGTAATTCATTATTCTTCTTTCTATTTTCTTGGAGTTCTGTTTCCTTTTTCATTTTCTTTATTGGGGCAGCTTTTGTGTACCAGTTTCTTGCACACTCATTACACACTCAAGTATCAGTTGGACCATTAAAGGTTCAAGTTCCACTCCACTCATAGAGTCCTGCAGTCTATCAACATTGCTCCACTCAAAGAGTCATTTTTTGTAAGATGAAGCTATAAAATTTTATGAGGTTTCATTTGAAGAAAATAATACTCCACGTAACTCTAAAATTAGAGATTGTTATGAGAAGTAACTTTACTTTATAAAATTGTATGACTTTCTTGCACAAATTAGTTGAGTGGAAGGTAATACTTGATGGTTATTAGGATGGGATGAATGTGATAGGAAACAAAGAACATATCCATGGTTAATAGATGTGGATGTGTACAAATATGTGTTCATTTGATTTTTTGAAAACTTTTTCGAAAATGAAACAACGATGGTAATTTTTTCCATGCCGAAACATTTGCTTTTAGGAGTTGTTCGCTTGGATATCACTTTTTATAGGCCAACTCCCTTGCTAACTAGCTTTATCACTACTTGGCGGAATGCATACATCTGCAGGTATGTTCAATTTGTAAGCCATAAGTCCAATCTTCTCAATGATTTTGAAAGGGCCAAAGTTGTGGCGCCCCCAAAAATGTGTGTGCCTGATATGTTTGATATGATTTGATTAGTGCTACTCATATCACCAAGATGCATCTTCTTTTCGGAAGCTCATCCTATAAGGACTCCAAGGTTAAGCGTGCTTGACCTGGGGAAATTCTAGGATGGGTGACCCACTGGAAAGTTTCTCAGTGAGCACGTAAGTGAGGACAACACGTGCTGGAAAGACTTGTGGTGGTTTGTAGGGATAGTCCGTCAAATCGATAGCGTTTCGACCCGGTCTTCTGCTCTGGCCTTACAAATGGTATCGTAGCGGGACCCGCCTAAGTGTGGAGCAAAGTGTCGCGCGGAACAAAGTGCACATCGCGGAGTCGGTGGGAGTCACCTCTTGGATCCGTCTGAGCCCCTCTTGGATCCACACTGACCGGGGTTTCCAAGTAGGCCTTGCCGGGGACGGCAAGGATCCTAAGTGGGGGAGATTGTGGCGCCCCCAAAAATGTGTGTGCCTGATATGTTTGATATGATTTGATTAGTGCTACTCATATCACCAAGATGCATCTTCTTTTCGGAAGCTCATCCTATAAGGACTCCAAGGTTAAGCGTGCTTGACCTGGGAAATTCTAGGATGGGTGACCCACTGGGAAGTTTCTCAGTGAGCACGTAAGTGAGGACAACACGTGCTGGAAAGACTTGTTGTGGTTTGTGGGGATAGTCCGTCAAATCTGATAGCGTTTCGACCCGGTCTTCGGGCTCGGGGCGTTACAAAAGTACTTAGCTGACAACTTATGATTCACACTCCAAGCTACTGTGTTTTGCCTGTAAGGTTCTAACCTTAGGTACACCCAGTCACCAACAGCAAATTCCCTTTCACTCCTTCCTTTATCAAAGATAAACCTTGTATCTATTCTGAGCTTGATATAGACTCTCTTTGAGAATGTCATCCATTGTTGCTCTACCTTGAAAAATATACAGTATTAAAGAGGTTGAAGAGAATAAAGTAGAGGTTGAAAATTAATGTTTTCGATATAATTTGTTTTTTTTTTTCATTTTTTTCCACCTACTTCCTTAAAAATTTCTTCATAGCTTTCTACTCCCTTTTCCTTTTGTTCTAGCGTATAAAAAAAAACCTGAAAAAATTGATCAATGAAAGTGAGGAGGTATTTTATTTTAATTGAATCAAAAATTACAAAATCTTGTCTTATATTAGATAGATATACACTCGTAAGAAAAATGGTAGAAATAAGACCAAGAAAACTCACAAAACTCACAAAAATTACCAACTATATCAATTTATTGCAGTTTTATTTGAGAAGATGGGAAGGGACGAGGTTTTTGTTTGGGGAGGTGAGGGTAGTTTGGACATTTAGACTTATTATAAAGAGAATCAGGGACTATATGGGGGTTTTGATTTCAACACTGTGATCCTAAGGTAAAATTCGAAATGTAATGTTTTTATTGGTAAATTGCATTCTATCTCATGGGCTTATCGGTAAAAATCTCAATTAATATTCCACTAACACATTAACACATTAGATGTACATTATAGACTTTTACATTTTTTGTTCATAATATTTACTAATTATAATGTGTATATATAATATACAATTATTAATTGTCAAATACAATAGATTATATTATTAATTCAATTATCTATAAAATTAAAAGTTAACTCATAACAATAATAATTCATTGTTATTATTCAAATTTCATTTGACATAATAAGTACAAACTATGTACAACAAAAGCTAAAAAAAAAAGTAACACAATTATCCTAAATTTGCATGGATAAACATTTTGATTCATATAAAATATACTTATATTTAAAAAAAAAATGTTATGATACTTTATTAAATAAAAACATAATTGAAGCAAAATACCAAAAAAAAAAATCTTCTTAGCTTTCTACTCCCTTTGTTATAGCGTATTTTTGTTATTCGTTTCAGAGTGTATCCATTTAAATTATGAATAGTGAGGAAGTTTTTATTCATTAGTATATACTCCCTCCGTCCCACCGATCTTAAGAAAATTTTCCATTTTACACGTCCCGCCGATCTTAAGAATTCCAAAAATGAAAAGTTATTATTATTTTTATACTCTTTCTACCCCACTCATTCTCTCTCCTACTTTACTTTTACACTCACAACATTCTCTCTCCTAACTATTCATCCCACTCATTCTCTCTCCTATTTAATTTTTCACACTCACAACACTTCTTCCACTCATTCTCTCTCCTAATACTATAATAATATTCCTTAATTCCCGTGTCATTTTATTTTTTCTTAAGTTGGGTGGGACGGAGGGAGTATATTGTATGTTGTATTATTATATTCACTCATATGTGATATAATATTGCCTCTATAATACAACATGATGATGGAACTTTTCGGATATTATAATACTTTTTAAAACTTTCCGATAACTCTCCCGTAAAACAAAAGTCACACGCAGGGCAGGCCGATCACGAGGCTAAGCCAAGTTTCGGAGTAAAAACCTCATTTTACGTAATGATAATTATTAATAATTTAAATTATCCATGAACCACAAAAGCCCATATATATGAAGTCGAGCCCATAGTTGCTGATCATTAGCCGGTCCGACCCTCAACATACTACAATACAACCGTTTGCAATGTCGCTTACTTTTCACGCACAGCTATAAGCCACATACTAATCCTTCATCCTTCCCCGATTAGGAAAAGCACTTCCTTCCTACCCTCATCTATAAATACCCCAATTTCCTACCCAATCCCAATTTCCTACCCAATCCCAATTTCCTAACATTACGGTGATTTCGACGCTCCGATCATAAATTTGATTCTGATGGCGATTTCGACGATCATTGGGTAAAGATGATTGTTGATTCCTGTCGATCGATGAGATGATGCGTAACCCTAATAACAGGTATGATTCTATTAAATCTAATTCCAGTTGTTGATGATACCTAACCCTAATAACAGGTATGATTCTATTATATCTAATTCCAGTTGTTGATGATACCTTTTTTCCTAGAGTGGGTGCTACTCCTGCCATGCTGCAATACAACGTTAGGAGCCTTATGGGGGTGCCTTGTTTATAGGCCTTTGCGCGACTGACTGCGTTTGTGGGTAATACAGTTTGAAGGGTTTTTATAAATTTGTAATAGCCTAGGGTGAAGTTTTTTTTTATTTATAATTTCCACATATATGCTATGTTTGCTGACTGTTCTTTGATGTTTTCTTTGTTTGTAACTATAAGAGCATCTTTGATCTCTACTCTTTCCCCTCTTTTTTTCTGAGCAGTCTCTAAATTGACCTCAACTCATCCCCTTTAACTTAGAGATGGTTAGTGATTATCTGTCTTCTTGTTGTTTTTTGGCTCTTTGTTTTCTTCTTTTGGAGGGACTATCTAACTTGTGTGTTGTGGCGTGTTTATTATCTAGCTTGTCAAAGTATGTTCTAACGCAATCTTGAACTATGGCTTACGAGACTTTGAGTATTGATTAGTTTGAAAGGGGGTGTCCATTGATACTTTTTCATTCACATGCTATTTCTGTTAGTATTTCCAACAATGTCTGAACTCATTTTTTGTTATTCTATGTGTTGTTGCAGTGCACATGGTTTTTGTCGGGTTTGAAGAGCACCTTATTTACATATCCTGCTATTTTTTGATGTCTTACATTGAAATCAAGCTTCTTTAATTGCTTAACTATGGCATTTCACCTTTGATTTTGTTACCAATTATTTATGCAGTATGGTTGTAAGATGAATCTCTCTAAACCTTCGATGAAATTCTGGTGTGATTTTATGTTAATTATATTAAGAATTTCTTATATGGTGCAAACATCTCTTTGTCCACCTGTGCTCTGCAGATGATGCTAAAGTAATCTTGATGTTAGCTTGTCACGTTATAAGTTGGTGCTAGATGTTTATGATGGGGTGGCTTGTTGATAGTTACGAGTGCAGCTTCACAAGTGGCTTTTGCTTTGGACTCCGTTGAGTAGACATGGCGCATCAGAGGCATATTTCATTATTTGTTTTTTGTTCGTATCCTCTCATTGCTTTCCCTTTGTTGTCAGCAAGTGTGGATTTTTCCAAGTATTCAGAGCATCCGTAACCTCAAACCCAATTTACACAGTAATAATCCAAACTAAATTTCAATATATTTTCTTATTATTTGTTTCACCTATAAGTACCAATTATCCTTTGAATATTTGATTATTTTCAGGCCAGTTTAACATTGGTTGAAAGTTGTTTTTCTGAACATGGCCGTATGTTGTCTTGGTTACTTATTTACCTTCTTTTTCCCAACAGCGATCTTACTTCTTGATTCTCTAATGTTTCTAGTTTGTCAATTTGTGGCCTGGTTGGGATCTCGAGCAAAGCTGACTTGGCAGTCAGGCATGAAAGACTGTCAACAAGACAACCCCCCCCCCCCAGAAGACATCAATCTTCTGTATTGCAACATGACAGGAGTAGCAAATACTATAAGGAGAGAAGGTACATGCACAACCCAGGCCACAAGTTGACAAACTAGTGGGTAAAACAATTTTGAAGGGTTTTAATAGATTTGTAATAGCTTTTGATTAAGTTTTCCTTTGCTTTCTTTTCTGACTATTCTGAGTGCTTTTTGCTAGTGGTGTGGATTTTTTTAGCGTAAAGAGCATCTTTGATCTCTAATCTTTCCCCTCATATTCTGAGCTGTATCTAAAATGACCTCAACTCATCTCGTCACTTTACCATAGTGTTGGTAAGTGATACGCTGTCATTCACATGTTGATTCCTTTTTTTTCCCAGTTTTTCTTAATACTCATTTTCGTCAGTTTCTGTATTCATGCAGTTGCACATGGTTTTTGTCGGGTGTGAAGAGCACCTTTATTGTGATATCCAACTCTCTTTCTGATGTCTAACAGTGAACTTAGGTTTCTTTAACTTCTTCGCTACTCCATTAACAATCATTAATGTAGTATGATTGATGTCTCATTCGGCTCCTTTCCCTGATTCTATCGACTCTTTGCTCGCAGACCAGGTTCTGTTCTATCTGAGTTTTGGTAAGATGATGTTCTCTAAGAGGCTTAGTGATATAAAAAATGGTGTTATTTTATTCCTATGATATTAAGAATCACTTGAGTGGGAACATCTCCTTGTTCAAATTTAGATTTTGCATGCGCTAGGTTTGGTCCTCTTTTTTTTTCTTTGTCCATCAAAGATATGCTCCTTCCATCTCAAAAAAAAAAAAGTAATTCACATTTCCTCCCCCCCCCCCCTTTTTTTTCCTTAAACGGGTCGGGTATAGTTTCAATACAAAATAGAGGTCAATCTGGGGAAGTCTGGGTTTAGTAAAATCCATTGGCTTTACATCTAGTATTATAGCAGAATTTTGGGCCATTAGAGAAGGATTAAAACTTGCACTGTCTTTATATATATTTGATATTCATGTTGAGACTGACTCTTTACTGGCCTTTAATGTCATATGCAGACATCAAGAACTGCCTGCCGATTTTCAAACTCTTCTAACTGATTGCAGGTTTTTGATGGAATCCTTCTGGCACATTTGGTTCTCTTTTAAACAGGGAAGGCAACCCTGGGGCAGATGCTTTGACAAAACTGGCGTCGGATTCTACGGTTATCGATGATAATTCTATGACCACCGTTGTATTTAATGCCATCCATATGTAATGATGTTATGGGTCGTAAAATAGCTAGAATATCTGATTTTCAGTGTGCTACAGTCAGTTGCAGTTGTAAAACAACCTGTCGTTGTAAGATATCTTATGTTTTGTAAAATATTGTGGTTTAAAAAACAAGTTGCTATTACAAAATTTAAAGGAATAGAAAGTCCATGTTATTTATTCTGTTTTTGCAAATTGGTAATTAATTTAAAGATTCTATTTAGCTTTATAAAATGTAGTCCAATGCATATCACAAGAAGAGCACGACATGCCCATTCTTCCTTTAACGACCAAGGGTAGGTAAGTGATACGCTGTCATTCACATGTTGCTTCTTTTCTTTTTCCCAGTTTTTCTTATACTCATTTTCGTCAGTTTCTGTGTTCATGCAGGTGCACATGGTTTTTGTCGGGTGCGAAGAGCATCTTTATTGTGATATCCAACTCTCTTTCTGATGTCTAACAGTGAACTTAGGTTTATTTAACTACTTCGCTACTCCATTAAAAATCATTAATGTAGTATGATTGCTGTCTCATTCGGCTCCTTTCCCAGATTCTCTGGAGACTCTTTGTTCGCAGACCAGGTTCTGTTCTAACTGAGTCGTGGTAAGATGAAGTTCTCTAAGAGGCTTAGTGAAATAAAAAAATGGTGTTATGTTATTCCTATCATATTATGAATCACTTGAGTGGAAGCATCTCCTTGTTCACCTGTGCTCTGCAGGTGATGTTAAATTGAGCTTGAAGTTAGGCTATCACGTTATAAGTGGGAGCTGGATGCGTGGGATGGGGTGGCTTGTTAATACTTTTAAGTGCAGCTTCACAAGTGACTTTTGTTTCGGACTCCTTGAAGTTATGCAGACATGTCCCATTTTGGAGATTTTTATTTCCATCTTCAGCTTTCATTCTTATATCCTCTATTTGTTGTTGTCTTGTTGTTAGCGAGCGTGTCTTTTTTCTACTATGAAGAGCTTCTGTAATCTCTAACCCATTTCTCCTTGTAGTATTGGTTGCTCCAGTCATGTTGCAATACAGGAGTTAGATGTCTGACGGGGTGCCTTAACTCATCATTGTCACTCTAACTTTGGGTTGGTAAATGATTATTTGACTACTTGTCATTTTATTTTATTTTGGCTTTTAGTTTGCTTTTTTTTCTAGAGACTATCTGACTTGTGGATTGGAATATGTTTGTTATCTAGCTTGTCAACCTGTGTTCTAAAAGCAATGTTGTGCTATGTTTTCATGAGTTTGGGTATTGATTGGTCTGAAAAGGGTGCTTTTTGTTGATACGTCACATGCTGACTTTCTGATGACTAACTTTGAACTTAGCTCTCTTTAGTTACTACGCTACTCTATTTCGCTTTTGATTTGGTTAGCAATCATTTTTGGGTATGGCTGCACTCTTTGGGCTCCATTCTTTGTTTCTCTGGAGGCTATTTGCATGTGGACTAGGTTTCTTACAATCTGAATTGTGGTAAGATTAAAGTCTCTAGAGGCATATAAAAGGGCCCCCCAGTGCACCAAATCATCCCCGAGTAGCGAGGGTTCGGACATAATGGAATAAAAATTGGTGTCATTTTATTCTTTGTATATTACGAATTGCTTAACTCAGTGGGAACATCTCCTTGTCAACCTGTGCTCTGCAGGTGATGTTAAATTATTCTTGAAGTAATGCTGTCAACTTATAAGTGGGAATAGTGTGTTTGTCGTGGTGGCTTGTTGATACCTTATCATATATTTTGATCTTTCCAGTTTCCTATATTCTCATTTTCTCTTATTTGTGCTGATAGAGCACATTAATTTGTTGAGTATGCGGTGCATATAAAGTGATGAAGGGCTTATCTATGTTGCTTTCAGGGACCCTTGTTTTGATACTTGATGGTAGCCCACTTAACCTTGATGGTTTGCTGTCATAAGGTTTCATTATATTTTTGTGTGTTTGGGTACTCAGATTCCTGTCACTTACGTGTGAAGCTTTACAAGTGACTTGTGCTTTGGACTCCATTTATGTATACATGTCGCATCAGTGAGATATTACATTTAGTATTTCTTTGTTTCCAATCATTTAGCAGCTTTCATACTCATACCCTCTCATTTATGTTATCTTGTTGTCAGCGAGCGTGGATTTTTTCAGGTATGAAGATTATCTGTAGCCTATTACCCAATTTACATAGCAACACTCCGGATGAGTTTGGACGTAGCATGCTGGTATCTTTTGATCTTTCGTAGCGCACATGAATTTATCGTGTATGAGGAGCATTGATAGCGTACTGTACTGGCTAACCCAAAGAAGTGTAAAAACAAATATTCTCTACTTTCAGTATTTGTGTCATTTTTTGATTCATGTTTGATCACAGGGTGATACATTTTGCATATTATTGATCTTAGCCATTTGTCAATGAGGTTCATTTTTCCTTATTGGTATACAGATACGATTCTAACACCCTTGATCTGGCAGATCCTTTAAAGCTAGAGTGAGCTACATGTTTTACACAACTATTTACTTGTTGATAGGGTATTCTTTTGGAGTACAGAGATGTGGGTCTTTTCCACCATCTTTCAAAAAAGGCATTTATTCTCGTTGAAGACACACACAAAATGCAAAACTCAGAGTCCATTCAAACACTTGTAAGTATTTGACATGAGCTATATTTCAAATTTTGAAAGTGTCCTTCCGGTTGTAAGGATGCATGTTGAGATTATATAGGGTAAGTATTAAGTATAAAATATGCATGCAGTTGCAAGTGAAGGTGGAAGTGATGATTCTAAAAGAAAAGGTTATGCATTTGTGCGTGCTTTTTCTGCCCACTTTGTGAGGTGTCTATATAGTGATAATGTATGTACTCATCATTTCCTTGACGTGTTTTCTTGCCAAGTGGATTAAGCAAAAAAGATGCGTTGGAGTAATGTCTGATCATTAGCAAATATCCTTTAATGCTTTACTTAAGGCGACAGTTCTTATCTTATGATGGATAAATTAATGAAGCATTTCCAAGAAAAAGAACTTTACCTAGGTTTTGCGTAAAAACTGGGAATATCTGTCACATATATACACATCTTAGTTCAACTAAAATGTTCAATGAAAAAGAGATGATGCATTTTTTGTTGCTATTTTGTTTCAGTAATTTACTTCTTTCTTTGGCTTACAAACTCTACTTTGGAAAAAGGTCCTGGATTATTTGGAAATGTAATTGCAACAGTGCTCTGTATCGGTCTTGTACCAGGCATACTTGGTGAAATCTGGACAGAGAAATCGATTCAACTCTCTCTCTCTCTCTCTCTCTATATATATATACATATATACTCCCTCCGTCCCGGCCGACTTAGGACTTTTTGCCATTTTGGGCGTCCCACCCGACTTAGGACGGCCCAAAATGGAAACCTTAAATCACTATTCTCTCCACTCATTCTCTCTCCTACATTATTTTAATACTCACAACACCATTATAATTTACTATTTCCTCCACTCATTCTCTCTCCTATTTTTAAATTACACTCACAACATTTACCTTTTCCTTAATTCCCGTGCCATTTCAAAAAATCCTAAGTCGGCCGGGACGGAGGGAGTATATATATATATATATATATATATATATATATATATATATATATGCATACATATACTTATATGCATGTATTTTTAATTATATTATGGGGTAAAATTTATACAGTGAAGAGCGTGATTAAAGAGAACATTCGGGACAAAGCCTTTAGTAGAGGGAGGCAAGTCGGGTAGTAGCAGAGAGCGTGGAAAAGGACTCTAGCCAGTCAATCATGCCCTGGTGGTAAGTCTGATCTCTCACTCCATTCTGTTTTCTAGCTCGAGAAAACCAATGGAAGGAAAAATGAGAAAAAAATGCAGAGTAGTTTTTACACATCCTTTGATTAGTTATATTTGTGTGTGTGAAATTTGAACTTAACTAATAAGGTTAACGGGACAAGAATAAGTAAGACAACACTGATTTTTTTAATTTTTGGCTGCTCATTTGAATTACGTTTTGCTTTGATCTTATGTTATTCGCGCCGTCATTCATTTCTCCTCCTGTATTTTCCAGGGATGTGGGAATAATTTACCGCTAACTGATTGAGTGTATCAACACATACTTGTTAAGGTTCAAATTTGGGTTGTCAATCATTAATTATACATGTTGCTGTGCATTAGTCCCTTTTTCGCTGTAGTTACCCATGATCGGTGTCTAAAGGTTGTTTAATCATGCAATAATTTGTCAGGTTTGACTTCTTTTATGGGTTCAAAGTATTTTCTAATATTTTGCAGAACGCATTTGTTTTGTATTCAAGGTTACAACTAAATTATTTAGGGGTGCTGATGACGTAACTGCGATAATAGAGCAGCTTTATCAATACTGGTTGCTTCACCTGGGAGAATATTGTTCTAAGGTAAGCCCTCACTCCTCACTTGGTCCTTATTTCGTGACATTTTCTTAAGAACCATTCACTCACATCCATGCAACTATGCAATGCAATACTATACCCCAATCCCAGAAAAAAATTGTCATATGTTCTCAGGAGTCATGATTATGGAATGTTGGCAGTGGCGGTGTGGCAAAAAGGTCTCACTCTTCTCAGGCTTCCAAATCTACAAAGAGGACAACACTGGTTGAAGAAGGATATGGAATCGTGGTGTAAAGCAGTGCTATTGGTACAACTATGTATGGCAGCTCAATAGAACATGTCAAGTTCTACAAGTATAACAAAAAAAATTGCTCTTTAAGTTCATTTAAAGTCCTTTTTTTTGTTTTAAACTCATGCTTATTGTTAAAGATTGCTTTTGTAGGTTCCTTGGTTTTTGTTGGTGGTGATCCTCGTGTTGGAAAAGTACATCAGTGTTACAGGTACTGGTCTTTGTAAACTTTGCTCTTGAAGTTCATTTGAAAGCCTTCATTTTGTTATAAACTCAATTTTTTGTTAAAGGTGCATCCGACTTCCTCTTTACGGGCTTTACTAGACTGTACTTTTTGATTTTACAGATGTAAGTGTGAGATCTGATGATGATGTTACCATTGCCAGCTCATCCATTGAACACCAAAGTTTCAGACTCTTCTCCCCGTACTGAAAATCATGTTGAAAAAGATATGGTTGGAAAACCTGATTTGTATCATAGATGTAAGAATCTTGGAGGGCACGGCTTCTCATCCTCACCACAGGGTAACTTCATCCTTCAGCATTGTCCTGGATTTGAACTTAACCATTTCTAGAATGGACAAGTGCCTAGTGAATAATCTTTACATAGTTTTGCTGTTTTCTGTTTCTTCTTCACCACATTACCTGAAGTTGGCACTTGGAAAAGCTTACCCATCTTTTCATATTTTATATACAACACAGATTTCATATTTCTAAAGAGTTTCAAAATTAAATCCAAAGGATGGGTCTGTTGCATTTCAAATAGTTGATTCTTCTGAACCTATGTCCAAAGCTTCTAGAACATCAAAAAAGTGATCTTTTCTGCTTTTCATGCTGTTGGCATCATGAAAAAAGATTTCAATCTCCTTTTTTCCATTTGGGTAATTGATACATATTCATTATCTCTCATTTTCAAGTCAATTTTTTGATAAATTATAAATTTGTTGAAGCAGTAAACAGTGATGAAGAAGATGAGAAATTGAAGTGTCAAGTTGATCGTCAAAAGGGACATTTGAAGGTTACGTCTGGGAATGTTGATATGGAAAAAAGATGATTTCTCTCCTGTTTTTTTACCACACTACCTTAAGTGAAATGAATTGTTTTTGTAATTGGTAGGAAGCAAAAAAGAGAATGGATGTTGCTGGAATAATTAACGTCCACCACTGGAGGAGAAACAATGGATGATGAACATTGATCTACTACTTCTTGCAGCTTGTCTCATTAATAATATGATGTGAAATTATTGATGCGCGGGATAAAAAAATTTGTTCCATTTTGTTCATATCCATTTTTCCCTTTCCATTTTAGGATGCGAAAATGTCTTTAGTCACTATTGGAGTCGGCAAATGTTGAGGCTAACTGGAGCTGGGAGCAGGTATCATGTTTATGTGCCTCTTTATCTTTGTTACCGACTTTAAGTGCTTGTAATTGAACTTGAAATTTTATATCGAGCAATGAGAGTGATCATCAATGGCAAAAGATATGGCGACCAGAAAGTTCTAGGTGAACTGAAACAGTCTTTCAACGAGTGTCTGGACTCTCATTTCAAATTGACCAACTCTTCAGTTTAGATAGGAAGGAACGAGAGGGATTGTACTTTAAACTCTGTTCTCAAGATTTTTCAGGATGGAAAATGGGAAGCCTATGTTCCTTCATTTTCTTTCTGTCTGAAAGTAGCAGCAGATTTGGGAGGATAGAAAGCTCTGATTGGTTTTTTTTTTTTTCATTTTGCTACCTTTAAAAGGTCCAAAACTTAGGAAGGAAAATCTATAATTCCTTCCCTTTCCTTCCTAAACTCGGTTGCAGAACATAAAAAATTTAACCCCTCCTTTTCATTATAACTTGAGGTTGGACGATAATACCTGAACCTTTCTTTTTCTCTCCAGCTCTTTGTATACTGTAACTTTAAAAGGCTTCAGTCTAATATTTGATTTCTTATGTGTTATGCTATAGTACCTGGTGCAAAGAAAGAATTTGGATGCTGAGAAGAGACGCTTAACGCAGAAAAAAGCAAAAGAAAAATTCACGTAGATGATGAAATATTTATGAGTGCACGTTCGTCCTTCAAAACTGTTTTTACTAATGTATTTCCTGCCCCAGTTTCTATCTCAAGTAGGAGTCTAAGGAAATGGCATCATCCATGAGATGTAGGTACTTATCTCATCATGCTGTCTTATTTGTTGATAGCAATTATTTTAGCATTAAGTTATTCCTTAGATGTTGATTTGAAACTGATTCTTGTGAACCAGAAAAGCTTTAGACTTGTTTGAAGATGATGAAAGGTTTAAGGCCGTAGAACAAGCTGCATGAATTTCCTCGTTTGTACTCTTAATTAGAGCTGTTGGAGTACAGGCAACTCCTGGAATATTGTGGCCTGATGATTGAGGTTGTGTTTTGAAGCTTAATTTGCACAATCTTCCCAATCTGAAATTCACACGATTAAGATATGTTTGAGAGTTATTACATGATGAGAGTTATTACATGATGCTCCAAGCTGGAATGTTTGAGAGTTATTACATGATGCCCTTATCGTGACCAGCTTGGAGCATCATGTAATAACTCTCAAGGATGAGATTAAGATATGGCGGGAGGAAGTGCAGGACTTGACTCAAAAGCTATGTGAGGCTCAACTGGAGATGACTGCCAAGGACAGTTTAGTAAATCAACATTCCAAAGTTGCAGAAGAGGCTGTTTCAGGTATGTATGCATTACTTCACTCCATTGTTACTTTTGCTGTAAAGAAAGATGAACTCATAATAATCATTTGCCATTATTTCCATATATTTCTTAGGATGGGAAAAGGCGAAAGCTAAATACGTGGCGTTGAATAGTCAACTCGAATCCGTCACGCTTGCAAAGATTACTGCAGAGAATCGAGCATCCCATCTCGATTCTGCTCTTAAAGAGTGCATGATGCAGGTGACATTAGTGAAGGAAGAACACGAGAAGTTATTTCATGAAGTGATTCTTGCGAAATCCAAGGAATGGGAAATGATTAAGCTGGATCTTTTTGGGTTTTGTTTCTGTTGTTGTTGTATATAATGGATGAGACTTCCAGACATGAAGCAATTAAGACCAACCTTAAGTTCTCAGAGCTCTTCTCTGCGTACTGAAAATCATATTGCATGGATTTGCCTGGTCCCATGATACTTCTTGTTGTGTGCCCATCAAAATAGTTTCTTTATATTTATTTCTAACCACCACTCGTCATTTGAAATAGAACATTGGGTAGCACTTTCAGTTCTGCATATACTCTTATAGAATAATTCACTCTTCTTACAAAACAAAACATATTTGCTTAAGTAACAATAATGGTGCAGCAAATAATAATAGATGAATAGAAGTCAGGGTTGTATCTGCTAAATAAAGGCAAGTTAATAACATAGCACTAAACTAAGGGACCTGAGTTATCGATGCCTTCAACATGTCTAGATTGTGAAGAAATATTGAGAGCAGTCCGCTTCAGCTTCTTTTATGTGACAAAGCTTAGCATTTAGTTTAAATTACCAAGTTGCTGTTCGAAGCAAATTATTTCACTGGGAGAACTGTGTGTTGTAATTATTGCTCTGCCTATATGGATGTATGTGCATATGTAAATATACACTAACTATGCACACGTGTACATACATACACTCTACCATGAGTTTGCACATGTATCTACAATATCTTTCTGGATAAGTTTATACTAACCGTCTCAAAATTTTCAGTAACAGGTTTCAAAATCAATTCCAAAGGATTCCAAGTTATAATGGAGCTGCTGCATTCTAAATATAGATGATTCTTCTTCTGAATCAGTGCCTAAAGCTTCTTGTACATCAAGCAAGTGATCTTTTCTGCCATGCTTTTGGCATCATGCTTAAAAATTTCTCAATTTCCTACATTCCATTTTTGTAATTGATGCATATTCATTATCTCTTATCTTGAAGTCAATTTTTTTGATAAACTACAAATTATGTCACTTAGAGAATTGATCCTCTTGTCTTATCAGTTTGGTTCACCAAAACATTTTCATCAAGCATTTGAGGTATACGTAAAAACATATGATGTCAGTGGACATATGTATATGATGTGAGATTTGTGTTTGCGAGTTGTTACCATGGATTGGACTAGTTTGTGTAATTGATACATGTTTTCATTATCTCTCATCTTCAAGCCAAATTTTTGTTAAATTACAAATTTCTTGAAACAGTAAACAGTTGTGAATATCGCGTTTCTGAATAAGATTCTTATATCCATACGTTTATGGATATAGATTTCAATATAAGATTTTACCTGATTAGCTTCTCTCCATCGTTCATATACAACACAAGTTTCATGTTTTCCAGTAATGGTGGTGTTGTGCAATCGCAGCGGAAGCTAATGAACAATAACTAAAGAACACACACCAAGCAATTGAGAAATCAAAAGAGAAAAGAGATGGAAATCGATTGGGGTTTTGAACTTTGCCTCTGTTTTATTATATGCAATATCTCATTTGTTTACATATAGTTACAAACAGTATATATATGTTACAAACCCTAGCCTAAACCAAGACCAAATAAACAGAAACCCGTTCAGGCCCAAAACCCCCTGTCAGCCTTGAGGCGGGAGGCTCCCGCCCCAAGGTGACCCAGGCGCCCGCCTGGCGAGGTGCAATGCCAAGCTGCTCCTTCGGCCTTCGATGCGCCCGCCTCAGCAAGCTCCATGCGGCCGCCTCAAAGCCCCACGCCACAGCTATGCCTTCGGCCTTCCAGGCGCCCGCCTCGGATAGCACGGGGCGCCCGCCTCGCGTTGAATAGAGAGCCATACCATACCCAACTCGTTGATGATAAATATGATTTTTTGCCAAGAAAATTGCGTTTTGACTGTCACAAAGCAACTTCACTCCACCTTGTTGAATACCCAACTCGTTGACCAAACCCCAAAGCCATAAGGCTTCCTTTGAAGCTTCAACCGCTGCCATGTACTCCGCTTCCGCTGTAGACAATGCAATAATCGACTGAATCATAGATCTCCAACATATGGGTCCACCACCAAGAGTAAACGCATAACCGGTAGTCGACCTCCTCCGATCCAAGTCACCCGCATAATCTGAATCAACATATCCCACAACAGAAAGCTCCTCACTCTTACCTCCAAACACGATGCCATAATCCATAGTGCCCTTCAAATATCTGAGAATCCACTTGACTGCTTCTCAATGCTGTTTACCCGAATTCGCCATATACTTGCTGACCACACTAATAGCTTGCGCCAAATCTGGCCTCGTGCAAATCATAGCATACGTGAGACATCCCACTGCACTTGCATAGGGAATCTATGACATACTCTGAATATCTTCAGTCGAACTCGGGGAATCTGAGGCAGTAAATTAAAATGACTCGTCAATGGTGTCTTCACGGGTTTTGCATCCCGCATATTGAACCTCTCCAACACCTTCTCCACATAGCCGGCTTGAGACAACCACAATCTCCTAGATTTCCTGGACATCGAGCCATAACATCCAATAACAGGTGGTTTTTATTACCACTGCGCAGCCGCCTCCCCCCCCCTTCACTCAATATGTACACACACACACATATGAATGTATGTATTACAACTGCGCTTGGTTTTTTTTTTATCAAAATGCTCATTACATTAGAAGTTATGAAAGTGTGGAGATCTAAATTATTCACCAATCACTTATAGTGTTTTTTTTTTTTTTTTTTTTTTTTTTTTTTTTTTTTTTTTAAAGTTTCGTATTTGTCATGTTGCTTTTTCCATGAGGACATTCTTAATTTCATGAAGCAAGCCAGTATTGGTGACTCTACGGATGTTATTTCTTAATTTTCATATTATGATTTTTTTTTTTTTTTTTTTTTTTTGTGGTGATGAATTGATTTTTGGGTTAGAAGTATATAAGTCTTTAAATTTAAACTGGGAAGGGAAAGTGGGGTTTTTATTTTAGTTGTTAGTCCTTGTAATTTCAGTTTTAACATTTTTGCCCTTATAGATTTAAATAATATGCCAACTATGCAATGAGATTGCCAAATAAGCGAAAACAATGAGTCAACACGCCAATTCAACAAAATTAACGGTGAAATTGACGGTTAATTGATGGAAGGATGACATAATCCATAAAATGATAGGTCGAGATGAAAATGTTAAAAAAAATTGATTTAATGATGAAAACGTAAAACTTAAACTAGTTGAAGGACGAAAAAGATACTTTTCTCTTGAGATTAGTGTTCACCCTTTTTCTTCACATGTGTTTATTTTCTATTATAAATATAGAGTGGGTGCGGTGGATATATGGGTATAAATATAGAGGGATATGTACTGATATTTGACTAAACTTTAGAAATATACACCAAATATAATTCCATTAAGAATTAAGAAGATTTGACTCTTTTTCAGGATCCGCGGGAACTTGGCAGGTCGCGTGAGAAACCATTCTAGAGCGTGATCACTCAAGGTACTAGCTAATGCTTTGCACAAAGTCGCCTGCTTCTTGGTGAGAATAGACAGTCACCTCGAAACTTCCAATGTGGGTTCTCGCCCTTGTACTTCCCGAATAATCAGACAGTGACGGCATAGGGAACGTGGGATCTGGGTCGGCATTTTGAATTTCCTTCACAAAAGGCGCCAAGTTAGAATCCACCTCATCCACGGTTTTATTTCCCGCTTCTAACTCCTTAATCCGTTTCGCCATCTCTTTCCTCCAGTGATCCTCCTCCTTTCTCTCCACCTTCTCATGCCCCCTGGGTTCCTCCACCTTATGGTGCCTTTCTAAATGACGGGATCTTCATTCTGAATGTTTGGAGTGACTTGGCTTATGCACCTTATCCGTGGTGGATCTACTGTTTACCTCATCCCCATCATACTCATAGTAGTAAGATTAACCCCGCGAGATAGTTGACTGGTAATACACTTTCTTCCTCTTCCCGTCTTCAACTATCTCCTGAGACCTCTTCTTCCCGGCTACTCTCTCAGATCTCGCTTTGTTGGATACTCGCCTTTCTATCCTTGTTCGGTCCCTGGGAGGCGGCATATCGCCTTCCCGCCTATCTTCCCTCCTTAATACGCTTTGACTATCGGCTTGTCCCCTCGTTGGGCTGTCTCCATCTGTTCTTGCCATGATATTCTGCGGGATCTGAGTAGGCTCTTGCCTCATTTTCACAAGTCTATTGTTATTGGCGAGAATCTGCAGTATCAACTCGTTGTTTGCCCTGATTCTTTCCGCCTCCACCCTAACTTCCTCATCGGTAAGGGGCAAAGGCTCTTGCCTACCGTTTCTCCCATGTCGCACTAGACTTCAGTATCCGCTTTAGTATCCGCTCCACCAGCCATACCTGATCATGCAGGAATATGCACCTCACTGCTTATGTTGGGCGTAATCATGACCTGGTTGACGTTTGGTATGGTTTTTGATTGGGGTGTTTTCTCAAGCACCATTGCTTAATGGAAACAAGAGTCAAGCAGAGTCGGGACAAACGAAGAAGTAATTCAGGTCTCGACAACGGAACCAACTGATGTTGCCACACAAAATAGCAGCACGGGCCTGATTTGAGTAACCAAACGGTGAATACTCTGACGACTTCTACGGTTGTCTCCTACACACAAAACTCACGTAAACTAGGCCGGGGGCGTCTCCGGCTAAGCCCTCCGGCGTGAGAGTAAGTATATGATCTAGAAACGATAAAAAACAAACTGAGACAGGCAGAAAATAACAAGAAAGAATGCCGAATTTTGCCTTCTAGGAGGGTTTATATAGTTATCCATGTCCCACACAAATCTTATCATGTTAGCCGCATGTCAACTGTTTATTGACTGTACTTGGGTGGCCACCATGGAGACGCCACTTTTTTTCGTAACTGATAACTTATCATTTAACAGACTTTATGGCCCACACGTAACTTCCTCGCCCTTTATTGGAATGTCGGTGCTTGCATACATCGCCTATAGGCGATAACCCCAACAATGCGACAACCCGTGATTGTCGCTAATATAAAACATCTTGGTGCGGGTTTCCAGCCTTGAGATTTTATCATTTTCGTGCACTAGTGGGCTGCAATGGACTTCTTGTTGGATTCTCGCCGGCGCCTATTCCCGCCAATGTGCTCATAGATATTGCCTTGTTGCCTTTGTTCTTTCTTTGAGCCTTTTGCCTAGTCTTTCATATCATATTCATTATATTGGACCTCGTATATCAGTTTGGGCCGAAATTTCTTTTGTATGATCACATCATGTGCCATATTTAGATGTAAAGAAAATCTTTTTCGTTTTGAGACACCAACTGCTGCTTTGCAATTGAGTTTTAATGCCAGTGACTAGTGAGTTTTATGAAAAGAGTCGGACATAGTAATGAAATGCGACAGAAAGAGTGATAAATGTATCAATGTTTAAGGATAAACAATTCAGTACTAGAAAAAGAGTGCAAGGGAAAGTATGCCCGATTTTGGGCACGTGCAACCTGCCCAATTCTATAGGGTTTAAAAATTTTAGGTTCAAAAATTTTAAGGGTTCAAATTATTTAGTTTTATCATATATATATTACATCCTGATTAATTATAGAGAAATGTAGTGATCTAGTTGGTCCGAGTTCGATTCACATCCCCAAAAATGTAGAGTATTTTTTCTTTCGTTGGCCTTTCTCATTTTGGGCTTCCCTCCCCTCCCCTCCCCTCCTCTTCCATCCATTCTTTTCTTAGTTTGGGCTTTTATTCTATTTTTTCAACCGTCATTATTCAATTTTTCAACCTCAATTAGAAAATTTGATTATATATTTAATATATTTTATTGAATTATTTGCAATCATTACTTCAGTATTTGTTGCATTCATTGCATTGTGTAATTTTTAATTTAAAATATTAAAGGCCCAATATATATATATATATATATATATATATATATATATATATATATATATATATATATATATATATATATATATATATATATATATATATATATATATATATATATATATATATATATATATATATATATATATATATATATATATATATATTATAGGATCCCTATAAATATTGAGACGGAATTGAGGAATAATATTAAAAAGTGTCAGCACTAATGTTAAAACGTGTTAGAGATAGTGTTGAAAACTTTCAAAGATATTTTAATAAGTTTCATTTATTTACAAAATGTTAACGCACATTTTTAAAAAACATAATTTCAAAGTTCAAAGAAAAAACCAGATGTTTTACAAAATTTCGGCTTATTTTTGGCTTAAAAAATTGAAATTTGAATTAAATTATTGGGCTATTCTAGAATTAAATTGACCAATTAGTCAATTAGTCAAGAATAACGAAACAATCTTTGCGGATTTTAGCTTACTTACTAACTAAGATTGCATTTGACCAATTGACCTTATTAACAACGGACATAATCCTAGTGATTATATAATCCCTCCTCGCTCCTCCTTCCTGCCCTCATTCCCTCGCCTTCCTCTCTCTCTCTCTCTCTCTCTCTCTCTCTCTTTCTCTCTCTTTCTCTCTCTCGCTCTCTCTCTCTCACACACGCGCACACACACACACAGACACACACACACAGAGTCCCTCCGCCTTCCTCAACTCCGTTCCAATCATTTCCCCCTCCAAATTTCTTCTCTCTCATGATTTTCACACTGATATAATTCGCCCTGGGCAGAACGCTCGTCGTAACATTCTATCAAAATGGCGGTCACTTCACAAGATGTTTAGGAAATTGTTCGGAGTCTCTCTTCCGACGATAAAGACAAAAGCTCCAGAGGTGACTTATCAGCTTTGTTTCTCCGATCAGCTTTCTTCGATGTGTTATATTTGTGTGTGTGTGAACTTTGAACTAAACCTAGAAAGTTAACCTGAACAAGAATGGGTTAGACATTGCTGATTTTTCTGATTTTGGCTGCTCATTTGAATTAGGGTTTATTTTGATTTTATGAAATTACTTTGATTTAGGGTTTATTTTTTGTTTTATGAAATTATGAGCGTTGTTGATTTGAAATGTTTTGCTCATGTTATGATTGTTTACAGTTTGCCAAATTTGTATATATATCATGAACTCCTTCTCTCCCATGTGTATTCCTTTTTTTGTCAAGTAATTTTCTTTTCTGGGCCTGTTTTTTTTTCCAATTAATTCATTCATCAACAAGTTTGACTTCATTTTTTTGGCACTTTCTTTAATTTGCATGTATTGTTAAGTATACAGGTCAGTGTTTGATAACCATGTTGCCAAAGTTAGTTTTTACCCTGACTCTTCGTGTGGATAGGGTGTCCAATTTGGTGATCCTTGTCATTGATCTCTGTTTCCTCTATTTCATGTGTTATTTGCATTCTCTACAACCATTTGTTTTCCTTTCAGATTATGCTGACAATCACATCATCTGGTATAATCTTAGGTGTGAGGAAAAAGCTGTAAAGTTCATTGTACATTTAGTATGTGTTCCATAGCAGTGACATGTCTCTCAATTGTTTCTTGTTTGAAGCAGATTCGTTTCTTCTTCTGCAAATTGTTCTTTCTATCATTTAATGCACAACTAGAAATAAGAACTGTTGCTTGATTTCTTACTAATATTACATTACACTATCAGTTTACTGTATTCCTTGCACATTATATGTGAAAATTCCCATATGTCTAACTAGCTGTTATATCCCTGATTGTTGCATTGCAATGAAGAATTAAATGGGCTCCTTTGACTGATAATCATGGTGGGATGGATACTCGCACATGGTAGCGGAGCTGTACCTTGTGGAGTATATGCCTTTCATTCATTTAGATCTGTCTTCCATTTTCATGTCAGGATTTGTGCCTATTCTGCCTCCTCTTATGAGTTGGATCTGTCCTCCATTGCTAAAGATCTGGTTTTGTTGATGGTGAAGAGTCTCCTTGGGCTTAATACTCAAGTGGGTGGGTCTGTCCAATAGTTATCTCATTTAGGTCGAAATCTCTCGCACCATCTTGTATATAGATGTTATCATCTCTTAACATTCTATACTTGTGTGTATGATTATTATATTCTGGTACGACTAAAGCAAATTTTCCATTAACAGAAACAATCCAGAGTCGACGAGGCAAATTTGAAAAGAACATGCGAGGACCATAAAATTAAGTTGATTATTTGCCAAAGCAAGCTGAGGTAAGATCTAATTATATTAGATTAGATAAGCATTCCTTCTTCCAATCTGTGTTTTTTTCTTACTTTTTTATATGTGATCATGTTTTTTTTTTTTTTTTTTTTCTGTCTTAGAGATTAGATTACAAGGGCCCTGTTATTGATGCTGTGGCATGATGAAGAATTATGGAGGGTAGCTGTTGACACACACAGTCTTTAGGATGACTCTAACCGTAGAAAACTTTTTGATTTCACTCCCCTAAAGTATATTATAATGAGTTCTTTTTCAGCGTCGCTCATGCCGAAGGAGATTAATGCCGAGGTAAGATCTAATTATATTAGATAAGCATTCCTTCTTCCAATCTTTATGTTTTTTCTTACTTTTTTATATGTGATCCTGTTTTTTTTCTGTGTTAGAGATTAGATTACAAGGGTCCTGCTATTGCTATTGATGCTGTTGTATGGCATGATGAAGAATTATGGAGGGTAGCTGTTGTTACACAGTCTTGAGGATGACTCTAACCGTAAAAAACATTCTGATTTCATTCCCCTAACCAATTATATTATAATGAGTTCTTTTTCAGCCTCGCTCATGCCGGAGAAGGAGATTGGCGCTGATCGGTTCATTGAAGCTCACCCCGAGTTTGATGGCCGCGGAGTAGTTATTGCTCTCTTTTGGTACTTTCTTAGTTGCTTATCTCTTTTCAATGTCAATTTTTGTATGCTGCAATTTCAGAGAGGAGATGATGAAGGGAGTTGGATGAAGACACTATATTTGGACAACATTTTACCAAACTCCCTTCATCACTTCTTCTCTAAAGATGCAGCTTATTGCGCCATAAAACTTCTGAAGTTGTGTCATCAAATAGGACTTGCTAGTAATGTTGATCACCTAACGTTACTGATCCTTTGTTGGTGTGGTGTGGTTATGGCTGGTCACTGCACTGTTGCTTGTTTGCAGATGCTGGTCTGGACCCAGCTGCAACAGGACCGCGATTGACATAAGATGGGATGCCAAAAGTTGTAGACATTCTTGATTGGTACATTACGACAATGTTTACACTTATTTCTGTAATCCCTCTAGTCTGAAATCTTCTAAATTCTCTCATCTCTTTTTTTCCAGCACCGGGAGTGGTTTGGTACCTCAACTGTGGTGAAGGCTGATGTCGATGGTTGTATTCGTGGAGCCTCAGGTATTTCACGCACGACTGCTTCATAGTTAATCGCTCTTTGCAATTATTGAACATCACATATGTAAAAGTTTATTTTATATAAAGTTGTTTCAGTTTCACCCATTCCCCTCCTTTCTTTCTTCAATTACATAGGAGATTTGTTCCGACCCTGAGGCTTTCGAAATTTGTTTTTGTAACAATCTATTTCTCTCTTGTTGTAAATTCTTCTTGGAGCAATCCATTAGGGGACTGGCATGTGGGTTATAAGTTGGTATATGAGCTTTTCAGAGACACTTTGACCTCCCGTCTAAAGGTGCGCTTTTTCTTCACCTGTAATGTTGCAGATACAGTATTTTTTTTTGCAATTATGTTACTGTTTGTGTCTTTTATCTTGTGGAGAAGCCAAGAAAGAAAACATGGGGTGAGAAAAAACGGAAAGCAAAAGCTGAAGCTGTGAAACAGCTATATGTGTTTGATAAGGTGTCAAACTTGCAGGTTTGAGCCAAATTTGGCGTTTTTAGCACGTTAGATGCCTGCATTTTTGTCGACAATGTGGATGATGATGGCAATATATTAAGTATTGTAACAGATAGCGACCCCCACGGCACTCATCTTGTTGGTATTGCTGCTGCCTTCCATCCAAATGTAAGACAATCTTATCCTTTGTGGATGTTTACATACATGTGTTACATTTTATTGACAGGGAAAAACTAACTGCCGCTAAAAGTATGATTCCACCGCAGGAACCTCTTCTCAATGGAGTTGCACCTGAAGCGCAGTTAATATCATGTAGAAATGAAGACTCTCGCTTAGGTTTAATGGTAACAGGGACATGCTTGACACGAGCGCTAATAGTTGCTGTTGACTTATGCTCTCTATGGTAACTAATCATCAATAAATATGCTATTTTGCTCGTTATTTTAGGATCTAATTATGCAAGAGTTTACAATTTAAATTGTTTTATGTTATTTGTGTCAACGTTATTCAGGATTGATGGCTTGCTACAAACCACATTAATTAATATTTTTTGGTTTGTTATGCCAACTCCCATTAATGCATCTTCCTTCAACCTCCATCAGGACTAGAACATAAAGTATTAGTTTTTCTTTGTATCAAACCTATGACACAATTAATGCATGATCTGTTGGGGTTGGCAGCCACACTTTTTGAGGGGTATAAGAAGAATTAGTCCTGAAAGGATTATGGATGTAGGTTATTACGCAAATTTGATTAAATTTATTTCCGTCATGAATTAACTGCAACAGGCTGCATCACTATGAATATTTGATTGTGTTTGTTGTATCATCTTTGTTATTGCTGTAAAAGCACACATTTTTTTTAGTGCTGCCTAAACTTAAAATTTACTAATAAACTATGGGATTAAAACATTTGCTTGGAACTAATAACCAGTCTGCAAGATATATCAGTAACCCTTTATTTTGATTAGATTTATCTCCTTTTATATTTATGAATATTATTGAACAAATGGTTGAAGAATTTACAACATAAAATTTATCGTTTTAATTTGGATCTCTAGTTTCTTATAGCCAACTGGAACTTGTTGAAGCTCACATGTCTAACCAAATTAAAATGTCTTGACTTTAAGATCTGTGTAAGGGGGCATTTTTACAATTCTTGTTTATAAAGTCGCACTTAACCAATTATTGTTTTTTCACAGCAGATGTTACGTTCATGTAATGGCAAGTTGACTATGAAACTACAGTTAGTTGTCAGCCAATTTACCTGAAAAACATTAAACAAATCCTACTATCACTCTGATGAATATTCTAGGACACTGGCTACTCAGGATCATACTTCAGTTGAACCTCCTTTCGAAGGATTTGAATATACTTGGTATATCTTTCTGTTGGGGTTTAAATGCTGAGGGTGAGGCAGTGTTCAGGTTCTACTTTTACTTTTACTCTTGTCCTTTTCTACTTTTGTCGTAGCATTAAGATCTTTTTTTGTTTGTCTATTTATACTTAAGAACTTGGAAACTATCTTCATGTTTTAATAACGCTAATAATTGGCTGAGAGGAATGCAGGTCTAGTCGAGGGCCGACAACTGATGCGGATCTTGGGATCTCTGTTAGTGCTCCTGGTGGGATTATGGCTCCTGTTCTTCGATGGACTCTCCAACGAGTCATGTTTTTGAATGGAACATCAATGGCTTCTCCATCGGCCTCTGAAGGAGTTGCATTGCTCGTTAGTGCAATGGTGGTTGCTGCAATATGGTTATCTTTGGTTTAATTTTTCATTGTTTAAATATCTTACAGGGCGCACGAATACATTCATAAGTCCTGTAATTTCCCATCCATTAATTATAAGATAAGTATTGGTCAATCTAGGAAATCAAGTCTGTTCTCTCTCTCTCTCTCTCTCTCTCTCTCTCTCTCCTCCATAACTTCACTACTTACACAGCACATCCAGTGCCTGTAATTAAACTTTTATCATTCTGTTATTCAACTCACTAAAATCTTCTTTGCTTTGTGATTCAATGGCATCATGTCTCCTTGGTTGTAAGGGAGTTTTAGCGATTCAGTCACACAAAAGCTTTCTTTTTATTTTCTTTCCAAAATTTCCTCACCTATTTTTCGTTTAAAGTTATTCCCATCTATTTCTTACTTTAAATTTCTTCTATTAAATTTCTTCTTGGCTTTCACATTTTATTTATCATTATTTTTTAACTTTTTTCTCACCTTGTTTCTTTGACATTTTTGTATGACGATTCACGTTAGCCAAACAATATTATGCATCCTGACATTTCTCTTTGAGGTACATTATTCTCCCTTAGAGGACTGAAATGAGTTTTGTATTTTGTCCCTGTTGGGAATTGGGAAAGGGGGTAATATACTTGCATTTAGGGGGTAAGGCTTAACAGAAACTGGTTGAACCGAGTTGAACCAAACCAAACTGGCTGGGTTCGTTTGGTTATGTGTGTAGATGGTTCAGTCCAGTTCAAGATTTTGAGAAACTGGCCGTCTGGTTCAGGCGTCGATTCTTACATCTAAATCGAACCAAACCCACTTTTATAACTCTCTTCGTCCCTAAATGAATGCTCATTTCTGAAAGTTTCCTCCTTAAATGAATGTCCTTATTTTAAAAAACATAGTCATTATTGAATTCACGTTTAACAATATCATATTTGAATGTATACTTGCATAACTAGAAGTTTATAAGATCGATAGGAAGGATTTTTATGCATCTTTGCTACTAGAATTTTAGAAGTCAACTTTGTATATATATATATATATATCATAAACTCCTCTCCCATGTGTATTCCTTTTTTGGTACTCTTAAAGTAATTTTCTTTTCTGGGCATTTTTTTTTTCAATTAATTCATTCTCGACAAGTTTGAATTCAATTTTTTTGGCACTTTCTTTAATTTGCATGTATTGTTAAGTATACAGGTCAATGTTTGATGACCATTTGCCAAAGTTAGTTTTTGCCATGACTCTTCCAATTGATAAGGTGTCAAATTAGGTGCTCCTTGTCATTGATCTCTGTTTCCTCTATTTCATGCATTATTTGCAATCTCTACAACCATTTCTTTTCCTTTCAGATTATGTTGACAATCACATCATCTAGTATACTCTTAGGTGTGAGGAAAAAGCTGTAAAGTTCATTGTACATTTAGTACGTGTTCCACATCAGTGACATGCCTCACAATTTTTCTTGTTTGAAGCAAACTCTTTTCTTCTAATGCAAATTGTGCTTTCTATAATTTAATGCAAAACTAGAAATAAGAACTGTTGCTTACTTGATTTCTTATTAATATTACATTATACTATCAGTTTACTGTATTACATGCACATTAAATGTGAAAATTCCTATATGTCTAACTAGCTGTAATATCCCTAATTGTTGCACTGCGATGAAGTATTAAATGGGCTCCTTCGACTGATAATCATGGTGAGATGGATACTCGCACATGGTAGCGGATCTGTACCTTGTGGAGTATTTGCCGTTTATTCATTTTGATCTGTCTTCTGTTTTCATGATATTTGCTTGTTAGACAACTGGTAAACGAAAAGCATGATCTGTTGGGGTTGGCAGCTACACTTTTTTAGGGGTATAAGAAGAATTAGTCCTGTTTGTTTGAAGAGTGCATTGAATTAATTACATTCTAGTATAAAGGACGTGGTCATCAGAGCTCATGTGGCTTCAAGTTCGTCTGCTTCTCTTTGCTGTCCCCTTGTACGTTTCTAATATCTTGCATGTCATAGTTTATCATTTTCTTTCTATGTTGTGCTTGTAGATTCTACAAGTCTTAGTGGTGATTTACTCTATTTTGAGTCTACACGATAGATTGCAAAGCTCCATTGCACGGATCTCTTTTCCGTTTTCCAGTGATTATTACGAAGTCTAAGGCTGTTAAGAATCAACCTCCTCTAGTTTTATTCTAGAGAAATCGTTTTTACCATGTATTTTGGTGTGCATTATTTATGATGTTTCTTCTGTAATAATGATCTTCTAGTAGTGTTGTTACCTATGCACATCTGACGGAGGGAACGGGATTTATATAAATTTTAGCTGCCTTTTCATAAATGTCATGAAAGGATTATGGATGTAGGTTACTACGCAAATTTGATTAAATTTATTTCCGTCGTGAATTAACTGCAACATGTTGCATTACTATGAATATTTGACACAAAGTCCACCCAATCATGTAAAGGCCGGACTAAGGGCTCCCCTCTTCCTTGCTAACCCTGGTGTAGTGGAAAAGACTGCCGGTCGCGAAGATCTACGCACCGGTCCACGCCCCGAGTCGATCGGCGGACCGGCTTTCGCCGTTCCACATCCGATCGGGGCGCATCGCCGGCCCCCATCCGCTTCCCTCCCGACAATTTCAAGCACTCTTTATACTACATTTATTTTTTAAAATATTGACATGCACTTCAAAGAAGATTTTTTTTTTATCCGAATAAAATGAAAGTAATATTTATTTTTGGAGGAATTTTTTTTAATGATTTTAGGTGGAAAAAAAAAATTTATTATAAAATATTTGATTTATATTAACATTTTGGAGGTATCCGGACACAGCTTATAAAAAAAAATATCAGAAACAAACATGGGCTTTAGTAAAAGCCCATGGCCTGATCCACAAATAAGCGGTCAAGCCCAGAACTAACCTTACAGCTGGCGTTAGCGTGGAATCAACGCTCGACACCCCAACACTTTATATTCAACGTCCCTTCTCTCTCTTGTCCCTCTAGACCGTACCGTAACTCCATTTTCTCCACATAAAACCCTTACACAGAGTCAAGCACCATTAATTTCTCCTGCCTTGCACCATTTTCTCCGGCAAGGGCGTGCGTTCCTATTTGTCGCGGCACTTAAACCCTATTCTCCTTATATTTTCAATTTTGGTTCTTAAGAAAGTAATTTTTCAATTTTCAATTCTTGATTATAATCCAAATTCCACTTTTCAATTGACTATAACAGAAAGCGGGTACGGGGGTTGGAGCGATGGGTTACAGATTGAGGGGAGATAATTACCGGTATTAGGGTTTATATTTGTTAAATAATGCGGCAATTGATTGATGGGAGATAATTACCGGTATTAGGGTTTATATTTGTAGATAATGCAGCAATTTATTGTAATTTGGCGCGTCCTCGACCATTGCAACGGCTAGGGTTTTGGTCGTTGACCCAGTCAACGTTCTTCTTGATTTCGATTAGCCTTCCTTTGTGTGCAGCGCACCCCCTGCTCCTTGGAGGTTTGTCTCTTCTACACTAATTACGTTTCCCTATTTCTATATATATTTAAATTTTCTCCTGAAATTGAGTAAAGGAGTTCTGAGTTCCTGACGTTTGGTTTCTTATTTTTTTTTTTATATTTACAGTCACTTTTTCTGTTCTAGAAGTATGTTGAGAATAGGAGAGAATATCAGATGATTCTATATGTTACACCTTTCAGCATGCTTAGTGGCATTTGATGCACTACAGTGGTTGAGCCAGAAATCATTTTAAAGGGGAAAAACCATTTTCATCAAGTAAGAGGGAGAAAAATAAAATTTAGTGCATTTTTCCCCTAGGTTAAGGATTCTGCGGATAAAATGTTATTTTCTTTTTGAATGAGAGTAATTCATTATTCTTCTTTCTATTTTCTTGGAGTTCTGTTTCCTTTTTCATTTTCTTTATTGGGTCAGCTTTTGTGTACCAGTTTCTTGCACACTCATTACACACTCAAGTATCAGTTGGACCATTAAAGGTTCAAGTTCCACTCCACTCATAGAGTCCTGCAGTCTATCAACATTGCTCCACTCAAAGAGTCATTTTTTGTAAGATGAAGCTATAAAATTTTATGAGGTTTCATTTGAAGAAAATAATACTCCACGTAACTCTTAAATTAGAGATTGTTATGAGAAGTAACTTTACTTTATAAAATTGTATGACTTTCTTGCACAAATTAGTTGAGTGGAAGGTAATACTTGATGGTTATTAGGATGGGATGAATGTGATAGGAAACAAAGAACATATCCATGGTTAATAGATGTGGATGTGTACAAATATGTGTTCATTTGATTTTTTGAAAACTTTTTCGAAAATGAAACAACGATGGTAATTTTTTCCATGCCGAAACATTTGCTTTTAGGAGTTGTTCGCTTGGATATCACTTTTTATAGGCCAACTCCCTTGCTAACTAGCTTTATCACTACTTGGCGGAATGCATACATCTGCAGGTATGTTCAATTTGTAAGCCATAAGTCCAATCTTCTCAATGATTTTGAAAGGGCCAAAGTACTTAGCTGACAACTTATGATTCACCCTCCAAGCTACTGTGTTTTGCCTGTAAGGTTCTAACCTTAGGTACACCCAGTCACCAACAGCAAATTCCCTTTCACTCCTTCCTTTATCAGCATAAACCTTGTATCTATTCTGAGCTTGATATAGACTCTCTTTGAGAATGTCATCCATTGTTGCTCTACCTTGAAAAATATACAGTATTAAAGAGGTTGAAGAGAATAAAGTAGAGGTTGAAAATTAATGTTTTCGATATAATTTGTTTTTTTTTTCATTTTTTTCCACCTACTTCCTTAAAAATTTCTTCATAGCTTTCTACTCCCTTTTCCTTTTGTTCTAGCGTATAAAAAAAAAATCTGAAAAAATTGATCAATGAAAGTGAGGAGGTATTTTATTTTAATTGAATCAAAAATTACAAAATCTTGTCTTATATTAGATAGATATACACTCGTAAGAAAAATGGTAGAAATAAGACCAAGAAAACTCACAAAACTCACAAAAATTACCAACTATATCAATTTATTGCAGTTTTATTTGAGAAGATGGGAAGGGACGAGGTTTTTGTTTGGGGAGGTGAGGGTAGTTTGGACATTTAGACTTATTATAAAGAGAATCAGGGACTATATGGGGGTTTTGATTTCAACAATGTGATCCTAAGGTAAAATTCGAAATGTAATGTTTTTATTGGTAAATTGCATTCTATCTCATGGGCTTATCGGTAAAAATCCCAATTAATATTCCACCAACACATTAACACATTAGATGTACATTATAGACTTTTACATTTTTTGTTCATAATATTTACTAATTATAATGTGTATATATAATATACAATTATTAATTGTCAAATACAATAGATTATATTATTAATTCAATTATCTATAAAATTAGAAGTTAACTCATAACAATAATAATTCATTGTTATTATTCAAATTTCATTTGACATAATAAGTACAAACTATGTACAACAAAAGCTAAAAAAAAAGTAACACAATTCTCCTAAATTTGCATGGATAAACATTTTGATTCATATAAAATATACTTATATTTAAAAAAAAAATGTTATGATACTTTATTAAATAAAAACATAATTGAAGCAAAATACCAAAAAAAAAAATCTTCTTAGCTTTCTACTCCCTTTGTTATAGCCTATTTTTGTTATTCGTTTCAGAGTGTATCCATTTAAATTATGAATAGTGGGGAAGTTTTTATTCATTAGTATATACTCCCTCCGTCCCACCGATCTTAAGAAAATTTTCCATTTTATGCGTCCCGCCGATCTTAAGAATTCCAAAAATGAAAAGTTATTATTATTTTTATACTCTTTCTACCCCACTCATTCTCTCTCCTACTTTACTTTTACACTCACAACATTCTCTCTCCTAACTATTCATCCCACTCATTCTCTCTCCTATTTAATTTTTCACACTCACAACACTTCTTCCACTCATTCTCTCTCCTAATACTATAATAATATTCCTTAATTCCCGTGTCATTTCATTTTTTCTTAAGTTGGGTGGGACAGAGGGAGTATATTGTATGTTGTATTATTATATTCACTCATATGTGATATAATATTGCCTCTATAATACAACATGACGATGAAACTTTTCGAATATTATAATACTTTTTAAAACTTTTCGATAACTCTCCCGTAAAACAAAACAAAAGTCACACGCAGGGGAGGCCGATCACGAGGCTAAGCCAAGTTTCGGAGTAAAAACCTCTTTATACGTAATGATAATTATTAATAATTTAAATTATCCATGAACCACAAAAGCCCATATATATGAAGTCGAGCCCATAGTTGCTGATCATTAGCCGGTCCGACCCTCAACATACTACAATACAACCGTTTGCAATGTCGCTTACTTTTCACGCACAGCTATAAGCCACATACTAATCCTTCATCCTTCCCCGATTAGGAAAAGCACTTCCTTCCTGCCCTCATCTATAAATACCCCCGCCAATCCCAATTTCCTACCCAATCCCAATTTCCTAACATTACGGTGATTTCGACGCTCCGATCATAAATTTGATTCTGATGGCGATTTCGACGATCATTGGGTAAAGATGATTGTTGATTCCTGTCGATCGATGAGATGATGCGTAACCCTAATAACAGGTATGATTCTATTAAATCTAATTCCAGTTGTTGATGATACGTAACCCTAATAACAGGTATGATTCTATTATATCTAATTCCAGTTGTTGATGATACCTTTTTTCCTAGAGTGGGTGCTACTCCTGCCATGCTGCAATACAATGTTAGGAGCCTTATGGGGGTGCCTTGTTTATAGGCCTTTGCGCGACTGACTGCGTTTGTGGGTAATACAGTTTGAAGGGTTTTAATAAATTTGTAATAGCCTAGGGTGAAGTTTTTTTTATTTATAATTTCCACATATATGCTATGTTTGCTGACTGTTCTTTGATGTTTTCTTTGTTTGTAACTATAAGAGCATCTTTGATCTCTACTCTTTCCCCTCTTTTTTTCTGAGCAGTCTCTAAATTGACCTCAACTCATCCCCTTTAACTTAGAGATGGTTAGTGATTATCTGTCTTCTTGTTGTTTTTTGGCTCTTTGTTTTCTTCTTTTGGAGGGACTATCTAACTTGTGTGTTGTGGCGTGTTTATTATCTAGCTTGTCAAAGTATGTTCTAACACAATCTTGAGCTATGGCTTACGAGACTTTGAGTATTGATTAGTTTGAAAGGGGGTGTCCATTGATACTTTTTCATTCACATGCTATTTCTGTTAGTATTTCCAACAATGTCTGAACTCATTTTTTGTTATTCTATGTGTTGTTGCAGTGCACATGGTTTTTGTCGGGTTTGAAGAGCACCTTATTTAAATATCCTGCTATTTTTTGATGTCTTACATTGAAATCAAGCTTCTTTAATTGCTTAACTACGGCATTTCACTTTTGATTTTGTTACCAATTATTTATGCAGTATGGTTGTAAGATGAATCTCTCTAAACCTTCGATGAAATTCTGGAATGATTTTATGTTAATTATATTAAGAATTTCTTATATGGTGCAAACATCTCTTTGTCCACCTGTGCTCTGCAGATGATGCTAAAGTAATCTTGATGTTAGCTTGTCACGTTATAAGTTGGTGCTAGATGTTTATGATGGGGTGGCTTGTTGATAGTTACGAGTGCAGCTTCACAAGTGGCTTTTGCTTTGGACTCCGTTGAGTAGACATGGCGCATCAGAGGCATATTTCATTATTTGTTTTTTGTTCATATCCTCTCATTGCTTTCCCTTTGTTGTCAGCAAGTGTGGATTTTTTCAAGTATTCAGAGCATCCGTAACCTCAAACCCAATTTACACAGTAATAATCCAAACTAAATTTCAATATATTTTCTTATTATTTGTTTCACCTATAAGTACCAATTATCCTTTGAATATTTGATTATTTTCAGGCCAGTTTAACATTGGTTGAAAGTTGTTTTTCTGAACATGGCCGTATGTTGTCTTGGTTACTTATTTACCTTCTTTTTCCCAACAGCGATCTTACTTCTTGATTCTCTAATGTTTCTAGTTTGTCAATTTGTGGCCTGGTTGGGATCTCGAGCAAAGCTGACTTGGCAGTCAGGCATGAAAGACTGTCAACAAGACAACACCCCCCCCCAGAAGACATCAATCTTCTGTATTGCAACATGACAGGAGTAGCAAATACTATAAGGAGAGAAGGTACATGCACAACCCAGGCCACAAGTTGACAAACTAGTGGGTAAAACAATTTTGAAGGGTTTTCATAGATTTGTAATAGCTTTTGATTAAGTTTTCCTTTGCTTTCTTTTCTGACTATTCTGAGTGTTTTTTGCTAGTGGTGTGGATTTTTTTAGCGTAAAGAGCATCTTTGATCTCTAATCTTTCCCCTCATATTCTGAGCTGTATCTAAAATGACCTCAACTCATCTCGTCACTTTACCATAGTGTTGGTAAGTGATACACTGTCATTCACATGTTGATTCCTTTTTTTTCCCAGTTTTTCTTAATACTCATTTTCGTCAGTTTCTGTATTCATGCAGTTGCACATGGTTTTTGTCGGGTGTGAAGAGCACCTTTATTGTGATATCCAACTCTCTTTCTGATGTCTAACAGTGAACTTAGGTTTCTTTAACTTCTTCGCTACTCCATTAACAATCATTAATGTAGTATGATTGATGTCTCATTCGGCTCCTTTCCCTGATTCTATGGACTCTTTGCTCGCAGACCAGGTTCTGTTCTATCTGAGTTTTGGTAAGATGATGTTCTCTAAGAGGCTTAGTGATATAAAAAATGGTGTTATTTTATTCCTATGATATTAAGAATCACTTGAGTGGGAACATCTCCTTGTTCAAATTTAGATTTTGCATGCGCTAGGTTTGGTCCTCTTTTTTTTTCTTTGTCCATCAAAGATATGCTCCTTCCATCTCAAAAAAAAAAGTAATTCACATTTCCTCCCCCCCCCCTTTTTTTTTCCTTAAACGGGTCGGGTATAGTTTCAATACAAAATAGAGGTCAATCTGGGGAAGTCTGGGTTTAGTAAAATCCATTGGCTTTACATCTAGTATTATAGCAGAATTTTGGGCCATTAGAGAAGGATTAAAACTTGCACTGTCTTTATATATATTTGATATTCATGTTGAGACTGACTCTTTACTGGCCTTTAATGTCATATGCAGACATCAAGAACTGCCTGCCGATTTTCAAACTCTTCTAACTGATTGCAGGTTTTTGATGGAATCCTTCTGGCACATTTGGTTCTCTTTTAAACAGGGAAGGCAACCCTGGGGCAGATGCTTTGACAAAACTGGCGTCGGATTCTACGGTTATCGATGATAATTCTATGACCACCGTTGTATTTAATGCCATCCATATGTAATGATGTTATGGGTCGTAAAATAGCTAGAATATCTGATTTTCAGTGTGCTACAGTCAGTTGCAGTTGTAAAACAACCTGTCGTTGTAAGATATCTTATGTTTTGTAAAATATTGTGGTTTAAAAAACAAGTTGCTATTACAAAATTTAAAGGAATAGAAAGTCCATGTTATTTATTCTGTTTTTGCAAATTGGTAATTAATTTAAAGATTCTATTTAGCTTTATAAAATGTAGTCCAATGCATATCACAAGAAGAGCACGACATGCCCATTCTTCCTTTAACGACCAAGGGTAGGTAAGTGATACGCTGTCATTCACATGTTGCTTCTTTTCTTTTTCCCAGTTTTTCTTGTACTCATTTTCGTCAGTTTCTGTGTTCATGCAGGTGCACATGGTTTTTGTCGGGTGCGAAGAGCATCTTTATTGTGATATCCAACTCTCTTTCTGATGTCTAACAGTGAACTTAGGTTTATTTAACTACTTCGCTACTCCATTAAAAATCATTAATGTAGTATGATTGCTGTCTCATTCGGCTCCTTTCCCAGATTCTCTGGAGACTCTTTGTTCGCAGACCAGGTTCTGTTCTAACTGAGTCGTGGTAAGATGAAGTTCTCTAAGAGGCTTAGTGAAATAAAAAAAATGGTGTTATTTTATTCCTATCATATTATGAATCACTTGAGTGGAAGCATCTCCTTGTTCACCTGTGCTCTGCAGGTGATGTTAAATTGAGCTTGAAGTTAGGCTATCACGTTATAAGTGGGAGCTGGATGCGTGGGATGGGGTGGCTTGTTAATACTTTTAAGTGCAGCTTCACAAGTGACTTTTGTTTCGGACTCCTTGAAGTTATGCAGACATGTCCCATTTTGGAGATTTTTATTTCCATCTTCAGCTTTCATTCTTATATCCTCTATTTGTTGTTGTCTTGTTGTTAGCGAGCGTGTCTTTTTTCTACTATGAAGAGCTTCTGTAATCTCTAACCCATTTCTCCTTGTAGTATTGGTTGCTCCAGTCATGTTGCAATACAGGAGTTAGATGTCTGACGGGGTGCCTTAACTCATCATTGTCACTCTAACTTTGGGTTGGTAAATGATTATTTGACTACTTGTCATTTTATTTTATTTTGGCTTTTAGTTTGCTTTTTTTTTCTTGAGACTATCTGACTTGTGGATTGGAATATGTTTGTTATCTAGCTTGTCAACCTGTGTTCTAAAAGCAATGTTGTGCTATGTTTTCATGAGTTTGGGTATTGATTGGTCTGAAAAGGGTGCTTTTTGTTGATACGTCACATGCTGACTTTCTGATGACTAACTTTGAACTTAGCTCTCTTTAGTTACTACGCTACTCTATTTCGCTTTTGATTTGGTTAGCAATCATTTTTGGGTATGGCTGCACTCTTTGGGCTCCATTCTTTGTTTCTCTGGAGGCTATTTGCATGTGGACTAGGTTTCTTACAATCTGAATTGTGGTAAGATTAAAGTCTCTAGAGGCATATAAAAGGGCCCCCCAGTGCACCAAATCATCCCTGAGTAGCGAGGGTTCGGACATAATGGAATAAAAAATGGTGTCATTTTATTCTTTGTATATTACGAATTGCTTAACTCAGTGGGAACATCTCCTTGTCAACCTGTGCTCTGCAGGTGATGTTAAATTATTCTTGAAGTAATGCTGTCAACTTATAAGTGGGAATAGTGTGTTTGTCGTGGTGGCTTGTTGATACCTTATCATATATTTTGATCTTTCCAGTTTCCTATATTCTCATTTTCTCTTATTTGTGCTGATAGAGCACATTAATTTGTTGAGTATGCGGTGCATATAAAGTGATGAAGGGCTTATCTATGTTGCTTTCAGGGACCCTTGTTTTGATACTTGATGGTAGCCCACTTAACCTTGATGGTTTGCTGTCATAAGGTTTCATTATATTTTTGTGTGTTTGGGTACTCAGATTCCTGTCACTTACGTGTGAAGCTTTACAAGTGACTTGTGCTTTGGACTCCATTTATGTATACATGTCGCATCAGTGAGATATTACATTTTGTATTTCTTTGTTTCCAATCATTTAGCAGCTTTCATACTCATACCCTCTCATTTATGTTATCTTGTTGTCAGCGAGCGTGGATTTTTTCAGGTATGAAGATTATCTGTAGCCTATTACCCAATTTACATAGCAACACTCCGGATGAGTTTGGACGTAGCATGCTGGTATCTTTTGATCTTTCGTAGCGCACATGAATTTATCGTGTATGAGGAGCATTGATAGCGTACTGTACTGGCTAACCCAAAGAAGTGTAAAAACAAATATTCTCTACTTTCAGTATTTGTGTCATTTTTTGATTCATGTTTGATCACAGGGTGATACATTTTGCATATTATTGATCTTAGCCATTTGTCAATGAGGTTCATTTTTCCTTATTGGTATACAGATACGATTCTAACACCCTTGATCTGGCAGATCCTTTAAAGCTAGAGTGAGCTACATGTTTTACACAACTATTTACTTGTTGATAGGGTATTCTTTTGGAGTACAGAGATGTGGGTCTTTTCCACCATCTTTCAAAAAAGGCATTTATTCTCGTTGAAGACACACACACAAAATGCAAAACTCAGAGTCCATTCAAACACTTGTAAGTATTTGACATGAGCAATATTTCAAATTTTGAAAGTGTCCTTCCGGTTGTAAGGATGCATGTTGAGATTATATAGGGTAAGTATTAAGTATAAAATATGCATGCAGTTGCAAGTGAAGGTGGAAGTGATGATTCTAAAAGAAAAGGTTATGCATTTGTGCGTGCTTTTTCTGCCCACTTTGTGAGGTGTCTATATAGTGATAATGTATGTACTCATCATTTCCTTGACGTGTTTTCTTGCCAAGTGGATTAAGCAAAAAAGATGCGTTGGAGTAATGTCTGATCATTAGCAAATATCCTTTAATGCTTTACTTAAGGCGACAGTTCTTATCTTATGATGGATAAATTAATGAAGCATTTCCAAGAAAAAGAACTTTACCTAGGTTTCGCGTAAAAACTGGGAATATCTGTCACATATATACACATCTTAGTTCAACTAAAATGTTCAATGAAAAAGAGATGATGCATTTTTTGTTGCTATTTTGTTTCAGTAATTTACTTCTTTCTTTGGCTTACAAACTCTACTTTGGAAAAAGGTCCTGGATTATTTGGAAATGTAATTGCAACAGTGCTCTGTATCGGTCTTGTACCAGGCATACTTGGTGAAATCTGGACAGAGAAATCGATTCAACTCTCTCTCTCTCTCTCTCTCTCTATATATATATATATATATATACTCCCTCCGTCCCGGCCGACTTAGGACTTTTTGCCATTTTGGGCGTCCCACCCGACTTAGGACGGCCCAAAATGGAAACCTTAAATCACTATTCTCTCCCCTCATTCTCTCTCCTACATTATTTTAATACTCACAACACCATTATAATTTACTATTTCCTCCACTCATTCTCTCTCCTATTTTTAAATTACACTCACAACATTTACCTTTTCCTTAATTCCCGTGCCATTTCAAAAAATCCTAAGTTGGCCGGGACGGAGGGAGTATATATATATATATATATATATATATATATATATATATATATATATATATATATATATATGCATACATATACTTATATGCATGTATTTTTAATTATATTATGGGGTAAAATTTATACAGTGAAGAGCGTGATTAAAGAGAACATTCGGGACAAAGCCTTTAGTAGAGGGAGGCAAGTCGGGTAGTAGCAGAGAGCGTGGAAAAGGACTCTAGCCAGTCAATCATGCCCTGGTGGTAAGTCTGATCTCTCACTCCATTCTGTTTTCTCGAGAAAACCAATGGAAGGAAAAATGAGAAAAAAATGCAGAGTAGTTTTTACACATCCTTTGATTAGTTATATTTGTGTGTGTGAAATTTGAACTTAACTAATAAGGTTAACGGGACAAGAATAAGTAAGACAACACTGATTTTTTTAATTTTTGGCTGCTCATTTGAATTACGTTTTGCTTTGATCTTATGTTATTCGCGCCGTCATTCATTTCTCCTCCTGTATTTTCCAGGGATGTGGGAATAATTTACCGCTAACTGATTGAGTGTATCAACACATACTTGTTAAGGTTCAAATTTGGGTTGTCAATCATTAATTATACATGTTGCTGTGCATTAGTCCCTTTTTCGCTGTAGTTACCCATGATCGGTGTCTAAAGGTTGTTTAATCATGCAATAATTTGTCATGTTTGACTTCTTTTATGGGTTCAAAGTATTTTCTAATATTTTGCAGAACGCATTTGTTTTGTATTCAAGGTTACAACTAAATTATTTAGGGGTGCTGATGACGTAACTGCGATAATAGAGCAGCTTTATCAATACTGGTTGCTTCACCTGGGAGAATATTGTTCTAAGGTAAGCCCTCACTCCTCACTTGGTCCTTATTTCGTGACATTTTCTTAAGAACCATTCACTCACATCCATGCAACTATGCAATGCAATACTATACCCCAATCCCAGAAAAAAATTGTCATATGTTCTCAGGAGTCATGATTATGGAATGTTGGCAGTGGCGGTGTGGCAAAAAGGTCTCACTCTTCTCAGGCTTCCAAATCTACAAAGAGGACAACACTGGTTGAAGAAGGATATGGAATCGTGGTGTAAAGCAGTGCTATTGGTACAACTATGTATGGCAGCTCAATAGAACATGTCAAGTTCTACAAGTATAACAAAAAAATTTGCTCTTTAAGTTCATTTAAAGTCCTTTTTTTTTGTTTTAAACTCATGCTTATTGTTAAAGATTGCTTTTGTAGGTTCCTTGGTTTTTGTTGGTGGTGATCCTCGTGTTGGAAAAGTACATCAGTGTTACAGGTACTGGTCTTTGTAAACTTTGCTCTTGAAGTTCATTTGAAAGCCTTCATTTTGTTATAAACTCAATTTTTTGTTAAAGATTGCTTTTGTTGGTTCTTTGGTATTGGTTGGTGGTGATCCTCGTGTTGGATAAAGTACATTAGTGTTACAGGTACAGGTCTTGGATATTTTGATGTGAATTTTATCCTTGGGGATTGTGTGTGTGTGTGTGTGTATATATATATATATATATTTATTTATTTATTTATTTATATATGTATATATTTATATATGTATATATCTATATGTATATACAAAAATATACTACACACACACACATATATACAAGATCAATATGCACTCTTTTAAGCTGCCAAGTGACTATGCAGCTAACCAAACAAGGATCAAGTCAAGACATTAGTTTGAAATTTATTGAATATAAGTATATGATAACCATGTTTCACATGTAGTTTGAGTGTATGATTAGCTTAAATCAGATTTAAATCAAGGTCCATATCAAAACCTCTTGATGAAATAATTCCTACAGGACTTGGAGAACGACCATATTCCAGTCTGAGCTTTTCGTTTTGACAATAAGATCTAGCATGAAGTTGATTATTAGCAGTCAGTGTTCATTTATTGTTCATTAGATTGAAATGACTGGATCATACACCAGATTCAATGGCTCTCTTATCAGCTGATATCACAATCTCAACTCCTGATAAGTTAGATGGTATTAGTCGAATTTGGCATAGCCGAATCTATATGATAAAGGTATTTCTCTCTCTGTTCCTTCTTTATGCTGGAAATGTTGTAGTTACAGTTAAATCCCCCTCCAACTCTCCGTTTCTTACCAGCTGCAGTTAACTTTCACATTATCATTTAATTATGCTCTAAAAGACTTGAAAATGACTTGGAATTAATGGTTAATATTTATTAATGATACTTTTTTGTTAGGTTGGGCTTATATTTTGGAATAGATTCACTTACTTGGTGCTGATCGTGGACCTATTTTGGAGGTACTTGTTTAGTAGTTACTCTCACTGCAAATATATTTTAGAACAAAACAAACTTAAAGCCTACGAAAGCGAATCCTTTTATTGGGAAATGCAATAGACGTGGTCACGTGAGGCATGTCCTTCCACCGAATTGTCTATGACTGTTTGTTGTTAATTTTTGTTGGACCTTCAGGGTACTCCCAGTTAACTCTCTTCGTTTTTTCCTACTATCTTAACTTGTTTATGGAACTCATCCGTCAAAAGTATAGGGACATTACGCTAGTTCTATTACCTTAGAATCTCTAACTTGGAGCAGATCTGGAAGACAATACACCACTGTATGTAGTTGCTAAAACATGTATTCTAGAATATTTGTTCTGAATCAAAATGCAAATTCACATGCATCATTTTATCAGTCACCCCCGAGGACAAGTGCTTCTTCTGTCAGTTGCATCTCTTTGTTTGCATGTGCATTTCCTTTAACTATATCTTGAAACCATGACATTTTGTTTTGATCTTCCTACTGCTTTCCATAAATCAACGTGCATCGTGTGAGGATTGAACACCCCGCCTCTCCGTCATAAGAGGTGGGCAGCATAACTGGCTTACGAGTTTTGAGCGGTGATTGGTTAAGATATTCTGAAATTATGATTTTTTTATTATTATTGCAAACGACAAAGTGACATTCAGAATGGCCAAGTTTTATTCATTGCATTCCCAAGTTATTTTTTCGGTTCAGCTAAAGAAAATCAAATGGAGGCAATCATCATTATCATCAAATTGTTTATCCAATCTTTGTTAGTAAGCTTAGCAACTGCTAGTTCCGATGCTTCCTTGTTTTTTTTTTCATAGGTAATGCATCCCTGTTGATTGATCAGGTTATTTTGAGCACACCGTCATTTCCCAAGGGCCAAGGTTGCCTGTATGCTGGCATCTTGCTGTTGAAACTCACATTCTCAGAGTCTCTATGTAGGTCTACCAAAATGTAAGAATTATGTTTCTAAGTAAATGACCAGCGGACAGCACGATAATAACCAAAGCTACATGGGAATATGCTTTGAATGATGTTCAATATGGGTAAGTAGTTACGCTCATGAGATTCTCATAAAATACTCTGGTTGCTATTCTTTTGTTGTTGAGTGAAAAAGCTAGAATTCTTGTCCTGTGATTTTCCAGGGCAATTGTGTAAAGCGATACTAGGTTTAAAAAGTGGTTGTCGGAAGGATCGGAACCCCCAATTCCATCCGTGCTGAGTTAAGTCCTCACTCAATTCCTCTTTTCGTGACTTTTTCTTAAGAACTATTAGTTTTTTCAGTTTCATTGGTTTTGGTTGGTGGTGATCCTGGTTTTGGAAAAGTTACATTAATGTTACAGGTACATTAGATCTTACCTGGCAACAAGGCCCTGCAATGACTTGTTTTCTGGAGGATCTCTAGCAAGAAACGAGCCAAATACATTAATATTCAAAACTGAAATTGTTCATTTTAACCCTTACCATTGTCGTCACATTTTTTAATATATTATTACCTTTTTGTTTTTTTTTTTTGCTTCTCCAAAATTTCTTCCACTTGTTTCTTCTTTTAAATTTCCTTTTAGTTTTCGATTTTTAGTATTAATATTATCATTCCAAAATGTGAATGTCTAAACAAGAAAATAATTTTAATGTGAATTGTTTTTATAAAAAAACACGTTTTTTTTCTAATTTTAAGGGAAAATCATTTTTACACTGACACTTAATAATACATGCATTGACATTATTTATACTGACACTCTATTACTTTAACACTGGCTCTATCTGGGGAATTAAAACACGTTTTTTCTAACCTTAAAGAAAAACACGTTTTTTGTAATATTTTGGCTTATAATGTAGCTTTATGGTGGTATAAATTATTTAGAAATATATCAATATATTTTTAAAAATATTTGATTAATTTTAATGCCATCTTATGCAATTTTAATGATGTTAGTTAAAGTGAATATTGAATACTCCCTCCGTCCCAATAAAAGCTTCACTAATTACCCAAAAGAGTGTCCCGTTAAAAGCTTCACCTTTCCTTTTTTGGCAAAGAATTTTTACTATTTCCTTCACTCATTCTCTTTCCTACATTATTTTAATACTCACAACACCATTATAATTTACTATTCCCTCCACTAATTCTCTCTCCTATTTTCAAATTACACTCACAACATTTTTTTCCCTCTCATTTCCATAATATGCGTGCCGGGCAAAAAGAATGAAGCAATTGTTGGGACGGAGGGAGTATTTTGTAAAACATTTGATAAATTTTAATGTGCCAAATAGCTTTAGCTTAAGTGACATTTAGTTTAAGTGGCATATGATCTCCCTTTTTACATGATAATTTAGTAATTTTATGTGTCATTCTTTTAATTGATTTAATTATTTATGTCAAAATTTTGTAAAAAACTAGTTTTTTCGTAACATAAGAAAAAAACTAGTTTTAAAGTATCAAGTCTAACTAATAAAAGTGATGAATAGTTTTGAAAACTAGTTTTTTATAACATTTTGAAAAAAACTAGTTTTTTCACAAGAGTTACTCATTATTTATTAATAAAAATCCAATTTTAATTTAAAAAGGATAAATTTTAATGCAATTGGTATATTAACATTTTGGAGGTATCCGGACACAGCTTATAAAAAAAATATCAGAAATAAACATGGGCTTTAGTAAAAGCCCATGGCCTGATCCACAAATAAGCGGTCAAGCCCAGAACTAACCTTACAGCTGGCGTTAGCGTGGAATCAACGCTCTACACCCCAACACTTTATATTCAACGTCCCTTCTCTCTCTTGTCCCTCCGGGCCAAATCACAGTTACTCCATTTTCTCCACATAAAACCCTTACACAGAGTCAAGCACCACTAATTTTTCCTGCAGCACCACTAATTTCTCCTGCCTTGCACCATTTTCTCTAGCAAGGGCGTGCGTTCCTATTTGTCGCGGCACTTAAACCCTTTTCTCCTTATATTTTCAATTTTGGTTCTTAAGAAAGTAATTTTTCAATTTTCAATTCTTGATTATAATCCAAATTTCACTTTTCAATTGACTATAACGAAGCGGAGTGCAGATTGAGGGGAGATAATTACCGGTATTAGGGTTTATATTTGTTAAATAATGCGGCAATTGATTGATGGGAGATAATTACCGGTATCAGGGTTTATATTTGTTAGATAATGCGGCAATTTATTGTATTTGGCGCGTCCTCGACCATTGCAACGGCTAGGGTTTATATTTGTTAGATAAAGCGGCAATTTATTGTAAGAGAGAGAAAACGCGAATAGAGAATGTTGTAAGTGTAAAAGTAAAATAAGAGAGAGAATGAGTGGAGGAATAGTTAGGAGAGAGAATGTTGTGAGTGTAAAAGTAAAATAGGAGAGAGAATGAGTGGGGTAAATAGTGAAGATTTTCTTCCATTTTGGGCAGTTCACACACGGCTGGAACGGACCAAAAGGTAAATAAGTGTACACTCGGCTGGGAAGGAGGGAGTATAATTATACTCCCATCGTTGACCCAACCCAATTCAACCCAACATTTTAATAAAATGTTTATTTTTCTTTACTCCAACTTATCTAAAACACGTATCATTTTTTTTAAAATAATTACCCATATAATTATAAATTCATGAATTTTGATAAAAAATTATGAATTTTGATATATTTTTTATTTTTTTAATTTATATAATTATATAAAATATACTAGTTTTAAAAATATATTTATATAAACAAAAAATCAAAACAATTTTTGATGAAACAAAAAAAAAAAAAAATCAAATGGTGACCCAACCGAGCCAACCCAAGGGTTGGCTGGTCAACCTAGGTTGTTTGTTTGGATGACTTTCTTCTTTCTTTTCTTCTTCTTCTTCTTCTTTTTTTTTTTTTTTTTTTCTAACCTTGACCCTGACCCGCAACAAAAAGTCCCCGTTGTGGGTAGTCTTTTAGACCATCTCCAACCCACTTCAATTTCATCTTCACTTCTTAAAAAACACCACTATTCACCTCTCCAACCCACTTCAATTCCTACTTCAAAAATGAAGTAGATGAATAGTGTTGCTTCAAATTTGAAGTAACACTATTCATCTACTTCATTTTTGAAGTAGATGTTTTAAAGTTACAATTTGGTCCCTGAAAATTTAAAAGTTGCATATTTTGTGAATTATGTAATTAAAAAATTATCATTGTGTAATCCAAAATTATTTTTATTTTTAATTTTAATTTTAAATTATTTTTAGTCTATGTTTTAATTGCGTATAACAAGAAAATGACATAAATATTAATTAAACAACAACATCAAATATATTAAAATTTATATAAAATACATAATACATACATTAAAAACATATTAATAGTACATAACAATAATAATTTAAAAGACAGAATAATAAAACAAGCAAACTAATAAGACATAAATTTAATTATCTTTAATGTTTAATTGCATATTTATTGTTTTGATTATATTAAATAATTTTTTTAAAAAAATTATTATAGTTTTTCACTAATTAATTTGAAATTCTATCATTTAAAATAAAATAGGGGGTTCAATATACAAAATTGACTAAAGTTTGTGTAGTGTTTGTGAAATTAAATGAGTAGTGGAATGATGATGTGGAAGAGAAAGATGCTTGGTTATTCTTTTTGAAGTCAAATTTGAAGATATGGGTTCGAGTTGAGAAAAAAAAATAAAGCAACATTTGAAGCAAAAAATGAAGAAATGAAGCAAAATTTGTAGTAATGGATTGGAGATGCTCTTATAGTGGAGCACAATTATAAAAGTATCTTTTTGGTTGGATTGATTTGATTGTTCTTGTTGTGGGCGGCTTTACCTTTTTGGTAATATTCAAATTACCCCCTAAACTTGGCATGAAATTTAATATCAGCTCAAAACTAAAAAATCACGTGAGTCAAAAGACTTGTAGTGAGGGCATTTGCTCGCTAGCTCTGCACAATAAAAGAGATCGCGAGCATTTCCTTAAAAGAGAATAGCATACTTCCTTTTTCGGCCAAGCTAACAACATCAACTAATTTATTTCAAACATCAACTTGGTATCTTTTCAAAAAAAAAAAAATTGTGGGTGCCATTGTAGTTTTTGAACCCATTCATTAGCTTCTTTTTGGATCCGCTCCTTTTTACACATTCGACCATAGTTTTTGTCTATCTTGATCTTTCTCTCTCACCTCTACTTTCTTCAAAAAAATCAATTTATAAATTATAAATAATTGATTTCTTAAAATAAGATAAGTAGAAGCCGTTATTGTTGGAAATAAATTTATAACACCACAGATTAAACAAATAATTTAATCAACAGTAGGAAATTTATTGATCAAGTCAAGAACATACCAATAAGCCAATAGCAAAACCGACAGCAAGGAAACAGGATCAGGAAAACACAACAGAAACAAGTAAACAAACGATTAGAAAACTTATCGTGATTTGATCGAGTCGCCTTAGGAAGACTGTCCTAAGAGAAAATATTGCCCCCAATTGGTGCAACTCAGGTACAGGCAAATTTCTCCGAGGATAAAACGATCACGGATTACGTACCACAAATCAACACACAGGTAGGTAATCACCGGCGGTCCTATCTCAGTCGCCTTGAATCTCACGAACGGATCTCTATGAACAGGGAGTAATCAACAATGAAAGAAACTCGAGAATAGGGTTTTCTCTTCAATCTCTCATAGTAAAAACGGCTGGAGGAAGCGAGTATTTATACATGTGGTAAAAGTTAGGTTGTGAGCACCCCAACCCGGGACCTAACGCGTGTCCCGAGCTTGAGAAGCTCAAACTAAGAAAACCCATCTTAGATTTTTAAAACTTTTATTTGCCTTTACAAGAAAACCAATTCTCAATTTCCCATAAATAAAATCAAATAATAATATCTCCACTTGAAGGAATTTAAACAAATACTTTAATAACCATACTTAATTAATTACATTGAAAATCCTAATTAACATTGTTTAACAAAAGAGTTTTCCTTACAACTTATAAAAGAGTAATACTTAAATATGACTTCCGACAACCCACTCATATACCTATCCTGACAAATCCCAAAAGCAAGAGTCTAAACTCTTTCCCCGGCCTCATTTGGTTCGAGTCACTGTCTCGGCTTACAATCTAAAACAGTAAAAGGGAAGGGGTGAGAATAAATCTCAATAAGCTCTTATGAATGCAGCAAGATGCCAAACAAGATGCAACACATAGCATGGTTACACTTAGCACATTATTAAAGCGGTAAACACCTTACGTTACCTCATTTTACCTTTTCCGTCTGAACAATAAGTCGTACAACGTGGGAGTCAAACTCCGCTCTTTGGTGAATTGCCCCCATGCACCTTCACCACTTATAGGTCTCATACCCCAGAGATCCATATAAGAAAATAAGATACTTATATGACTCTTTTTCAGAGTATCATATAATATCAGCACCACTGTAAAGCTTTTGGCTTCATACAGAGCATTCCACCTAATCACCAAATTGCAGCGGTCTGTAAGGCTTTTGGCTCAATACAGCGGCTAGCACCCCCACTCTGTGGCCACAGAGGGGGCAGGTCACAGGTATAATGAACCTTCAATCACTTATAGAACAAATCAATAATTGATTGAATTCCATTATACCCCCTAATCATATATACTCGTTCAAGCACATAATAGATACTTGAAATAAATCCACAAAGGGGATAAGAACATAACAACATGGTAATGTATACTCATGTTAAATCAATATCATAGTGCCACATTCATTTAATACACTATGCATAATACCATTAACGAATATAAATTCAAATAAGGTATCCATATAACCACATAATCCACACCGGGATACAATATAATCAACATGCCAGATACTCCATAATTGGAATACAATATATCAATATACCAAATAATCCACACTTGGGATGCAATACCATAATGTGATACATAAACCATTCCTACATAATCATTACTCAACCTCAAATAGCCTTAATAGAGGTTCAAGATCTATTTTCCAAGTTTGAACTACTTTGGTGGAGTTACTAACCAAGCTTATCAACCATTTTCCGTACAATATTTAAAATACTTCCCCAAATCCATTTTGACCCAATAAGACGTCATGGTATAGCCAAAGTATTCTACTTTAATCTAGGTTAAAGAGATTTCATTTTGGGTTCTAGTTTGATTAGGTTTGAACAGCTCTAAAGTTGGTACACAGTAACCAGGTCAGGGCATGACTCGTGCCCCTGAGCACGACTCATGCTCATTCCCTTAATCACTCAGAACGATTGGACCTCCTAGGTACGACTCGTGGTCACGATTTGGCCAAGGGCACGACTCGTGCTCCAGTGCACGACTCGTGCTCATTTGCACCACTAGTGCAAATTTGCACCACTAGTGCTCATTTGCACCACTAGTGCAAATTTGCACCACTAGTGCTCCCGTGCACTAGTCGTGCCAATGCCCAGAACAGGTACAGCAGCAGCAACAACAACACAATTCCAAGAAATCCATTTTTCCAACCAAGTGATCTCTAATTTGTGAACCTAAGGGAAATTTCTAACTTTGTTACTTCCTTCTAACCCATTTAATCTCCAAAGTACCATGCTCTAAACCTAGGTCATTACCACTTCTATGAACCACAACATTTTCTATAACTAACAAATTCCTCAATCCAAGAAGGTTTTCCCAAGCATCAATTAGTCATTAGAACAACAATAACAACATTTAATCTTCATGAACATTTAAAGAAAGGAATAGTCATAATAACTCACATTATTAAAAGTATACCAAGTCCTTTTCTACTTCTTTCTACCCAAATTAAATAAAATCATAATCTTTCCCAAATCAAAGTAAGATGTATATAATCACATACACTAACTCCATTAATGTCATAAACATCCTACACTCATTATACCCTCATTCTTCCAACATAAACCCCCATTTCATACTAAAATCAATTCATCCTTAATTAACCCATTTTACTCAAATAACCTTATTTAAAAATACAACATCCTTTTTCTTTTCACAAAACATTCATTAACACATAAAATGTGCAATATTTAGAAAGAAGTCATAATAACTTACTTTGGAATAGGAGGTGGATTATGGATTTCTTGAGCTTGTTAAACTCCCCTAGATGCCCCGATTACAAAAGTACTTCCGGATTGAAAGATGAAGAAGAAATGACCTCTCTAGGAACTTGAGAAGGTGAGGCTTCAAGGTTGATTTTCCATGGAGGTTGTAGGAGAAAGATGAGGGAGGATGATGGAGGAGGTTAGAGGGAGTATGGGAAGAGTAAGAGAAAGTATGAAAGGTATGGGTGGTATTGACTTTAGAGGGAGAAGGGGAGGATTTTAGGGAAATGGTCCCCTACAAGAACTCTTCCAATTAATTTAAATAACCCTCCCAACCCAAAATATTTTATTTGTCCATTTTATTACCACTCCATCCTATTACATTATTTATTTTCTATTTTTATATTTCCCCTAGAATATTATTTTATTTCCTTATCATTTTATCCTAATATAAGAAATCAAGTATATAAAAATGAACACATAATATTAATAATAATATTAAAAGCACACAAAATGATGCTAAAATAGTGCCTAGGGTTAGGGTCGTTACACTCACTCCCCCTTAAAGAAAATTCGTCCCGAATTTTTAAGAAGACTTACCTTAAGGATCGAATAGCAAAGGTTCCTCTCACGAATCTCAAATTACAACTTTCACTAGTTTCCTTAACGGCATGATTCTTCTATACATTTTCACAACCCGAATACCCTAGGATTTCAATTCCCTAACTATCATTCTAATAACTCTCAACAGTTTCCCCACATAAGTCAAATCCGCCCAAATCATCATTAACTGAAGAATTACATACAAATATATTTTCCATACCAATCTTCATACATTACCGATTCAATGCTAAACTAAAAACTGCTGTTATCCACAATTTGCTAAGGTTAATTAAAATTCTCGAGTTTGAGAGGAAATCCATCAAACATACAACCTATTCCTCAAGAATCTGAATAGTATTCTAATCTCTCCCTTTCGACTAACTAAATCCTCCAACTCTTAGGATCGGTAACAATCCCAAAAAGAAAGCTTCAATAGATAAGGTTCCCGAAAAACAATTGCAACCACTCTCGGGTAGGGAGTAAGAAAATTCCGCTTTATCTAAGTTAACTTCCTCGAAACCTACGCTATCACTTCCCATTTTTGCATAATATCACCACCTAACCTTCCTTTAATACACCCTTAAAATTTCACAAAGTCCTCACATTCATTAGGTAAGGTAAGGATTGGATCTATTGCCAACCTATTCTCCAACTCTATCAATATGATTCATCCTGATTACATCCTACACCATTTATGTATTATTTAGAGTTAACTAAATCAATGATTTTACAATCCTCAAGAATTCCCTAGAAATTCCTTCGGTAGCACTTACCAGCCCAAAGATCACGAACTAAATCCTCATAAGATCCATGGCAACATCCGAGTTTAAGACTATAGAACCCAAAATTTGGAATCATCTCGATCCAACTCACACTAGCTAATTCCTCAAATCGGACTGAATACTGATTCACCGTCATGTTCCCTTGTTTTAGTCCTAAGAATTCAATCTCCTTTCTATCCCTTGTAACCATTGTAATAAAATAATCCTCGAACTGTTGAGTGAAATTATCCCAAGTCTGGGGCGTATGATCCCGCTCCCAACTTCCTTTCACATTCTGCCACCACTGATCAGCTGGACCTTCAAGTTTGAAAACGACATACTTAACTTTCTCTTCGTTGCGACTCTCCATAACCTCAAAGATTTTGTTCATTTTCTCTAACCATTTTTCTGCCTTTAATGGATCCGGATATCCATTAAAACTCGGTGGATTCATCTTCACAAACCTTTTCCATCCATCACTTTGACATCCCTCAGGTTGATTCGGAACTGATCCTCTAGTCTCCATATTCTGTACAAACATCCTGAATAATTTCATCATCTCTTCATTCTGAATTTCACCTATACCCATATCTCTTTCATTTCCTAGAACCTTTCGCTGATCCTCATTGCTTTCGGCCATTAGAACGAACTCCTGCATTAAACACTCGGCGTTAATTACCACACATTCCCCCTTAGTTTAGACATCTACCCTTGACCTCTAAACTAAGCTCTGATACCAACTGTGAGCACCCCAACCCGGGACCTAACGCGTGTTCCGAGCTTGAGAAGCTCAAACTAAGAAAACCCATCTTAGATTTTTAAAACTTTTATTTGCCTTTACAAGAAAACCAATTCTCAATTTCCCATAAACAAAATCAAATAATAATATCTCTACTTGGAGGAATTTAAACAAATACTTTAATAACCATACTTAATTAATTACATTGAAAACCCTAATTAATATTGTTTAACAAAAGAGTTTTCCTTACAACTTATAAAAGAGTAATACTTAAATATGACTTCCGACAACCCACTCATATACCTATCCTGACAAATCCCAAAAGCAAGAGTCCAAACTCTTTCCCGGCCTCAGGTTCAGTCACCGTCTCAAAGACAATCTAAAACAGTAAAAGGGAAGGGGTGAGAATAAATCTCAATAAGCTATTATGAATGCAGCAAGATGCCAAACAAGATGCAACACATAGGATGGTTACACTTAGCACATTATTAAACCGGTAAACACCTTACGTTACCTCATTTTACCTTTCCCGTCTGAACAATAAGTCGTACAACGTGGGAGTCAAACTCCGCTCTTTGGTGAATTGCCCCCATGCACCTTCACCACTTATAGGTCTCATACCCCAGAGATCCATATAAGAAAATAAGATACTTATATGACCCTTTTCAGAGTATCATATAATATCAGCGCCACTGTAAAGCTTTTGGCTTCATACAGAGCATTCCACCTAATCACCAAATTGCAGTGGTCCGTAAGGCTTTTGGCTCAATACAGCGGCTAGCACCCAGCTCACTCGTGGCCGCTGCAGGGGCGAGTCACAGTATAATGAACCTTCAATCACTTATAGAACAAATCAATAATTGATTGAATTCCATTATACCCCCTAATCATATATACTCGTTCAAGCACATGATAGATACTTGAAATAAATCCACAAAGGGGATAAGAACATAACAACATGGTAATGTATACTCATGTTAAATCAATATCATAGTGCCACATTCATTTAATACACTATGCATAATACCATTAACGAATATAAATTCAAATAAAGTATCCATATAACCACATAATCCACACCGGGATACAATATAATCAACATGCCAGATAATCCATAATTGGGATACAATATATCAATATACCAAATAATCCACACTTGGGATGCAATACCATAATGTGATACATAAACCATTCCTACATAATCATTACTCAACCTCAAATAGCCCTAATAGAGGTTCAAGATCTATTTTCCAAGTTTGAACTACTTTGGTGGAGTTACTAACCAAGCTTATCAACCATTTTCCGTACAATATTTAAAATACTTCCTCAAATCCATTTTGACCCAATAAGACGTCATGGTATAGCCAAAGTATTCTACTTTAATCTAGGTTAAAGAGATTTTATTTTGGGTTCTAGTTTGATTAGGTTTGAACAGCTCTAAAGTTGGTACACAGTAACCAAGCCAGGGCACGACTCGTGCCCCAGGGCACGACTCGTGCTCATTCCCTTAAGTCACTCAGAACGATTGGACCTCCTAGGTACGACTCGTGGTCACGATTTGGCCAAGGGCACGACTCGTGCTCCAGTGCACGACTCGTGCTCATTTGCACCACTAGTGCAAATTTGCACCACTAGTGCTCATTTGCACCACTAGTGCAAATTTGCACCACTAGTGCTCCCGTGCACTAGTCGTGCCAATGTCCAGAACAGGTACAGCAGCAGCAACAACAACACAATTCCAAGAAATCCATTTTTCCAACCAAGTGATCTCTAATTTGTGAACCTAAGGGAAATTTCTAACTTTGTTACTTCCTTCTAACCCATTTAATCTCCAAAGTACCATGCTCTAAACCTAGGTCATTACCACTTCTATGAACCACAACATTTTCTATAACTAACAAATTCCTCAATCCAAGAAGGTTTTCCCAAGCATCAATTAGTCATTAGAACAACAATAACAACATTTAATCTTCATGAACATTTAAAGAAAGGAATAGTCATAATAACTCACATTATTAAAAGTATACCAAGTCCTTTTCTACTTCTTTCTACCCAAATTAAATAAAATCATAATCTTTTCCAAATCAAAGTAAGATGTATATAATCACATACACTAACTCCATTAAGGTCATAAACATCCTACACTCATTATACCCTCATTCTTCCAACATAAACTCCCATTTCATACTAAAATCAATTCATCCTTAATTAACCCATTTTACTCAAATAACCTTATTTAAAAATACAACATCCTTTTTCTTTTCACAAAACATTCATTAACACATAAAATGTGCAATATTTAGAAAGAAGTCATAATAACTTACTTTGGAATAGGAGGTGGATTATGGATTTCTTGAGCTTGTTAAACTCCCCTAGATGCCCCGATTACAAAAGTACTTCCGGATTGAAAGATGAAGAAGAAATGACCTCTCTAGGAACTTGAGAAGGTGAGGCTTCAAGGTTGATTTTCCATGGAGGTTGTAGGATAAAGATGAGGGAGGATGATGGAGGAGGTTAGAGGGAGTATGGGAAGAGTAAGAGAAAGTATGAAAGGTATGGATGGTATTGACTTTAGAGGGAGAAGGGGAGGATTTTAGGGAAATGGTCCCCTACAAGAACTCTTCCAATTAATTTAAATAACCCTCCCAACCCAAAATATTTTATTTGTCCATTTTATTACCACTCCATCCTATTACTTTATTTATTTTCTATTTTTATATTTCCCCTAGAATATTATTTTATTTCCTTATCATTTTATCCTATTATAAAAAATCAAGTATATAAAAATGAACACATAATATTAATAATAATATTAAAAGCACACAAAATGATGCTAAAATAGTGCCTAGGGTTAGGGTCGTTACACTCACTCCCCCTTAAAGAAAATTCGTCCCGAATTTTTAAGAAGACTTACCTTAAGGATCGAATAGCAAATGTTCCTCTCATTAATCTCAAATTACAACTTTCACTAGTTTCCTTAACGGCATGATTCTTCTATACATTTTCACAACCCGAATACCCTAGGATTTCAATTCCCTAACTATCATTCTAATAACTCTCAACAGTTTCCCCACATAAGTCAAATCCGCCCAAATCATCATTAACTGAAGAATTCCATACAAATATATTTTCCATACCAATCTTCATACATTACCGATTCAATGCTAAACTAAAAACTGCTATTATCCACAATTTGCTAAGGTTAATTAAAATTCCCGAGTTTGAGAGGAAATCCATCACACATACAACCTATTCCTCAAGAATCTGAATAGTATTCTAATCTCTCCCTTTCGACTAACTAAATCCTCCAACTCTTAGGATCGGTAACAATCCCAAAAAGAAAGCTTCAATAGATAAGGTTCCCGAAAAACAATTGCAACCACTCTCGGGTAGGGAGTAAGAAAATTTCGCTTTATCTAAGTTAACTTCCTCGAAACCTACGCTATCACTTCCCATTTTGCATAATATCACCACCTAACCTTCCTTTAATACACCCTTAAAATTTCACAAAGTCCTCACATTCATTAGGTTAGGTAAGGATTGGATCTATTGCCAACCTATTCTCCAACTCTATCAATATGATTCATCCTGATTACATCCTACACCATTTATGTATTATTTAGAGTTAACTAAATCAATGATTTTACAATCCTCAAGAATTCCCTAGAAATTCCTTCAGTAGCACTTACCAGCCCAAAGATCACGGACTAAATCCTCATAAGATCCATGGCAACATCCGAGTTTAAGACTATAGAACCCAAAATTTGGAATCCTCTCGATCCAACTCACACTAGCTACAATTTGCATACAAGGACCCCTCACAAGGAATCATTAAACCAACTCTCAGATGATTTTCATGACCTTCCCGAAACTTTAATTAATAAAGAAACCATCAATCCTAATTACCACAAAGCCATCAAACTAAAGATTGAAACTCGGATTATCATACTTAGAATCAACACATGAGATACCTTATTTTATTTACTTAGAATCAACACATGCGAATGTCCGACAAAATTGGGGGTGCAAAAACGTGTGGTTCTCAAATCAAATCTGCTTTGAAATCTGTCGTCATGATTTTGATTTACTTATTTTATTTTTAAGTTTATTATTACTTTTTTTTTGCTTCTCCAAAATTTCTTCCAAATGTTTCTTTTTTTAAAAAAAAAATCCTCTTATCTTTCGATTTTTAGTATTAGTATTATTAATATTATTATTATTATATTTAAATAAACTTTCTTTATTTTTATCTTAAAACTAGTTACTGTTCAAAACTGATTCAAGTTAACACCCAAAAAAGTTGGACTAACTTCCGGGATGGAGAGAATATGTATTTAAAATATTTGATAAATTTTAGTGCCATTTGATGCAATTATAATGATATTATTTAGTGTGAAAAAATTGAATATAAATTTTAATGCAATCATATAGTGCTACTATAATATATTTACATTTTTAAAGCTATTTTATCAAGATACTGTACAGCTTATAAAATTTCCTAACAAACATGGGCTTTAGTAAATGTAAAAGCCCATGGTCTGGTCCACAAATATGCGATCAAGCCCACAAATTAGCGTGGGATCAACGCCTACATCCAACACTATATAATCATTTTCCCTTGTCTTGTTGTTTTTTAGTGTCAGTGTTAATGTTAAATAGTGTAAACATTTTAGTGTTACGAAGTGTCATATATAATGATAAAAAGTGTCAGTTTTAGTTATTAAATAGTGATATATATGTTAATAAATTTCGGTTATTTACAAAAAACATCATCGTGTGTTTTTTAAAGAGTGCAATTTAATTGCAAAAATGTCACCATGCATTTTAAATGAAGTTCCAACTAATTACGAAAATGTCAACTTACATTTTTAAAAACTAGTTTCTCTAATATAATTTTTTTTTATTTAGTGCAAAATCAAGCTTATCTAAGGACTTAAGTCTTGCACTATTATGGAAATGGGATAATTGCGTGACGCAAGTTTTAATTCACAACTATCATTTTTTTAAAAAAAAAAAATATCCTCCATTCGTTTAATAATGAATGATTAAAATTTTCAGTGAACATTTTTTTTAATGATTTTGTATGAACAATGAATCATCGGAAATCGGACCGAAACAAGACAATGGAACCAAAACCAAAATGTATTAATTTGGTTCAGGTTCCAAATTTTAAAGAATCGAAGTTTTGGTCTGATTTTAATTTTAATTTTTTTTTTTTCACAAAAAATAAATCAGACCAGAATATTATGAACACCCCTAACTTTCTAACTCACTTTTCATAGTAACAATACAAGTTTTATCAACACTTTTCCTTAATTTGTTGCTTTTCAACCCAAACGTATAATTTCAAACAAGATTTAGGAAGTACTCCCTCCGTTCCGGTAGAAATCGCACGGTTATTGTTTGCGCGGGGATTAAGAAAAAAAATAATGATATAAATGTTGTGAGTATAAAAGTAAAATAGGAGAGAGAATGAGTGGAGAGAATAGTAAATTATAACGGTGTTGTGAGTATTAAAATAATGTAGGAGAGAGAATTAGTAGAGGGAATAGTAAAGATTCTTTGCCATTTTAGAAAGTGTGCAGTTCGTAATGGAACGCCCAATGAGGAAAGTGTGCAGTTTATAGCGGGACGGAAGGAGTATATATTATTCTCTCAATTAATTATTTAACTTTATTACTCTGTTCGTCTCAAAATGAATGTCGAAGAACAAAGTTTACAATTTTCTATTGATTGAGAGTCAATCAATTTTTTCTTGAACATTTATTTTGGGATAAAAGGAGTACATATAATATAATACTTCCTCCGTTCCACTTCAATTCAATTGAGTCACTTTCCTTTTTGGGACGTCCCACTTCAAATGAGCCATTCCATAAATGGAAAAAAGTGAACAGTGTTTTGGACATTTATACCCTCGTAATGTTTATATATTTACAAAAAAACCATTCATTATACCCTTATAATTTAAACTTATTTATAAAATAATCAATCATTAACTTACTATTCCTCCCACTCATTCTCTCTCCTATTAAATGTTACTACCTCCGTCCCGGATCAATTGAGCCATTGGTTTATTTCACGATTTTTAAGAAAAATGAATAAAATGGGTAGAAGATTAGAGGGGAGAGAATGTAAAAGCTAAAAATATTTAATAGGAGAGAGAATGAGTGGGAGAAATAGTAAGTTAATGAATGGTTTTTTAATAGGAGAGAGAATGAGTGGGAGGAATAGTAAGTTAATGATTGATTTTTTTGTAAATATGTTAAAATTATAAGGGTATAATGAATGATTTTTTTTGTAAATATATAAACATTATGAGGGTATAAATGTCCGAAACACTGATCACTTCTTTCCACTTATGGAATGGCTCATTTGAAGTGGGACGTCCCAAAAAAGAAAGTGACTCAATTGAAGTGGGACGGAGGGAGTATTAACTTTTACATTTTCTCTCCTCTAATCTTCTACCCACTTTCAATTTTTTACTCATTTTTTTTTAAAAAATTTAAAAAGCGTGCAAAGATATCATGGCTCAATTGAAGTGGAACGGAGGAAGTAATATAATTTAATTTAATTTGAATCATATCTAATATATAAATCAATGAAAACATTCTAATGAATAAAATATATTTTAAGATTTTAATTTTTGATGCAAAATTTAATGTAGGATTGTTGAAAATCGATTAAATCCACAAATTATTGGTTTAGTAGTTGGGCTATTCTGAAATCAAATAGACCAAATTATTGAATATTGAGCCCATATATCAAATGGGCCGTGGGCCGCTCGGACCCATCAAATAAAAGGAAACCAATTTTGGCTTACAAACAACGCCGTCTTAACAACGATCATAATCCTTCTGACAATATAAACCCTCCTCCCTCGTTCGCTTGCTTTCTTCTCACGCACACGCACACGCACAGGCACACAAAAATAATATAATTTAATTTAATTTGAATCATATCTAATATATATAAATCAATGAAAACATTCTAATGATTAAAATATATTTTAAGATTTTAATTTTTGATGCAAAATTTAATGTAGGATTGTTGAAAATCGATTAAAGCCACAAATTATTGGTTTAGTAGTTGGGCTATTTTGAAATCAAATTATTGAATATTGAGCCCATATATCAAATGGGCCGTGGGCCGCTCGGACCCATCAAATAAGGAAACCAATTTTGGCTTACAAACAACGCCGTCTTAACAACGGTCACAATATAAACCCTCCTCCCTCGTTCGCTTGCTTTCTTCTCACGCACACGCACACGCACACGCACACGCACACAGAGAGCCCACTCCTCCGCCTTCCTCAACTCACGTTCCGATCGTTTCCCCACAAACTTTCTTCTCTCTCCAGATTCTCGCACTGAAATAATCGCGTCTGGTCCGAAAGCTCCGTCGTATCGTTTTCTCAAAAAATGGGGTTACTTCCCAAGATGTTCAGGACTTTGTCTCAGACATCTCTTTCGAATTCCGATAAACCAAGAATAAGTAAGACAATTCTTATTTTTCGTTTTTGACTGCTCATTTGAATTAGGGTTTATTTTGATTTGATGAAATTACTTTGCTTTAGGGTTTATTTTTGTTTTATGGAATTAGAAGGTGAAATTCTCTAAATATATTTGACTCAACACCTTGAACATGTTATGATTTATATTTTCTTCAATTAATTCATTTGTTCACTAGTTTGAATTCAATTTTTTTGATACTTTTTTTAATTTACATGTACGGGTCAAAATAGACCTCGTCAATTGGGACCATGGAGCAGGGGCGGAGCCAGGGGGGGCATGGGGGGCACTCGCCCCCCGGCGGCGGAAATGCAGTGGAAAAAATTTTTTTTTGCCCCCCCCCATATTTTTTTTATATATGTATATATATAATTAACTTCAAGATTAACATCAGTGAGTGGTGTGGTTCAGTGGTAGAAGGGGTGAAGTTAAAGCCTTTGTTGTTTCCTTTCAAATCCGTGTTCGAGCCCTGCTATCTATATTTTCAATTAATTTTATTTGTCCTCCATCTTTGCTATTCTCTCTTTCTCTCTATCCATTTCTTTTTCTTAACAGTTTTGTTGTTCTCTTTCTCCTAATTTCCTCACATTTTTTCAATCTTAATTAATTAGTTAGGCTTTTCCCATTTCTTAATTCTTTACATTTTTAACTAAAATACATTGTATTTCATGGATCCGACCCATTTTTTACTTGTCCGACCCGAAAAAAAAATTTCGGGTTGCCCCCCCCCCCCCCCGGGGCAATTCCTGGCTCCGCCCCTGCCATGGAGTACTATGATTTGAGGATAAAAAAGTACCAAAGATTGAACAACACCTTGAACATCTACAACTGAAACATTGCCCTTTGTTTTTTTACTTGTCAGATGTTGTTGTACATTCTTTTTGAAGAAATCCTTCAGGGGACTGGTATGTAGGTTATGTATTGGTATATGAGCTTTTTTACTGACACTTTAACCTTGTTTAAAGTTGCAACTTATCTTGTTGCAGATGCTTTCAATGATTTTTCGTAGTTAAAGGGTGGGATGAAAAAAGACCCAGGAAACAGTAGCTGAAGCTGTGAAGCAGCTAGCTGAGTTTGATAAGGGTCCACTTTGGTGCTCCTTGTCATTGATCCTTGTTTCCTCTATTTCATGCATTATTTGCATTCTCTGCAACCATTTCTTTTCCTTTTAGATTACGCAGCTTGATGCGTTTCTGTCCATGTGCTAGTCGATGTGGAAAATTTAAAAAGACTCGCGAGGGCCTAGAAAGTAAAGTTGTTTATTTGTGAAAGCAAGCTGAGGTGAGGTATAAATGTCATAGACAAAGTTTTTATTCTTCCATACCTTTGAGTTTTTCTTTCTTTCCTATGTTTGACCATGTCTCTGTGTTTTAACGCTCTTGAAAAGGGTCCTGTTATTAGTTACTTCGCTTATTAGGACTCTTTCCTTTTGAAGTTCTAATGTGTGCTTGGCATGTTAGTTGAAACTAACCTTCCAGTTTTGAGCACAAGTTTTGTTTTTAGCAAGTTAGATGCCTGTAGTTTTGTAGCCAATCTTTATGATGATGACAATATTTTAAGTATTGTAACGGATAGCGACCCCTACCACACTCTTGTTGCTGGTATTGCTACTGCCTTCCATCCAATGTAAGACAATCTTATCTCTTGTTGATTTTCTCATCTATGTGCTACACTTGAATGACATGGAAAAACTAACGGCCACTGAAAGTATGCTTCCTTCCATGCAGGAACCTCTTCTCAATGGAGTTTCACCGAGTGCAGCTAATATTTTGTTAAATTGGAGACTCTCGCTTAGGCTCAATGGTAACAAGGACAAGGTTGACACAAGCGCTGATAGCTTCTGTTGAGGTATGCCATAGTTCACGAGGGTAATTAGACATTTGCTGGATATTTACAATTTAACTTCCGGAGGTGCACATCATCCCCATAAGCTATATGTTCTCGTTTATAGTCATTATGATCCTATACTATTCGGCAAAGTTTATCACTTATCAGCATCCTTAATTTGATTTTCAAATCAATTTCAATTGACTCCTCTATATGTATGTGAAAAATGATTCTTGTGTTGATCATTGTCCATCAACCCACATACTATCCTCTCTTATTAAGATGTGAGGGCCAATTATATTCTTAACTCCAAGTTCTCATTGGACAAATAATCTACACGTATCAGCTTAGGCATTTATGAGGTAGTATTTCTCTTAGACGTGCCAGATTTTTGTCATGCTAGGATCTACACTTTATCCTTACACCCCTCTAGCAACAAATTCGGAGGTTGTTCCATGTAAACCCCTTCTTTATTGTGAAGATACATGCTTTTCACATCCAACTGATATAAGACCCAATAAGTAGAAGCAACTAAAGAATAAGAACCAAAAAGCAGCTCTACAATAGGATAATTTTCAGTACAATTAACACCACACACCTGGGCATTACCCTTTAGCAACTATTGTGTTTGTCATCCTTTATATATTGTTTCTATGGTCATTTTGTTGATCTCGTCGATGAGGTTATAGTTCGCCTTCATTTCTTTTGCTTGAATTGCTGGATATGCTTTTCTGTAAGCTTTTAGCCTAAATAGTCATATGGCTGCGGATTATTTAGGTGGTGAATAGGCACCGTGTGGTATTTGTTGGCAATGCTGGCAAATATGGGCCTGCATTGACCACATTGCATGCACCTGGTAGTACCACCTCAAGTATAATAGGAGTTGGTGCATATGTATCTTCTGCTTTGACTGCTGGAGCTCATGCTTTAGTTGAACCTCCGTCCGAAGGGCTTGAATATACTTGGTATATCTTTCTGTTAATAGGATTTAAATGCTGAAGGTGAGGCATGTGCAGGTTCTACTGTTACTCTGCCTCTTCTTACTTTTGTCATAGCATTCAAATCAAAAGAAATTTGTCTATTTATACTTAATAACTTGGAAACGCTCTTCATGTTTTAACAAAAAAAAAAAAAATTAGTTAAGAAGATTGCAGGTCTAGGCGAGGACCAACAACTGATGGGGATCTTGGCATCTCTGTTAGTGCTCCTGGTGGGAACATCAATGGCTTCTCCATCGGCCTCTGGGAAAGTTGCTTTGCTCATCAGTGCAATGAAGGTTACTGCAATATGTCTTCCCTCCATCTTCCCTCCATTGAATTATGTTTGTGTTCCTCCAGAACTTCACTACTCACACACATCGCATTCAGTGCCTGTAATTAGATTATTATCATTTTGACAATAAGATCTAGCATGAAGGATATTGTTAGCTGTCAATGTTCATATATTGTTCATGAGGTTGAGATGAAGGGATCATACACCAGATTCAATGGCTCTCTAATCAGCGGGTGTCATAATCTCAACTCCTGAGAAGTGGGATGGTATTAGTCGTATTTGGCAAGCCGAAGCTATATCACAAAGGTATTTTCCTGGCTGTTCCTTCTTTATGCTGGAAATGTTGCAGTTACAGTTAAATCCCCTTCCCCCTCTACTATTCTTACGAGCTTCGGTCAACTTTCATATTATCATTTAATTATGCTCTAAAAGACTTGAAAATGAATTGTAATTTTTTAATAGTTAATATTTATTATTGTTACTTTTTTGTTAGTTTGGGCTTATAATTTTGGAAAAGATTCACTTACTTGGTGTTGATCGTGGACCTATTTGGGGGTACTTGTTTAGTATTTACTCTCACTGCAAATATAATTTAAAATAACACAAACTTAAAGTCTAAGGGAACGAATCCTTTTATGGGGAAATGCCTGGTAGTTAATCAAATAGATGTGAGGCATGTCCTTCCACCGAGTTTTCCATGACTGTCGTTAATTTTTGTTGGACCTTCAGGGTACTCCCAGTTAACTCTTTACGTTTTTTCCTACCATCTTAACTTGTTTTTGTAACTCATCCATTAAAAGGATAGGGACATTATGCTAGTTCTTTTACCTTAGAATCTGTAACTTGAAGCGGGACTGGAAGACAATACGCCTTTGTATGTAGTTGCTAAAACATGTATCCTATTATATTTGTTCTGAATCAAAATGTAAATTCACATCTATCATTTTATCACAGTCAACCCCGAGAACAAGTGCTTTTTCTGTCAGTTGCATCTCTATGTTTGCTTGTGCATTTCCTTTAACGATATCTTGAAACCATGATATTTTGTTTTGATCATCCAACTGCTTTTAATAAATCAACGTGCATCATGTGAGGATTGAACACCCCGCCTCTCCGTCATAAGAGGTGGGCAGCATAACTGGCTTACGAGTTGAGCGGTGATTGGTTAGGATAATTTGTAAGTTTTTTTTTTTTACTGTTGCAAACGATAAAAAGTGAGATTCAGTATGGCTAAATTTTATTCAATGCATTCCCAAGTCATCTTTTTGGTTCAGCAAAAGAAAATCAAATGGAGGCAATCATCATTACCATGATATCATCAAATTGTTTATGCAATCTTTGGTAGCTTAGCAACTACTAGTTCCAATGCCTCCTTGTTTTTTTTCATAGGTCATTTCCTTGTTGATTGATCAGGTTATTTTGAGCAAACCGTCATCTCCTCCAAGGTTGACTGTTTATGCTGGCGTCTTGGTGTTGAAACTCGCGTTCTCAGAGAAATGTAGTTTCAAAAATTACTCGGTTACAGTTGCAGTTACGGTTACGTCCCTGGTTTTTTTTTTTTGTTTTTTTTGTGCGTGTCTGTGAATGAAATAGCTAGCATTCTTGTTCTGTGATATTACAGGCAAATTAAGTACAACGATACAAGGTTTAAAAAGTGGCTGTCGGAAGTATCGACACCCTCAATTCCATTTGTGCTAAGGTAAGTCCTCACTCCTCACGCGATCCTCTTTTCGTGACTTTTTCTTAAGAATTATTTATTCATATCCTAATGTATGCATGCAATGCAATACCATACCTCTCAATCTCAGAAAATTGTCAGCGGCGGTGAAATAGCTAGCATTCTTGTTCTGTGATGATTATGGAATGCTGGCAGGCGGTGAAGCAGAAAGGTCTCCGTCATCACTTGTGCTTTAAGGCTGTGCTATCGGTAAAACTATGTATGACAGCTCGATCGAACAAGTCAAGTTCAACAACTTTTTTTTTGTAAATAGCTCAAATGCTCCTGAGGTTCATTTAAAAGCCCTTTTTTCCCCAACATATGTTTACTGTTAAAGATTGTTTTTGTAGGTTCTTTGGTTTTGGTTGTTGGTGGTCCTGGTGTTGGAAAAAGTACATCAGTGTTACAGGTACCTGTATTTATAGTTTCGTGGATATGTTGATGTGAATTTTATCCTGGGGGATTGTATGAACTTTTTACCTGATTTTCTGCGGGGACTCTTCATTAATCTACTCAATTGGTATTCTCGTAACAGCTCATTGCAGTTTTTCCTTTTTTAAATTTGGCTTATTCAATTTCTATTTAGGTCTTGGGAGCAGTGAAAGCAATGTTTTTGATGCATTTGAAGGTAACTATGCAGATGGAAACATTTGGGACTGAAGTATGACTCTTATTTGGAACTGAGGTAGTATGTTGGAAACATTTGAAGGTAACTATGTAGATACTTTACTTGCTTATAGATCTTGAATGCTATATAGAGCTCTTTTGACTTCTGTTAATGTTCGACACAAGCACTCATGGAATTTTATTTTAAGTCACTGTGAGTCTGTGACAGAGTAATGTCACTACAAGGAAAACCGGATTTAGAGACGGAAATTTAGAGACGGACGAAATATGTAGCTAATTTGGCGACAGATTAGAGACAGAACCAAAAATCAGAGACGAATTCGGATTTCGTCTCTAAATTAGAGACGGATTCAGATTTCGTCTCTAATTCAGAGACGGAATATGAATTCGTCTCTAATTCAGAGACGGAATCTGAATCCGTCTCTAATATAGAGACGGAATCCGAATCCGTCTCTAATTTAGAGACGAAATCTGATTTCGTCTCTAATTTAGAGACGGATTCAGATTCCGTCTCTAAATTTTAGAGACGGGTTTTGTATCCGTCTCTAAAATAGAGACGGATTCAGAATCCGTCTCTAAATTAGAGACAGATTAAGAATCAGTCTCTAAATTAGAGACGGATTCAGAATCCGTCTCTAAATTAGAGACGGATTCAGAATCAGTCTCTAAACTTTAGAGACAGATTTTAACCCGTCTCTAATTTAGAGACAGATTTTTGAATCCGTCTCTAATTTAGTGACAGATTCAACATCTGTCTCTAAAATTTAGAGACATATTTAGTATCCGTCTCTAAATTTGACTTTTCTTCTATATACTTTCATTTGTTTAGTTTTTTTCTATCTTTTTTTCTATAACTTTTTCTAAAAAAAACCACTGATTAACAAAGGCTAAAATATTGTTTTCTAGTCAATAAAATTTTTTAAAAAAAATAAAAATTAAATATAGGGTAGTCCGTCCCTCTTTTGACTTTTCTTCTATATACTTTCATTTGTTTAGTTTTTTTCTATCTTTTTTTCTATAACTTTTTCTAAAAAAACCACCGATTAACAAAGGCTAAAATATTGTTTTCTAGTCAATAAAAAATTTTTAAACAAAAATAAAAAATAAATATAGGGTATTCCGTCCCTCTTTTGACTTTTCTTCTATATACTTTCATTTGTTTAGTTTTTTTCTATCTTTTTTTCTATAACTTTTCTAAAAAACCACCGATTAACAAAGGCTAAAATATTGTTTTCTAGTCAATAAAAATTTTTTAAAAAAATAAAAAATAAATATAGGGTAGTCCGTCCCTCTTTTCTCTTTTCTTCTATATACTTTCATTTGTTTAGTTTTTTTCTATCTTTTTTTCTATAACTTTTTCTAAAAAAAATCACTGATTAACAAAGGCTAAAATATTGTTTTCTAGTCAATAAAAAAATTTCAAAAAAATAAAAAATAAATATATGGTAGTCCGTCCCTCTTTTGACTTTTCTTCTATATAATTTCATTTGTTTAGTTTTTTTCTATCTTTTTTTCTATAACTTTTTCTAAAAAAAACCACTGACTAACAAAGGCTAAAATATTTTTTTCTAGTCAATAAAAAAATTTAAAAAAAATAAAAAATAAATTTAGGGTAGTCCGTCCCTCTTTTGACTTTTCTTCTATATACTTTCATTTGTTTAGTTTTTTTCTATTTTTTTTTTATTTAACTTTTTCTAAAAAAAAAATCAATGATTAACAAAGGCTAAAATATTGTTTTCTAGTCAATAAAAAATTTTTAAAAAAAATAAAAAATAAATATAGGGCAGTCCGTCCCTCTTTTGACTTTTCTTCTATATACTTTCATTTGTTTAGTTTTTTTCTATCTTTTTTTCTATAACTTTTTCTAAAAAAAATCACTGATTAACAAAGGCTAAAATATTGTTTTCTAGTCAATAAAAAAAATTTAAAAAAATAAAAAATAAATATAGGGTAGTCCGTCCTTCTTTTGAATTTTCTTCTATATCCTTTCATTTGTTTAGTTTTTTTCTATCTTTTTTTCTATAACTTTTTCTAAAAAAAATAAATGATTAACAAAGACTAAAATATTGTTTTTTAGTCAAAAAAAAAATTTTAAAAAATAAAAAATAAATATAGGGCAGTCTGTCCCTCTTTTGACTTTTCTTCTATATACTTTCATTTGTTTAGTTTTTTTCTATCTTTTTTTCTATAACTTTTTCTAAAAAAAACCACTGATTAACAAAGGCTAAAATATTGTTTTCTAGTCAATAAAAAATTTTTAAAAAAATAAAAATAAATATAGTGCAAATCCGTCACTCTTTTGACTTTTCTTCTATATACTTTCATTTGTTTAGTTTTTTTCAATTTTATTTTATTTAACCTTTTCTAAAAAAAAATCACTGATTAACAAAGGCTAAAATATTGTTTTCTAGTCAATAAAAATTTTTAAAAAAATAAAAGATAAATATAGTGCAGTCCGTCACTCTTTTGACTTTTCTTCTATATACTTTCATTTGTTTAGTTTTTTTCTATCTTTTTTCTATAACTTTTTCTAAAAAAATCACTGATTAACAAAGGCTAAAATATTGTTTTCTAGTCAATAAAAAATTTTTAAAAAAATAAAAAATAAATATAGGGTAGTCCGTCCTTCTTTTGAATTTTCTTCTATATCCTTTCATTTGTTTAGTTTTTTTCTATCTTTTTTTCTATAACTTTTTCTAAAAAAAATCAATGATTAACAAAGACTAAAATATTATTTTTTAGTCAAAAAAAAATAAATATAGGGCAGTCTGTCCCTCTTTTGACTTTTCTTCTATATACTTTCATTTGTTTAGTTTTTTCTATCTTTTTTTCTATAACTTTTTCTAAAAAAAACCAGTGATTAACAAAGGCTAAAATATTGTTTTCTAGTCAATAAAATTTTTTTTAAGAAATAAAAAATAAATATAGGGCAGTCCGTTCCTCTTTTGACTTTTCTTCTATATACTTTCATTTGTTTAGTTTTTTTCTATCTGTTTTTCTATAATTTTTTCTAAAAAAAAACCACTGTTTAACAAAGGCTAAAATATTGTTTTCTAGTCAATAAAAAATTTTTTAAAAAATAAAAAATAAATATAGGGCAGTCCGTCCCTCTTTTGACTTTTCTTCTATATACTTTCATTTGTTTAGTTTTTTTCTATTTTTTTTTCTATAACTTTTTCTAAAAAAATCACTGATTAACAAAGGCTAAAATATTTTTTTCTAGTCAATAAAAAATTTTTTAAAAAATAAAAAATAAATATAGGGTAGTCCGTCCCTCTTTTGACTTTTCTTCTATATACTTTCATTTGTTTTGTTTTTTTCTATCTTTTTTTCTATAACTTTTTCTAAAAATAACCACTGATTAACAAAGGCTAAAATATTGTTTTCTAGTCAATAAATTTTTTTTAAAAAATAAAAAATAAATATAGGGTAGTCCGTCCCTCTTTTGACTTTTCTTCTATATACTTTCATTTTTTAGTTTTTTCTATCTTTTTTTTATAACTTTTTCTAAAAAAAACACTGATTAACAAAGGCTAAAATATTGTTTTCTAGTCAATAAAAAATTTTTATAAAAATAAAAAATAAATATAGGGCAATCTGTCCCTCTTTTGACTTTTCTTCTATATACTTTCATTTGTTTAGTTTTTTTCTATCTTTTTTTCTATAACTTTTTCTAAAAAAAACCACTGATTAACAAAGGCTAAAATATTATTTTCTGGTCAATAAAAAATTTTTTAAAAAATAAAAAATAAATATAGGGTAGTCCGTCCCTCTTTTGACTTTTCTTCTATATACTTTCATTTGTTTAGTTTTTTTCTATCTTTTTTTCTATAACTTTTTCTAAGGGTATAATATATAAGGGTTAGGGTGTAGGGTATAGGGTATAATATATAAGGGTTAGGGTGTAGGGTGTAGGGTGTAGGGTGTAGGGTGTAGGGTATAGGGTATAGGGTTTAGGGTATAGGGTATAGGGTATTGGATTTAGGGTATAGGGTTTAGGGTTTAGGGTTTAGGGTATAGGGGTTAGGGTTTAGGGGTTAGGGGTTAGGGGTTAGGGTTTAGGGGTTAGGGTATAGGATTTAGGGTTTAGGGTATAGGGTATAGGATTTAGGGTTTAGGGTATAGGGTTTAGGGTATAGGGTTTAGGGTTTAGGGGTTAGGGTTTAGGGTTTAGGGTTTAGAAACCCTAACCTCTAACCCCTAACCCCTAAACCCTAAATCCTATACCCTATACCCTAAACCCTAAACCCTATACCCTAACCCCTAAACCCTATACCCTATACCCTAACCCCTAAACCCTAAACCCTAAACCTTATACACTAACCCCTATACCCTAAATCCTATATCCTAAACCCTATACCCTAACCCCTAAACCCTATGCCCTAACCCCTAAACCCTAACCCATATACCCTAAATCCTATGCCATAAACCCTATACCCTATACCCTAAACCCTAAATCCTATACCCTATACCCTAACCCCTAAATCCTATACCCTATACCCTATACCCTATACCCTAAACCCTATACCCTAACCCCTAAACCCTATGCCCTAACCCCTAAACCCTATACCCTAACCCCTATACCCTAAATCCTATACCCTATACCCTAAACCCTAAATCCTACACCTTAACCCTTATATATTATACCCTATACCTAACCCCTAAACCCTTTAAATGTCATTTAGAATGTAGAAAAAAATTAAAAAAAAATAAACGAGGTAGCCGTATACCTTTTTCACAAGATCGGGACACATTCCTTAAAACCCTAAATAATGACACATATTTTTAACTCAATTTCCATTTGGATTTTGAGGAAAGTCATAAAGATGAAAAACACTTTAAATGTCATTTATAATGTAGAAGAAAATAAAAAAAAAATAAACGAGGTAGCCGTATACCATTTTCACAAGATCGGGACACATAAAACCCTAAAAACCCTAAATAATGGCACATATTTGTAATTCAATTTCCATTTGGATTTTGAGGAAAGCCATAGAGATGAAAAATACTTTAAATGTCATTTAAAATAATTAAAGATTAAATTATTATTATTGTTAATAAGTATTTTTTTATAATTTATTAATATCAATTATTACTTAGGTATATTAACATTTCTTAGAAGTTTAAATTATTAAATTATTATTAATAAATTTAAAATAATTAAATTAATGAATATTATTATTAATTAATAACATTATTATTTTTGATGTTATGTATTATTACTAGTTATTATTAATATTATTATTAATTATATAATAATAATTATTAATATATTCAATTATATAATTGAATAATTAACAATAACATCATTATTAGTCTTATTATTAAGTATTATTACTAATTATATGATAATGTTATTATTCTTGATATTAGGCATATTACTATAACTACAATTTTGGGTAAATCAAATAAAAGCATGTTAATATTTTGGATAACTTTTTGTAAATTTCAGTAATAAAAAAATCTAAAATATTTTTTTCTATTCAATCAAAAATAATAAAAATTTCTAATTATTATTAATACTATTTTTAATATTATTACTGATTATAAAATTAATATTAATATTAATTAATTATATAATTAATAATTTATTAATAAATATTATTAATAATAAATATTATTAATAATAAATATTATTATTCTTAATATTAGACATAAATAATTTAGTTAGTGTATAATATAGTGTGAAATAAATATAAGTACGTGATGTGGCATTGTTTGATTGGATTTCAAATTTTCACGCGGACAGGGCCAAAGCAAGATCCGACCTTTCATTGCCTTAAATCAAACGGCCCAAAATGTTTTAAACAAAAACAATCCCTCCCTCTCCTATTTCTCTCCTCATTTCTCTCTCTCTCTATACTGATCAGTTTCAAATTACAAGACCCACCGTTTTCTCTCTCTCTCATTTCCCTCACTCCCTCACCGTCCCTTCAGCCTACGCCATGCTCTCCGGCGAAACCACCCTCAGTCTCTCTCTCTGTTTCTCTCCCTATTTCACTCCTCTTTTCTCTCTCTCTCTCTCTCTTCTCTCTTCATTTCGAATTTCCAAACCCAGTTGAAGCTACCCACCGTTTTCTCTCTCTCTCATTTCCCTCACTCCCTCACCGTCCCTTCAGCCTCCGCCATGCTCTCCGGCGACACCACCCTCCGTCACTCTCTCTGTTTCTCTCCCCATTTCACTCCTCTTTTCTCTCTCTCTCTCTTCTCTCTTCATTTCGAATTTCGAATTTCCAAACCCAGTTGAAGCTACCCACCGTTTTCTCTCTCTCTCATTTCCAAACCCAGTTGAACCTCGGTAGGAGCCAATCGAGGAGAAGGTGGCGAAGCAGCGGCAGATCCGGCGACACCGGTTGAACCTCTGTTGAACCTTGGTATGAAATTGGGTTTGGTTTTCGAGTTTCTGTTTTTCGATTTTCGATTTGATTGATCTGTTTTTCGATTTGTTTGATCTGTTTTTCAATTTGTTTTCCGTTGTTGGGTTTGGTTTAATGGTGGTGAATCTGGTTATGGTGGCGAATCTGGTGATGGTGTTGCTGGTGGTTAGACGGTGGGTGTTGCTGGTGGTTGACGGCGCCGGTGAGGTTGTTGTTGGTGGAAGTTTGTGAGGACTGTTTGAGTATAAAAGAAGTTTAGGGATCAAAGTGTAATTATGAAATATCAAGGACTTATTTGAGATTAATAAAAATTAAGGGACTGATTTGAGAATAAGAAAAAATAAGGGACTGATTTAATATATATTTAAAAATATATATTAATATATTTTAAATATATATATCCGTCGCTAAAATGGTTCGAAAATAAAACGAGAATTTAAATAGAGACGAAAAATCTGTCGCTAATCCGTAGACGGTCATATCTGTAGCTAATTTAGACACGGACATATCTGTCTCTAATTTAGAGACGGACATATCTGTCTCTAATTTAGAGACGGACATATCTGTCTCTAATTTAGAGACGGCCATCTCTGTCTCTAAATTAGAGACGGATATATCCGTCTCTAAAATAGCTACAAAATAGCGACGCCCAATTTAGCGACAAACCTACACCCACGGAATAGCTACGGAACAAATCCGTAGCTAAACACGATTTAGCTACGGAATCTTCATTTTAGCTACGAAATTTGCCGTAGCTAAAATGAATTTTCCTTGTAGTGTGTGTCTCTGCTTATAATGCATCCAAAATTTGTTGTAGGTAGTCTGTTGGAGCACAGAGATGTACTTCTCTTCCGCTCTTGTTCTCATGGATCTTTATTCTCACTCCAGACATACACACTCACTCATTGGAGGCACACAACTATTTCTGGGGAAAGTCATTCAGCTCATCGCTTGCCCGACGTGTAAAGATCCGTTTTGGCTTGGCTGATCAGGTTTGCAATTTTATTAATACTATGTCATTGATATTTTGAAAAGTTTTTCCATCTTTATACACGCCCACCTATTCGTTATGCTTTTATACTGTCTTATTTAGTGGGCTTTATTCCTGGACAGATTCCCACAACGTCAACTGTGGGGCTCCTGAATTTCTAACATATATGTCACAGATCTAGTTGGCTGTTGCCTCATTTTGAGTTTTAGGAGTACTGCCTAATTATTTACCAAGTTATTGTAACTTATCTAGAACTAGATACTATTCAGTAGTTAGTGACTATAGCATAGCAAGACTGTATAGAGTCATGCCAGCGCGAGTTAAATAAAATATACAGAATGCAACTTTAAAGGTAACAACAGTGACATACATTCAGATTGACCCTCTTGTGGTGGCAATGACTCTGCCACTGATCAGGTGTGTGTGTGTGCGTATCTCTAATATATAGGCATAACTGATATCTGCATCTTCTTGACATATAACTGATTTATTGCTCATGATTTTAGCGGTAAAAAGGACGTCCATTTCTAAATATAAGGTGCCAAAATGATGTACTTTCAAACTCAACTAGAGCTATGATATAAGGTGCTAAAATGATGTACTTTGTTTGTTGTTGATTTTTGTTTGACCTTCCGGTACTTCCTAATAAACTCTTTTTGTGTTTTTTTTAACTATCTCAACTGGACCATGGAACTCATCTATCTATCAAAAGTATACAGACATTACACTAGTTCTATTGCCTTCTAGCGCTCTCGTTCAAGAATGTGATGATGATATTACCTTAGAATCTCTAACTTGGATCGGATCTGAAGACCATACGCCTTTATATGTAGTTGCTAAAATATGTATCCCTGTATATTTTTTCTGAAATAAAATGCAAATTGGCATGTATATCCCCAAGGACACATGTTTCTTCTGTTAGTCGCATCTCTTTGTTTGCATGTGCATTTCCTTGACCACCATTAGCTATTTCACAGAGGTTACCCCACATTTGGTATAGGCAAACTAAATGATGGATGGCGCTTAAATGTGTGTACCTGATAGGAATGGATGTGGCAGGACTGTTATTGTGTGCAAGAGAGAAGGGGTAGGGGCTCGGATAAATTTATATGCCAAAGAGTTTGTTAGTGCAATCCTTGTTGTATTTTAAATTACATAAAAAACTATAATCCAACAGTCATGCTTCCAGGTGCTGCTGAAGCAGGAGGCCTACTTGTGGATACAATGTTCAACATTCAAGATGAAATTGTATTTTCAGGGGGTTAAATATAGTAAATTCAAAAATTGTAAAGGATCAATTTGTAAAAATTACAAAAGTAGGGGGGAATGAACCCTCTTCCATTCGTATGGATAGATCCGATCCGCCCCTGCCTTCTAGGCACTACAAACGGAGAAGAGGGTGAATGTCGGGCAAAATTGGGGGTGCAAAAACGTGTGGTTCTCAAATCAAATCTGCTTTGAAATCTGTCGTCATGATTTTGATTTATTTATTTTATTTTTAAGTTTATTATTTTTTTTGCTTCTCCAAAATTTCTTCCAAATGTTTCTTTTTAAAAAAAAAAAAAAAATCCTCTTATCTTTCGATTTTTAGTATTAGTATTATTAATATTATTATTATTATAAATAAACTTTCTTTATTTTTATCTTAAAACTAGTTACTGTTCAAAACTGATTCAAGTTAACACCCAAAAAAGTTTGACTAACTTCCGGGATGGAGAGAATATGTATTTAAAATATTTGATAAATTTTAGTGCCATTTGATGCAATTATAATGATATTATTTAGTGTGAAAAAATTGAATTTAAATTTTAATGCAATCATATCGTGCTACTATAATATATTTACATTTTTAGAGCTATTTTATCAAGAGATCAAGCCCAGAACTAACCCTTACGGCTGGCTTAGCATGGGATCAACGCCTACACCCAACACTATATAATCATTTTCCCTTGTTGTCTTGTTGTTTTTTAGTGTCAGTGTTAATGTGTAAACATTTTAGTGTTATGAAGTGTCATATGTAATGATAAAAAGTGTCAGTTTTAGTTATAAAGAGTGATATACTCCCTCCGTCCCATTAGAAATGCCACAGTTACTGTACACGCGTTGTTTAAGAAAAAAAAATAATGATATATATGTTGTGAATGTAAAGGTAAAATAGGAAAGAGAATGAGTGGAGTGAATAGTAAATTATAATGGTGTTGTGAGTATTAAAATTTTCTTTTTTGATTTTTGTTTCTGTCACTGCAATATAGGCCTGACAGAGCTGGGCTAGATCGTTTGTCTCTCTACAAAATGAAATGGATATGCTGGGTACAGTGGGCCTTCCTGTACCAAATTTAGATGCACGCTTAAAATCTGTTCCTAAAATGGGATATTCCTTACCCTCAGAGTATTTCAAACGTGATGACCTCACTAATGAGGTTTTGGTTGATGGGTGGCTCCACACAGGTTTGTTTCTTCACAGTCTTTTAATTGGTTTTAATCTCACTCATTAACTGTATCTATATTATAAGGACTTTGCTAGAACCAAAATCTCTTTATTTGCTATTGTTCTACTTTCTCTTATATAACAATTTTTTTTTTCAATAATGGATATGGGTATATGGAAATAGCGTCGAGTCTTTTCTTGTTTTTGTTTTGTTGCGAACCCAAATAAGCAAGTTGTTGAACGTAAGAGAATGATGTATCACTGTGTGAAAATCCCAAGGTTAAATTGTGTTTCTTTTTTGTTAGTTACTGTCCATGCAAACACATGAATATATATCTAGGAGAGCATTTGATATTCCACCAATGCTGACGAAGCTATTTACTGTCATTATCCCTGCATTTAGCTGGATTTTTATTTTATTTTTTGCTTCACACCTCTTAGTACGATTATGAGTGCCAATCAAAAAATAAGAATAATGATAACAAAATACTCTCTCCTCTTTTTGAAATGAATTACCTTTTTATATATTTATGTGTCACTCTTAAGAAGTTGATTTTTAATTGTAAAAAATCATAAATATTTTTGTTATCTAATTTTAAAAGCTTTAGTTTTGTAAATATTAAATAAAATAAGAATATTTTTTTTGGTAAAATCTCATTTAGATACGTTTGTGGTAAAAAAAAAAATTCATTTAAATTTGGGATTGTGGAAAATAAAGGTCACTTAATTTGGGAGAGAGAGAGAGAGTAGTTTTTAGTAATACGTTTATACTTTTCATATAAAATTACTATAATTATGTCGATTCATTTCCATAATTAGTTTTTATCTTATGTACGAAGGGCACACGTTAGTAATATCAATAATTTAAGTGGGATGAATGCATACTTGTCCTAAATAATATTCAAAATTCAAGTGGATAAAAAATAGGTTAGTTTGAGCATGTCATGTCATTATGTGGCCTATAGATTCTTTTTATGTGGTGATCGCGCAGGAAAGCGTGTTTGGCTCAGTTCTTGGGTCCAGCGAATGATTGAGCTAGCTTTGTGATCTGCACACCACAAGAAATAACAGTGAAACTGCGCCGGGGGTCTTCCGGCAAGCCCCTCCGGCGTGAGAGTAAGGTGATTGACTGAGAAAATGGAAGTAATGGTATGGTGAGTGCAGGAGTACGTAAATATGCAGTAAAGCATTACTTGTGTCCATGACGTTATTCTCTTATTTATAGTGGGAGTAGTGATATTAGGGTTTTCACCAGAGCCGTTGGATTGGATGGTTACCAACCGTTGGATCAGCTCCATCTCCCAGGCATACACGTGTCACGCTGGGACTGGTCCGTCTATGTAAGGACACTGCAGCATCTGACATTGATAAGCAGTTTGCCTTATAAGGGAAAGTCAACCTGCACGCCTTTTGGAGTTATTACTGGTTGCATGATTGCACGTGTAACAAGGCACTGTGGTAGGTCTGACATTATCCCAAATTAGCTAACTAATCAAGCTTACTGAAGAAGCTTAATGGAAAAGACGACTTGGAGCTGTACGCCCAATTAGACCGTCTCCTTGAGAGATGATTCGACGAGCGTGCGGCATTGAGAGGAGGTCGTTCAATGACAACGCTCACTGTCGGAGGAGATAAGCTTGGTGCGACTGGAAGGCTCGTCGTTAGGTGGGTCGTGGCTCATTGGCGACGGCCTCTTCCTGGCGTATCGACGGGCTAAGGTCCAAACCTTTGCTCAAAGGTGTATTGACTCGTCGTTTGGATGGGCTTGGTCGCTCAGTGGCGACGACCGCCATCCGTTGTTGGACGGGCCCTTACCCCGATCTTGGTCTGATTCTTCGTAGTTGGTCCTTTTGGTGGACCCGTTGGGCCCCCTTGGCTCGTAGTGAAGTATTGGGCTCGGCCCATCACAGATTATTCCGTTCAGTGGCCCCCAACTCATGGTCGTCTTGACAGGCCAGGAATTGTCGTTTTCCCTCCAAAGTAATCCGTACAACCGTTAATTTGAATTTTAAATTATGATTACGTCAGTGTTGGTGACGTGGGCGGCTGGGATCTCTCCATTAGTCGACACGTGTCCCTTGATGGGACATTCTCCTCGAAAGTTGCAGAGGGTATTTAATGCCCCTCATCATTCCGTCGTTTGGGTTTCCCAGACACAAACCTTCCATCTTCTTCACATATAAAAGCTTCCTCCCTCCTACATTTCGAACTTTTCGCACCTTTGATTAGTGAGAGCAAAGTAGCAGAGGCGATTTTCGGCAACCAACAGAACGAACTCCGGCGAGAAAGAACCACCGTCTCCGGCGGTCGTAACTGCCCTGGCAACACCGTTTGTAAGGCACCTGGGAGCTTGGATAAGGGATTTCTTTGATCTTCCACCGGAAAATTCATCGGAAAAAGCATCCTTCACCCCATTACCAGGTAATTTCTTCATTTGTTCTTCGCTTTCTGGGTTTTTCATTGGGTTTTAGAAATTAGCGGAATGGGGCCCAGAACCATCAGCTTTGAGAGAGGTGTTAAGTTTGGCTTTGGGTTGAATCAAAGGGTATACAAATGTGCTAAGGGGGTTTGGAGAGAGATTCCCTTGTCTGAGTGTTCCTTGATCCTGGTGAAATTCAACTTTGAAAACGAGCCCTTGGGATTCCCAGGGGATGAGGTTCTAGGAGAATTTGAGGACGGAGATCCAATGATAACCCCTTTTATGTCGATGAACAATCTGCCCAACCATATCAAGACCCACTACTCTTTGTCCCGTCGTGATTCACTTAGGGATTTGATTTTAGGGGAATTTAGGTCGCCTCTAGGTAGGTCGTCGCCTATGGAAGTTAGGACTGATTCCCCCTTTCTTTCTCCTTGTTTTGTAGACATGGATCACGACGGGCGTCCTAGCCAACCGGCCCCAGAAGCAAACGAGGCCAGCACAAGTGCTGGGGGCGCTCAGGCGGCTAAGGCCTATCATACATTCGTACGAGTTGGATCAATTGAAAGTGATTTTGGAGGTGGGGCATGAGGGAATTGGGCTATACCCAAAATCGAGCTCAGGAAGCCGAATGTTGGGAAACAAATGATTGACGCTCTACGAGGGTCATTCAGAGTTCAAGCTTCGACCTATAAGCTGGAGCACCTCAGCCTAGCGGAGTATGAGCCTCGTCGTCAGTCCCTTCTGACCAGCAAGGAGAAGGTGGCATTCTTCTACAAACAATTTGAGTTCGGCTTGAGGTTGCCTCTAGACCCCTTCATCAATGAATTCTTGGAGGACTCAGCCTGTGTGCCCATGGAAGTTAGTGCCAACACCATCAGAATCCTGTCCAGCTTCGCCGTCGTCTGTAGATTTCTTGGCTACGAGCCATGTAATAAAGTATTCCGTCAATACTACCGGATGGTCAGGAATACCTCCAAAGGGAAGTCTACAGTGAGTGTATCTTCGATAAAAAACACAAGGAATTTTTTCTTGGACATCCCAAACAAGGTGTACGGTTGGGAGAACCACCTGATTTTGGTGGAAAGCCGAGTGGGGTGGCAGTTTCCTTTTCCAGAGGGTAACAAGGCAGTTGCTGATAGGTACATCTTTCAAGCTCCGTGGGCCAACGAGCTAAAGAAAAAGATAGACGATTTGCTAGATCTTGGATGGGTCTCGTACAAAGATATAGAGGCCTCACAATGGAGATATATCAGAGCCGGCATGATGTCTAAGCCGTCAATGGGGCCTGAACCCTTAGTGAAGATTGATCTTGATGCCCGCTATCCCGTCTGGGTCGTTCACAATGAGTTGGCTTTTAAGGATAATTGTGTGACTTGTGCGGTGGCACGCATTGATCGTCCTGAAGAATGCTATGAAAACCTTGAGATGACTGGGGGTTGGGCTCCTGCTATCTTTTTAATTTTGATATTCGTTTCTTGTCTCATCGTGAGTAAAAACTAACCCTTTTTTACTTGGTCTTTTTGCAGTTCTTACCCAAGCCGACGTGGACAGAATTGAAGCAAGGATAATGGACGGAGCAATCCGAGCTAGCGACAGGGGCACCAAGAAGAAAGACAGGGCCGTCACCCGCGCCATACTTGATCGTCAGGAGAAGATGGCGACGAGGAATGAGGAACTTCCCAAAGACCCTGAGGGGGCCATTCCTATGATTGAGAGAGAGCCCGTCGCTGGGGGGCTCAACACTGGAGGTCGTCAGGCCATTGTTGACGCGCCTGAGAGAGCTGCTGGGGTTGAGACTGATGTAAGTATGGAAGCCTCTGGAGCGCAAATGGTCGCTGCCGACGAGGTCGGGCACGTCGCTGTGGAGACGGTGGGGAGCACAGACTCAAACCCTGAAATGGGTGAGGCCGGCGGCCAGGTCTCCAGGAAGAGAAAAGATCATCCTGTCGGCTCTGAGGGGGGAAGAAGCAAGAATAAGAAAAACAACGACGATCCTCCTAGCTCGTCAGATCCCTCTACTCCAAGAGCCGATGCTCCGGGCTCGTCTTCAGCGGTCTTGTCTAAGACGAAGGCCAAAGAGATGGCGACCTTGATTGCCAAGGCCTCCCCAATAGCTGGGATCCCCTATCTGTTGAGGAATGGTAATCCACTGTTGTTGGGGACGGCCCTGACTAGGCGCGGCCGGGACGTTGATCTGACCCGTCGGATGAGGGAAGCCAAACTTTCTCCTGAGACCTTCCATGCCCGTCTTGGGCTGATTCAGACTGAGGTATTTCAAATTTAAATGTGTTTCTTCCCGTCTTTTTACACTTGGGTTAATAATTTTATTGTGGCAGCTGTCGTCGATGATGGACGCGATGACGTCGGACTACAGAGATTGTCTTGACACCGAGATACGGGGCAATGAGCAACTGATTAAGGCCGTCGGCGACAAAGGGACGGCTGAGCAGAAATTGAAAGAGGCAGAGACCAATGTTGGTGAGCTTACTACTGCCTACGAGCTCTTGATGGGTCAGAAGAATGATATTTTGAAGGAGGTTGATGCCTTGAAGGAAGGGAAATCCAAAGCTGAAGCCGACTCGAAGGTGTTTGAGGACGGCCTCCGCGTTTGTGAGAATAAGCTCAAGAAGGCGACGGCCAGTTTTGACTCCGCTCGTGCCCAGATTGAAGAGATGAAGACGACCCATGATGCTGCCTTGGCTAAAGCCAGACTTGACGCTGTCGACGAGTTCAAGAAGAGTGCTGAATGCCTCCAGCTGATTACCAAGCATGCTAGTGGATTTTTTAAGGACGGGGCTAAGCATATGGCTAGGCGGCTCTTGTTGGATCCGATAACGAAGGATATGTTCTCTGTCCGAAAGTTTGCCGACCTCTGCACTGAGGAAGCACACGACGACGAAGCCCGTACGGTTCATCCCCTTGTCCCTTACACTGATAATGACTTCCTTATCATAAGGGAAGACGACGCAAAGGTCGGGAAGGACGAGTGGCCTATCCCTGCCGTCGTCCCAGGGAACTTTGATGCCTACTATGCTCACTTCGTCGAGGACGGCCCCGATCCTGATGCAGCTCCGTCCAATACCGGTGTTGATCCCCAGTAATTATTTGATTTTTCTGAGATCGTTTGTAATGTGGTAAACAATGTTCCTTCTTTTGGTGGTCGTTCCAAACATTGTCCCAAAACAATTTTTAATCTTTGTAATGTAGTCGACCTGTTTCCTCGTCGTTTAGAGGGGGTCGTATGTACAATGCCTTTGTTTTCTGTCTGTTAATCTATGTTAACGTAGATAGCATGTGACAACTTATTGAACGAGTAAGTTTGAGGACAAGTGTGGAATGGTCGTCGTGAGTGATGACCAGAACTTGGGTCGTCCTTATGTGGTCGACCCTTATTCAATCCTTGTATTTTCTCAACTTCTCAATGGCTCGTAGGAATAGTACGAAGGTCCGTAGGTTTTTGCTCGTAGGCAAGACTCCATGGACGAGTCGTCTTATTCCGTTATTGCGTTCGACGAAGTCTGGCTTAGTCTAACCTTTATACTTGGCTAAAGTGAGTGTAAGTGCCAAAGTCTTTGCTTTGACTGATCTTTATACTTGATCAAAGTAGTTGTGAGGGTCGAAGTCAGGCTTCAACCGTTTTAAGCTTGAGTTTGTAATGGACTAAGTTCAGTGAAGTGATGAGTTTCCATTGATAGTTTCTATTCAACGATCGTATATTGACAACTCTATCACTTTCTAGGACTCCTGGGATTTATAGATTATCCCTTACAACTTTCAACATTACAGACTTCCAGAATTTTCACAAAATGACCATAAAAAGTTTTAACTAAGAACCACAGATAGGGTGCCCTGAGGGCGCTGAGTGTTGTTGATGACGACGGTCTCAAAAGTAGTACTTCATGAGATGATTGGCGTGCCATGGATGCTTAAGATGTTCACCGTTTGGCCGGGCTAGACGGTAGGTTCCTTCTCTGACCACACTAGTAACGGTGTATGGTCCTTCCCAGTTGGAAGAGAGTTTGTTTTGACGGGCTTTGAGTCCCGTCGCTTCAATTTTTCTAAGAACATGATCACCGACTTTAAAAAACCTTTTCTTCACCTTCTTATCATGGTACGCCTTGGTTTTCTTTTTGTAATTTTTCATCCTTAGTTGGGCATCCAATCTTCGCTCGTCCACAGGTCCAGATCGACCTGTCGGTTATGGATATTCTTTTCCACATCGTAGAGAGCAACTCGGTCTGTTGGTAGCTGAAGCTCGGCGGGGGCCATGGCCTCAGAGCCATAAGCCAAAGCAAATGGAGTTTCCCCCGTAGGCCCCCGGGTGGTTGTGCGCACTGCCCAGAGAGCCGAAGGTAGCTCGTCCAACCATCTTGTACTGCGTCCCTCAAAATTTTTACACAAGGCAGATAAGACGAGCTTGTTTGCCGCTTCAGCTTGTCCGTTGCCTTGGGGATAGGCAACAGACGACTTAGAGTGTTTGACGCCCATTCTGTTCAATTCTTGCTCAAATTTCCTCGAAAACTGTAGGCCGTTGTCTGAAACGATTACCCTCGGGATTCCAAAGCGACACCATATTGAGTCATGGATGAAGCTTAGGGCATTGTTCTCAGTGATTTTGTTTAAGGCCTTGGCCTCCACCCATTTTGAAAAATAGTCAACCGCCACAATCACATATTTGACTCCTCCCTTGGCCTGTGGAAAAGGCCCAATTAGGTCAACACCCCACATGTCAAACGGCCAAGCAGCCATGCCGGGGTTTGTTCAGTCGTCGGGAGTTTGGGAAGGTCGGCAAAACGCTGGCAGGTATCACATTTTCTCACAAACTGTTTGGCATCTTCACGGAGATGGGGCCAGTAGTACCCCATAGTAATTAACTTATCAGCCAAAGTGCGAGCCCCAGGGTGGCCCCCGCACTCTCCTTGATGTACCTCGAAAAGCAATTGAACTATCTTGTCGGGGTGGACGCATTTTAGCAACGGTCTGGTGATAGATCGTCTGTATAGCTCTCCTTCTACGACCGTGAATCTGGCTGCCTTTCTCTTAACTTGCCGTGCTAAAACCTCATCAGATGGCAATTCATCTTTTTCAATAAACGCTTTAAGCTCGTCGATCCAACACTTCGGGCCGTCTCCAACGCACATGATCTTTATTCGTTCGTAAGCTGGTTGGTCGAGATAGGCCAAGTGGTGGCCATGCTCGTCTTCAGGGAGTTGATCTGTTGCCAGTTTGGAGAGTAGGTCGGCGTGTTCATTGTTTTCACGAGCAATTCTCTGGATGGCCCAAAATTCCAATCCCTGAACCAATTCGCCGACCAAAGAACGGTATTTCTGAAGGGTGGAGTCGACGACCTGATATTCTCCACGTACTTGGTTCACGATCAATTGGGAATCACAAAAAGCTGCAATTTTGTTGGCTCCAAAACACTTGGCATATTCAATGGCTGCTATAAGTGCTTCGTACTCTGCTTGATTGTTCGATGCTTGGAACTTGAATCTTAACACTTCTTCAAAGACTGTTCCGCTTTCTGGTTCGACAAGAACGATCCCTGCCCCACTCAGATTTCTAGTTGCCGACCCGTCTGAATAGATCTTCCAACATCCCATAGGCAAAACTAACTCCACTGGCTGGTCGCTGACCTCCTTTCCCTTGCTCACTTTCTGCGACGGCCTTTGATCGTCGTCAATGGTGAACGACGTTTCAACTAGGAAGTCTGCCAGGGCCTGTGCTTGCAAAGCCTTTCTTGCCACATAACGAATATCAAATTCCGTCAGCTCAATGCTCCAATTGAGTAGACGACCGGAGCTTTCAGGGCGGTGCAATATCTTGCGCAGTGGGGCGTCGGTGTAAACAATGATGGGATGAGCAGAGAAGTAAGCTCGTAGCTTTCGTGCTGTGATGACGAGAGCATAAGCGATCTTCTCCGCGTTGAAATAGCGGGTTTCCACATCCGACAAAGCTTTACTAACATAGTAAACTGGCCTCTGTGTTCCACCCTCCTCCCTAACCAACACCGCGGCGACGGCCTTGTCACTTGCTGAGAGATAAACGTAGAGATCTTCTCCTGCGACGGGGCTTTGGAGGAGGGGTGGGGAGCCAAGATACTCTTTTAGCTGTTTAAATGACTGGGAACACTCTTCCGTCCATTTGAAATCCTTAGCACCTCGGAGAGCCTTGAAAAAGGGAAGCGACCTTTTGGCAGACTTGGCAATGAAACGACCTAAGGCCGCTACTCGTCCATTCAGGCGTTGAACCTCCTTGATGCTCGTAGGCTCTGCCATGTCAATCAAAGCCTTGATTTTTTCGGGATTGGCTTCGATTCCTCGTAGTGAGAGCATAAACCCCAGAAATTTTCCTCCTGCAACTCCAAAAACGCACTTAGCTGGGTTGAGAACCATGTTGTTAGCTCGTAGATTGGTGAAAGTCTGCTGGAGGTCGTCGACGTGCTTCCTCTTCTTGGATTTGACAACCATGTCGTCAACTTATGCCTCCAGGTTGTCGCCGATCTGATCCTTGAACACCTTGTTTATCATTCTTTGATACGTTGCTCCGGCATTCTTGAGCCCAAAAGGCATCTTCGTATAACAATAAGTTCCCCCTGCGGCCTGAAAGGCCGTCTTCGGAATATCTTCTTCGGCCATCTTTATTTGGTGATAGCCAGAGTATGCGTCGAGGAAGCTCAGAGTTGTATGTCCGGCCACAGAGTCGACGAGCTTGTCGATTCTGGGCAAGGGGTAACTATCTTTGGGGCATGCCAAGTTTAAGTCGGTGAAATCTACACAGAGTCTCCACTTCCCATTTGGTTTTTTCACTAGAACCACATTAGCCAACCAAGTCGTGAACCCAGCGTTCACAATAATTCCAGCGCTCAGTAACTTCTCAATCTCTTGTTTTATAGCGACCTCTTTCTCAGAAGAAAAAACTTTGCATCTTTGTTCTTTGAACTTCATGGTAGGGTTCACTCCAAGCCTGTGAACTGCCACGTCTTCTCTAATTCCCCTCATATCTTCCACTTTCCATGCAAAAACATCGAGGTTCTGTTTGAGTAGGGAGATTATCTCTTCCCTCTCCTCAGTGCATAACTGAGACCCCAGTTTGATTTTCTGCTCTGGATAGTCAGGGTTAATGACCAGTTCAACTAGCTCGTCGGCTGGTTTCATCTCAGGGGCGTCGTCCCTAAAGTCCATGGATTCAATGACGATCTCTTTAATTTTTCTTCTTGCTTCAGGTGTCAGATCTGGTACCTCGTCGTCAATCAACCTATCCAGCTCGGCCCCCGATTCTTGGGCGACCAAAAGTTGTGGCTCTGCAGCTTGGTCGTCCATGAATACCTCAGCAAAGACCTCTGGATCGTCTATGCACTTGATTGTCGAGATGCTGGCGTACGAGGTCGTCGTTTGTTTGACAGATTTGGAGAGCTTCACAATGTGGTCTAGTTTTTTTAGACATAAATTTTTCTAAATCAACAATGGCTGTTAGACCCGATCGGATCTAGACAGATTCGACGGGAAGAGGTAAGGAGGTTGGGGGAGGGGGTGTCTGAGGTAAGGAGATTGGATTTTTTTTTTTTTGTTTCACACCTCTTAGTACGATTATGAGTGCCAATCAAAAAATAAGAATAATGATAACAAAATACTCTCTCCTCTTTCTGAAATGAATTACCTTTTTATATATATGTGTGTCACTCTTAAGAAGTTGATTTTTAATTGTAAAAAGTCATAAATATTTTTGTTATCTAATTTTAAAAGCTTTAGTTTTGTAAGTATTAAATAAAATATGAATATTTTTTTTGGTAAAATCTCATTTAGATACGTTTGTGGTAAAAAAAAAAATCATTTAATTTTGGGATCGTGGAAAATAAAGGTCACTTAATTTGGGATAGAATGTACGAAGGGCACGCGTTAGTAATATCAATAATTTAAGTGGGATGAATGCATACTTATCCTAAATAATATTCAAAATTCAAGTGGATAAAAAATAGGTTAGTTTGAGCATGTCATGTCATTATGTAGACTATAGATTCTTGTCATGTGATTATGAGAAATTAGAACATTTTGTTTTATGTTCTTCAATTGCTTGCTAAGAATTTGTTTACACGAGAAACAAAATCAGAATTCTCCATCCTGTTATTCAGGCCAGTTTAAATCAATAATGGGAAAATTTCGTTTTTTTCCATCGTACTTTAGAGCCTGTTTCACTTTTACCATCAAACTTTATTTTTTTCATTTTTACCATCATACTACAAAAATGCCGTCATTTTATACCCAAATATGCTATTTATACCTAAATTTATTTCATTTTTATTGTCATTTTATAACCAAATTTGATATAAAATGACACAATTGTTTGAAGTATGATGGTAAAAATGAAAAGTTTGATGATAACAGTGAAAAATACACTCAAAGTACGATGAACAAAAATGAAGTTTTTCCTATTGTTTTAATTTATCATTTCACTTTACCGCTGGAAGGCCATTTCCAGAAACTAATGGTAGTCACATCTCAACGAATAACAGAAATCCCAGTCTTGATCTATGGAATGCTCTATCTTTGATAGTATTTGTGTTATGAAATGTCATTTCATGCACTAACAATATTTAAATTAGCATCGGCACTCTTAATTTTATACGAACATTGACACTCTTTAATACTCACATTGACAGTTAATAATGCATGCAATGGCACACGATCACACATGCACATGCACTATTTTACACCTGACACTCTTTTACACAAAGATTGACATTTTTTACAATAAGATCGGCACTCTTTTACATTTAGACACTTAAAAGATATACACACGGGAACTTAAACGCACATACACTCTTTTACCCAACCACTTGCACATTTATACACTAACAATGACAATCTTTTACATTTGCACCTTTTAAAACTAGAACCGACATTATTTATACCTAAGACTAGCATACTCCCTCCGTCCCACGATAATCTGCAAAAAGACCCCTTTTAGGCGTTCCACAATAATCTGCACTTTTCTAAAATGGAAATGGGACCCACTTCTCTCTACTCTCAACCATTACCCACATACTCCACTTTCTCTCTCCTACCCAATCATCTACACTCACAACACATCACCTTTTTCACCTTTTACCTTAATTCCCGCGCCAAGCCAAAAAGTACGCATTATCCCGAGACTGAGGGAGTATTATATAATATGCTTGGCACTTCTTTTAAACTAGTTGAGATTAAAACTTAAAGAAAAACTTTGATGTATTGACGCTACTAACACATGCACTTTTTATATTAAAATAACCCTCTTGTATACGTACATTGACACTCGATAATACACATGTCACTCAAACATAAATGTACTGTTGACACTTTTTACACTAATACTGACACTAAATAACACATGTAGCGACACTATTTTACATTAATACTATCACTTATTTACCCTAATTTTACACTAACACTAACTCAACAGTTTGTCACCCTTTGTGGCCCTAACAAGTTCATCTATTTATCTTTTGTAAAATCAATTTCTTAGCAACAACAAATGTTCATCATGCACGCAAATTTAATTTACACGTGGTCTTTAGGTGTGGTCTTGCAATCAGTAAGAAATTGTATATAAACCCTAAGCCCTCGCTCTTATTCATTCCCAACTCCGTTCCCGATCATTTCCTCTCCTCTCTCTCCAGATTGCGCCTGGGCAGAACCCTAAGCCCTACGTCGCATCATTTTCTTAAAATTGACGACGGTCACTTTCGGAGATGTTCAGGAAATTGTATCAGAGCACTCTTCCGATTCCGATTAAGCCAAAGCTCGATTGAGGTAATTTCTCATCTCTCACTCCGTTTTGATTTCTCCGATGAAAGGGAAAACTAAGAAAAAAGTTTTCACGCTCTCTTCGATGAGTTATATTTGCGTGTGTGTGTGAATATTGAACTAAACTAAGAAATTCACTGGAACAATAATAAGTAAGACAATCGATTTTTCAATTTTTGTTGCTCATTTGAATTAGGGTTTATTTTGATCTTATGAAATTACTTGGAATTAGTTTTTTTTTTTTTAATTTATGAAATTTGGATTGGATTTAATTGAATTAATTCTTAGTTTAATTCAATCATGATAATAAGATTTCTCGTTGACTGATCTGCAATTTGTTTAAACTTGTGTTTGACCTGACCTATACACGCTTGATATTTTTTTTTTCTTGTTGCTTCTATTTTTCTTACTTACAAAAGTAAACATCCAAAGAAATCCAATTGGCTGAGTATAACTAGAAGTCTAAACATGATGATACATTTTTTGCTTCTTTAGTTTTGTACTCAAACTCAACTTAGCATAATCTTTCCTCTAGTTGGTCTTTCAAGAACTATTGTATCTTTCAAATTCTAGAGGAGCATATTATGTCCATTTACAATAATTATAATATATAGTTTCTGGAGTTTTTTTTGTAAGTATTGAAGTATGTGAAGTCATGTATTTTGTGAACCAATATACGTATTGTAGTCTGTAAAAGAAGTTGCAATTGTAGATCTACCTTTATTTTCTATCACCTGACATTGAAGGCAACATGTACCAAGTTTTGATTTGCTTGCATATGTTGTTCATCTATACAACTGTCCTGGTTGCTTGTTATGGTTTCTGTATAATTTCAATTTCACGGGTTCCATGTTCCCTTTTATTGATTTTAAAATTTTCCGCTTTCTGTTTTTCAAGGAGAGTGCGTGTTCAAGTAATTAATGATGCCAATATGCCTTGCCCAGTGCACTTGGATAGATCATTGCACCCTTACATCTTGTAAAAGGTCATGCACCAACTCTTAAGAACTTCATAATTTCATACTATGAGCTTATCATGCTACTTTTTGTTTGGTTAACCTCTTTTCTTGATATACACGGGACTGATATTCGATGAATTTTATTCTGTCCCATTTGAACTATTTGGGCGCTCAGCGTATGATTGCCGCGATACGGCCTGCTTGTATGAAGCTAGTGCCCAAACATGTGTATTACTTCAGGTACCAATTCATTCCTCAGAAGATGATATTTCTGAACAGTTTGTTTATTTACCTTTAAGTCCTCATAATTGTGAAGAGGCATTCTGGTTCACAAGCAGATCTAAACATGTAATGGTATACATGTTTTTTTAAGTCCTACTGATGATCTAGGTGAGAATCAACTTTTTATGAAGGCAGAAGTATCTTCAGGTTCAAAAACTAAACTTATATTTATGATTCATTAACATTGAAGAAGTCTTAACTGATATAAGACCATCATCTGTCCCTTAACCAGCTTGTGCTAAAATTGCTGGCACTTGTTGCTGTACTGTGGATGTTGATCCCAAAGCCACCCCTGTTGAAAAAGCAACATGATGAGTATGAGCCTTTCTCCCTTATTGTTTTCCATCTCTGTTTTGTTTACTTATTACCATGACATTCTCTTGCAGATACATCAAGGCCAAGCGTACGCGCCACTTCAGAATATTGACGACGATTTTGAATTGGAATCTCATAATGATTCACATGGGAATGAGGAATTCAAGTTAGTGAAGTTTTCATGCATCAACTGATACATACTACTGAGTTAGTTATAGGTGTTGTGTCTAATACAGATTCGTACCTGCGTTTGTGGCCCATGAGGTATGAAGCCTTTCTCCTTTATTGTTTTCCATCTATGTACTGTTTACTTAGGACCATGACATTCTCTTGCAGAGACATCAAGGCCAAGCGTACGCGTCACTTCAGAGTATTGTCGACGATTTTGAATTGGAGTCTCATACTGGTTCAATGGGAATGAGGAATTTGAGTTAGTGAAGTTTTCATGCATCAACTGATACATACTACTGAGTTAGTTATAGGTGCTGTTTCTAATACAGATTCGTACCTGCGTTTGTGGCCCATGAGGTATGCAACTAGAAATTTTAAAGTTTAAACTACTTCATTGGACATCTTATGCATGAACCAATATACATGAATAGTTACTGATTACTGTTACTTCTCCTCATAGTACCTATAAATACTTGGGCGAGAAAAATGATCCTGGTCAAGACTAGGTCTTAAGAGTTTTGGCAAAACAGAGTTGCATGAGCTCACTCTCTGGTGATTTATCTAGCAAAATCGAGTGGTTCACATGAACAATGTGATCTCACGTGTATAGTTTTTCATAAGTACTCGGCATTTGGTTAATGGTTTGTTTCTGTATTATAATACCTTGGTCAGCATATGATTCTGACATGTGATTTTTTTTTTTTCAGTTTTCTTATCACTGTCACCTAAGTGCGGGGCTGTTTGGCTAAATTGATTCCCTGACTCGATCTACTTTATGAAATTTCACTTGCTTAGTTCTGTGCAAAGAGCAAGATCGGTACTCATTTAGGGTGGAGGTATTATGTTTAAGTATAACTTATTAACTTAAATTATGTGGAGATCAACCCATGTGTAGAAAGCTTAAGTTTTATTTTTATTTGCTTTATTATGTTTTGGTAAGGGGGCGTACATCCGACCCCTTTACCACATCGTAGGTGGAAGCCTTTGCGGTACTGGGGTAATGTTGTTGTTCTATTATGTTTTGGTTACAAACAAGAAGAAAGCATGTTGATCTATGTAGAGGATTATCAAGTAACTAGTTTGTGAACACACAATTTAATTGATTATGGTGGTGTAATATGATTCATCCCATCAAAAGGCAGAACACTGCTTCTAGAATAAGGTTTCTCTGTGTGAGGATAGGGACCGTGGGGTTCATGTAGGCTGTGATACCCTCATCCTTGAAACTACAACGATTGAGATAAAACGAGTCGGTGAACCATATTCTATATCACATGACATAGATCAAATAAACCTATTATTATGTTTGATAAGACTTTTTGTAATCGTGATTATTTTATACTCTTTAAATAGTAAATTCTAGAAAAATAAGTAAATTCTGTCTATTGTATATCTCAAGTTGCAAGTTTTTAGTACGTGTGATGCAATTGGCTTGTCTCTTTTTCTCACAGCTCAACACAAGAAAAACCCTTTTCAGAGGACATATACTGCTCAGTTGTATTCTCATTATCTCGGTGAGTTGTTCCATTCAATAACAACCGTGGTTCCGAATTTAAATTTGGAGTATTCTCTTTATATATATGAAATATCTTCTTATTATAGATTTATTTTTGTTGTTATTTGAATTTTTGATTTATTACATTCTTATGTTTGGTACTTCTACTTAATAAATTTAAAATTTTCTAACTACACTGTGAGATAATAGTGGCTCCACTGCTGGATGTAATTACTCATTTCTTATGTCACCGAGAAATCTATATACCTTCTCTTGATTCCTTCAGTAATGGGGCATCAAATGTTCTAGAGAACCTTAGCAGTTGAAAGCAACTACTAGGTTTTTGACATTGAAGTTTTGTGCCCAAAGATTCTATAGACATCCTCTACATGTAACACTATATATTGTGTATAATTTATGTATGTAGATTAAAAGATGTGGGAGAATGGCACGCAAGCTGCTGTTTTTTAGAGAACAAATGAAGAAGGTAGGGTTCTCATCCCCAGCAAGGCATACAGTGGCTACAGATGAGAAATAGAACTGGCAAAACTTGACAATTAATTGTGGAAGACCCCTAGATGAAGCAAGCATGGGTTATGGTATGTATGTGGCACCTCACTAATTGACTTTCTGCTTTCTGTTTTGAATGACAAGCAGACATGAAATAAACTACAATTTGCTTTATTATACTGATATATTGGTGTAATGTTACTTTCACCTTCTGGACGATGTTGCTGCATGTATGAATACATGTCATGAATATTGTAGGAAGGACCCTTTGATGATGGCAACATGAAAAGTTGCTCCTACCTTGGTTGTTCGATGTGCTGCAGTACTTAATTCACCCAAATTGGCATCTCTGTAAGTCGTGACCGGTCGATATCTACTTTCTGCATTCCTAATTATAACTAATTATGGATATATTCATTAATTACTGTCTCCCTCATAAGGTACTCAATATTCTAACTGGATTATGTCGAGAAGCCGGTGCTCCATTGGTGTCGCATCCCTCTGTTGACAAGGTTCATTTCTCTTATCTCATGCAATTAGCAATCTGTATTTTTGCTTGTCAAGTAGTTCTGTAACAAGCACTAGCCTTCCTAGCTTGTCGTCAAAATGATTCTTAATTGTTTGGCAGATTGCATTTACGAGAAGCGGCGCTACAGAGCAATGTCATGAGTGCCGCAGCTCAACTTTTGAAGGGATTACGTGTCTGTATAGAATGGCATGTTTGTTTTCACGTTTCTCCTCAATTTTCATGTTTTTTATATGCAGTTCGAGTGTGTTCAGTGAACTCAGCTGAATTGGTTGGTATCTCTCTAAGTCATGATTGGTCGGTATCTACTTTCTGCATTCCTAATATAACTATTTTTCTATATATTCAATAATTACTGTCTAATGCCAGTACATGCCTCGAGTTGGGTTTAGGGTGGGTAGAGGCCGGTTTCCCTCCTGGGGTACTCAATATTCTAACTGGATTTGGTCCAGAAGCCAGTGCTCCATTGGTGTCGCATCCCCAGTTGACAAGGTTCATTTCTCTTATCCAATGGCAATCTGTACTTTTTCTTGTCATGTAGTTATGTAACAAGCGTTAGGCTTCCTAGCGTGTCGTTAAAATGATTCTTCATTGTTTGATTGATTGCATTTACAAGGAGCAGTGCCACAGGAAGCAATATCATGAGTGTTGCAACTCAGCTTTTGAAGGTATTACGTGGCTGGATAGAATGGCATGTTTGTGTTCACGTTTCTATCCTAATGAAAATCTAAAAGCTGTCATTTATAGTATTTACTAGCACATGCCTGTGTCCAAGGCCACGTTTTTTTTTAATTTTTTTTTTAAGGGCAAAATGGGAAAGGGACAAAATAGTGAGGGCAAAATGGGAATTTCCGCCGTTGGAACTGTTCATTGAACAGTAGAGAACCACCCTCATTTATACTATAGATAATGGATCAATAACATGTTTTTGATTTTCGGTAGTACAATTAAATTAAGGGCACGGTTATTTGCAAGGCATGTTATTTGCAAGGCATGGACAATTGACAAAACTGTCCTCACCCGTACGCGGACGTTTCGTGTGATTATACACGACGTTGTCAGATATGTTTCGTATGAAAATACACGAAATGTATTGAGTTATTTTGTGTAGATTTACACGAAATATTAACAAATATTTCGTGTATTTTCATACGAAAAATTACCTGAAAAATTCGTGTATATTCACACGAAATAAACAGTCTGCATAATTCATACTTCCAAACTGGAAAATTCAAAGACCAATACAGCTTTCTTGAAAAAAAAATCATAAAAAATGGTATACTTTGCCATATTTCACATCACACATCCAAACTTCCAAACAGTTTTTAACAAGGCTCAATAAAAACTTCATGATTCATACATACAAATAAAAAAGGCTCAATAAGTCAAATGATACACTCATACTATGGCCTATTTCTTGAAACTCTTTCTTCGTTCGACGCAATTGAGAGTCGGTTGAATGTCTCTATCCGAGCTCTGTATGGCATGACCAAGTTACTTGCGCTTGCATCACGATGAGCCTCCCAATATATCGCTGGCGATGGCATTGGGTAATCATTATCTAACATGTGCAGCAATATAAAATGGTTTCCAATGTGTCCAAGCACAAGTGTGTCTGTGGGTGGTCCTACTCCTTGTGGTACAGTCACCGGAAGGCATGCGAAGCCACTGGTTAGCGTGTACGAGATGAACACCACATTATACCTCGTGGCAATGATGTGCCCTAGCTCTGGGAGGATCATATAATAAACAGGAGTCGGGGAGGAATAGTAAGCAATGCGACTGTAGAGCTCGTCCATACTTGTCCAAGATATAACTCTCTGATAAAGCTCGCGTCGACTATGCAACTCTTTTTATAAGGCAACAATCTGTGCGGACTTGAGGCCACATGTCCTCATCTCCGTATATCTGCGCAGCTACGGCTCTATAGCCACAATGTCCATCACCCCTCACATCTGTGATGCCTTCAATAAATGGGACCATGAAAGGCATTAATGACAAAGTATACCTAGAAGTATGTAGACTAGTGACTTTGACTTGTCCATTTCCCTTTCCACGACCCCGACCCTGACTCCGACCCCGTCCCCGTCCTCGTCCTCGTCCCCGACCTCGTCCTCTCCCACGAGTTGAAGCAGCTAGTGGTGGAAGAGACGTAGGAGTAGTAGGGCTAGATGGTGTAGTGTTTGAAGCTACTTTCGGATTGGGCGTGGACTTCAAAGAGTTTGAGTCCCACGACATCGTACTCGATTGGGTTGATGCAATGAATGAAGATCTAGACCTGCTGCCAGTGGAGGGTGGTGTAGTGGGGACTCCAAAATATCTGTCTGTATGCTCCCAATCTGAAAGTATTCTCGAACTGGTGGTCTGGGGTTTATTTGCCTTTGAAATATGAGGTGGCTCAGAAGCATCTCTGGTTTGTGGATGTAGCTCTTCATTTATCGTTTGGAATAACTTTCTCTTGATCGGTTGGTGCGTTACGTACTTCGTTCCACGGCTTCAAAAGAATTTTCATTGATCGAAGACCTAGTTGGACAGTACTCTGGCTCAATGTCCAACTTCTTCCAAAAAGCATGAATCGAAGACAACCCAATCCGTCCCCCAGAGCTCTGTATGCGTGCAATCTCGTGACTGCATGGAAGTCCATGTGTTCGCTTGACATAACACCCACATTCTGAGGGATCCATGACTTTATCCCCACTACGAGCCCGCTCTTTTTTGATGATGTCCAAGGCTACATTTGACACTCGCCCCAATATGTCGTGATACAGATTACAAGTCTTCATATCAATTGGAACATTGCCAATAGAAGACTTGTAATCTGTATCACGACATATTGGGGCGAGTGTCAAATGTAGCCTTGGACATCATCAAAAAAGAGCGGACTCGTAGTGGGGATAATGTCATGAATCCCTCAGAATGTGGGTGTTATGTCAGGCGAACACATGGACATCCATGCAATCACGAGATTGCACGCATACAGAGCTCTGGGGGACGGATTGGGTTATCTTCGATTCATGCTTTTTGGAAGAAGTTGGACATTGAGCCAGAGTACTGTCCAACTAGGTCTTCGATCAATGAAAATTCTTTTGAAGCTGTGTGGAACGAAGTACAGAACGCACCTGAACCGATCAAGAGAAAGTTATTCCAAACGATAAATGAAGAGCTACATCCACAAACCAGAGATGCTTCTGAGCCACCTCATATTTCAAAGGCAAATAAACCCCGGACCACCAGTTCGAGAATACTTTCAGATTGGGAGCATACAGACAAATATTTTGGAGTCCCCACTACACCACACTCCACTGGCAGCAGGTCTAGATCTTCATTCATTGCATCAACCCAATCGAGTACGATGTCGTGGGACTCAAACTCTTTGAAGTCCACGCCCAATCCGAAAGTAGCTTCAAACACTACACCATCTAGCCCTACTACTCCTACGTCTCTTCCACCACTAGCTGCTTCAACTCGTGGGAGAGGACGAGGACGGGGTCGGAGTCAGGGTCGGGGACGTGGAAAGGGAAATGGACAAGTCAAAGTCACTAGTCTACATACTTCTAGGTATACTTTGTCATTAATGCCTTTCATGGTCCCATTTATTGAAGGCATCACAGATGTGAGGGGTGATGGACATTGTGGCTATAGAGCCGTAGCTGCGCAGATATACGGAGATGAGGACATGTGGCCTCAAGTCCGCACAGATTGTTGCCTTGAGCTGCATAGTCGACGCGAGCTTTATCAGAGAGTTATATCTTGGACAAGTATGGACGAGCTCTACAGTCGCATTGCTTACTATTCCTCCCCGGCTCCTGAGTATTATTATATGATCCTCCCAGAGCTAGGGCACATCATTGCCACGAGGTATAATGTGGTGTTCATCTCGTACACGCTAACCAGCTGGCTTCACATGCCTTCCTGATCGTACCACAAGGAGTAGGACCATCCACAGACACACTTGTGCTTGGACACATTGGAAACCATTTTATATTGATGCACATGTTAGATAATGATTACCCAATGCCATCGCCAGCGATATATTGGGAGGCTCATCGTGATGCAAGCGCAAGTAACTTCGTCATGCCATACAGAGCTCGGATAGAGACATTCAACCGACTCTCAATTGCGTCGAACGAAGAAAGAGTTTCAAGAAATAGGCCATAGTATGAGTGTATCATTTGACTTATTGAGCCTTTTTTATTTGTATGTATGAATCATGAAGTTTTTATTGAGCCTTGTTAAAAATTGTTTGGAAGTTTGGATGTGTGATGTGAAATATGGCAAAGTATACAATTTTTTATGATTTTTTTTTTCAAGAAAGCTGTATTGGTCTTTGAATTTTCCAGTTTTTAAGTTTGGAAGTATGAATTATGTAGACTGTTTATTTCGTGTGAATATACACGAATTTTTTAGGTAATTTTTCGTATGAAAATACACGAAATATTTGTTAATATTTCGTGTAAATCTACACGAAATAACTCAATACATTTCGTGTATTTTCATACGAAACATATCTGACAACGTCGTGTATAATCACACGAAACGTCCGCGTACGGGTGAGGACAGTTTTGTCAATTGTCCGTGCCTTGCAAATAACATGCCTTGCAAATAATCGTGCCCTTAAATTAATCTAAATTATTGCACAAAGCTAATTCAAAATAACACAAAAAAAGTAGGAAGATTATTGCTGGATGGAAGGAGTATGCATCGTCTGCATTACCCACCAACAAAATTTGAAGAAATGATGAATAGGGTTTATTCGTTTAGCTATAGTTTGGAACCCGATTTTTGACCACGGTTCCGATTCTGACCACGGTTTGGAACCCGGTTTGGAACATGGTTATGTACTTTTGATATGGCAATTATAATGTTACTCTTGGTGAATCCACAATCATAACTCCCAAATAGGGAGTCATGAGGTTTTTGTCTCCTCCATATAATTTCAAGTTCATCGTGATTAATAACTATAATTTCAAATGATTTTCCCAATCTTAACAAAAGTAAAGACTTTCCTATTTTTGCTAGATAACCAAAAAAAGAACAATTTAATATTTAAAAAATCATGCATAGTATATGAAATTGTTTCTCTTTTTATACGTGAAGAAGATAAACCAACATTTATGTTTTGTTAAATTTTTGCATTTTATTTTTAATGATGGTCCCTGCAATCCCATCCCAAATTATTTCGGGACTAGGCTTTGTTGTTGGTGTAAGTCCAAATTTTGTAGTACTAACGGCTAGCCCAAATGATTTGGGGTCAACTAACAAGAATGGTCATATTTTCTCTTTATCATGTATTTTTGCTTGTAAGAGGACATCTTGTCCTCTACTTGTTGTACCTTCTTTCCTCCTAATAAATCTTCATCTTTTATCAAAAAAAAAAGAAAGGTAGACTCATCGTTTTCAATCACCTTAATCCATGTTTTCTCAAGCCCTTCCCTTCCCTACCCTACAACATCTTATCATTTCCAAACTATCTCAAGTGTTCTCCCTCATCTTATTTTCCATGGATGCAACTCCTACTTTCCTTTACCAATTGTTTCTTGTATTTGTTTTGTTATGAATATTAATCTCAAAGTCATAATTGTGGGAGTCATGGGTCTATATTAACCATGACTTCTCCCCGTCATGACTTCAGAATTGTTCACTCGTATGACAAAATGAAAAATTTGCTTAGCATACGACTTCAAGTCACGAAGACATGGAGAGAGAAAATGAGAGTGAATCAGCAGAAAGGTGACATGTACTCTACATTCTACCATAGATATTTTTCTACATAATTTGCAATTGCCATATGAAAAAAAGCAATAAATTGAAAAATATTATTCACCAATTTAATATATCTTCAAATTCTTTAATAATGGCGTAGGAGGTTGTGGGGTAAATGTGAACTAGAAGGGTTAGGGAGAGACAAGTATAGCGGTACTTTGAGTGTTTATGATTTGGTATAGGAGATCCTTCCTATAAATGAATACATTTGGGGGTATTTATTAAGCAATGAAACAGAAACATGCCCATGTGAATGCACTAAATGGTGGCGGACCATCCTACATTTCTCCCATGTATGCCCATTTAGGCCATATGCAACCCTACTATTGGGTCACTTGGCGAATTTTGCTATTCTAGCCCATGTGCCTCTCACATGGGATCCTCCATTGCCCATAAATACCTCCATTGGTATTCATTTGGAGAAAGGATCATCTTACATTACATCACAACTCTCTCCCTATAGACCATGCCATGCAATATTTATCATACCCTAACCTTTTTAGTTCTTATCATACCCTAACCTTTTTAGTTCTTATTCTCGCTCCCCTCCGTAGCCCTTCTGTGGTTCGTGTAACGCCAGCTATAAACTTGGAAAAGCATAATTCCCTTACGAGGACTACCCTCCTACAAACGGGAAGAAAGATAACATATATACTCTCCAATAATTTTTTAAAATATAAAATTGTAGTTTTCTTTACGTTGAAGAGTAATTATGACTCTGGTTATGATTGTGGCTAAAATTGTTTAGAGTTATGGTTATTGATGATGGGGTGAGAAAAATCTTATGATGGGAGTCATGACTGTGTATGCTCTAAATGCAACTGTATATTTAGTCAAGTCGAGGCTAGTTCAGAATCTGAACAATTATGTTGGTTAATGTATCGTATTATTTGTAGTAGGTTTACAGAATAGCAATCATATATTCAATATATTTATGTGTATATAATGAAAACAACTGCTCTAGCATAGGGTCATCAATGGCAACTCCAGTCAAACCTCATAGCATCCTCGTCATTAGTTGGGATGAGCTTTATTGTGACTTGTTAAATAGATCGAGTGGTTTACAAAAATTGAAGCCATTGAAGTGGAGAGGCTTATGGTGAGGTAGAAAGGAGCATTTGATTAGTATGTACAGTTGACCCATTCACATTTATTTTTATGTTAAGCAAGGTTTTGAACCACCACATTCTGCCATTTTCCAGCTTTTTCTTTTCGTTTCTTAATTGCACAATTGTGTATATTGAGACATTGATATTTGTCTTTTTTGGTTTGTTGGGGTTTTCAATTTTTTTTAATAATTTGTTTGATATTATTTATACTTATTTTCTATAATATATTATTTTTGGCCAATAATTAATTGTACTTTGAGAATGTTTTTAATTTTGTATTATTGCAATAATCATCACTTAAATTTACTAACCACTCCACCTATTTGCCAAGTCACTACGGATCTCATCCCAACTACCACTGGGATGCTCTAACACTAGTCTAGTATGAGTTTTGTTAGTCTCTTCCCTACTAAGTTATAATTCTTTCTAAACATATAAAACTATGATATTGATAGATATTAAAAATGGGCAGCCCGGTGCACCAAATCATCCCCCGTGTAACAAAAAAAAAAAAAAAAAAAAAAACAAAAAACAAAAAAAAAAGGAGAAGTGATAATGCTAACATAGCATTTTAACATGGGATGATTATCTAAAACACTTGGGACATGTATATGCCTTGCGGGTCACTTAAATGTTTTGTTGAAAACAAGCTCTCAGAATGTTTGTTTATTTTGTCCACAATAGCTTCAGACTTGGAAATGTATATGTGCAGGGGCATATTTTTCGAAGGTGGGAATGGATCCCGAATTCGTGTATGACACTCTCGCTTTTGGGTTTGACTCTTTTGGAAGAGTATAAGCATCACAAGGTGTGGAAAAGTGTATGGAAGCCCCTGCAGACAGAAAGACAGTGTTTGGCTCTATTTTCCTATAATGTAGAAAAAGAAGACTTGTCGAGATATTTGAAGAGTTGTTTTATTCATAATTATATTTTGGTTGCTCGAGAATGGACCTCACTGATTGGTTTATCAAATTCAAATTATATAAGTAAACAAATAACTCTGTTCTAAAAGACCCCGCCTAAGGGTGCCTAGGCGCTAGGCCCCTCTCCAACGCCTAGTTCTAAGCCCCGCCTAGGTCTTGACAAATCCCGACTAATCCCGATTAGTCCCCGACTAGTTCCCGCCTAGGCGCTAGGCCCAGCTCCGCCGCCTAGCATCCGCCTAGCGCTTTTTAGAACCTTGACAAATAATGACTGCTTTGATTTGAAGCTGGAATAAGAGAGAGAAAATTGATTGATGGTGAAATCGGGCATGACTTTAGAAGGAGTAGGATGTTCCGTTGTTGCTTGCTGCTCTGGACTGTTCTGTGATAGTTTTCGTGCAGGCTGCCACTGCATTGATCTTCTTTATGAGAAAGCATGAAAAATAGAAAAAAGATTGGGGTGGAAGAAAAGGTGGGAATTTGACTTATTATAGCCCCTTCTATTTTTCTGTCTTTCAAGTTAAGATTCGTTGTTCCTTTGTTCTCGCAAGCTGAGGGGAGTAGTCCCTGGCGCGCGTCTCCTTGCTTTTACCGGAGTGTCGCTGAGAGGCACGGATGCGAAGCCCGAGTGAGACTTTTGCAGACAGTGTTTGAGGAGTCGAATGAACGAATTTCAAGAATAGGACGAGTTCCCAAACTTGGCGAGAGTATGCAATATGCTCACGTAAGATAACAAGTGACTCAAAAATCTGAATATGCGGGAAAATTGTAGCTGCCAAAGGACTTAGGCTACTGCTTACTGATGAAGGATGGTGGTTGCCGGAGGACTTAGGCCACTTGATGATGCGGGAAAACTGTAGCTGCCATAGGACTTAGGCTCAAGCATCGATGAAGAATGGTGGCCGCCGAGGACTTAGGCCACTTGATGATGCGGGAAAACCGTAGCCGCCAAAGGACTTAGGCTATCAAGCATCGATGAAGAATGGTGGCTGCCGGAGGACTTAGGCCACTTGATGATGCGGAAAAACTGTAGCTGCCAAAGGATTTAGGCTACTGCTTACTGATGAAGGATGGTGGCTGCCGGAGGACTTAGGCCACTTGATGATGCGGGAAAACTGTAGCTGCCAAAGGACTTAGGCTACTGTTTACTGATGAAGAATGGTGGCTGCCAGAGGACTTAGGCCACTTGATGATGCGGGAAAACTGTAGCTGCCAAAGGACTTAGGCCACTGTTTACTGATGAGAACCAAGCGATTAAAAGATTGAGATGATCATTGCTAAGGCTTAGAGAGGAGTCTTGTCTCCTAGGCTTAAGGCTAGGGTTTAGAGAGGTATTTGTCATCTAGGCTTAAGGCTAGGGTTTAGAGAGGTATTTGTCATCTAGGCTTAAGGCTAGGGTTTTAGAGAGGTTTTTTGTCATCTAGGCTTAAGGCTAGGGTTTAGAGAGGTGTTTGTCATCTAGGCTTAAGGCTAGGGTTTAGAGAGGTATTTGTCATCTAGGCTTAAGGCTAGTGTTTAGAGAGGTATTTGTCACCTAGGCTTAAAGCTAGGATTTAGAGAGGTATTGGTCATCTAGGCTCAAGGCTAGGGTTTACATTTGTGGTAAGTCTGAACAAGGCAATTTGAGCAGAAAGGTTATGGTTTAATCAAGGCGAGGCTGAGTAGGTGTCTATGATAGAAGATGGGATTGGATGAAGTTTGATGTCCAGAGATAAGGGGTAGGACCGAGTCATCTTGAGAGTCACAGAGAGGCGTCTTTGATAGACTTGAAGAGTTTGAAAATTTGTGGAGACCAAAGAGTGATTTTGTAAACAAGGTGCCAAGGAGGGTGGCATTTTGAAAGTATGTTATTTTGATAAGGAGGCCTTATGATTAATTATGTTTCTAACTAACTCAAAGAGTTTGCCACATGTTGATCTTGAAGACAAGGGATGCCCTTCTTGCTAGATATGACTTCATTGGAGCCCTGATTCTTGTTAGAGCCCCTGGCCTTTTCTGAAGAACCACATAGCCTCAATGTTTGATGAGGTGACCGTAGCGAAGCCCAAGTCGATGATGCAAAGCAAACCCGAAGGGAATCTGGTAAAGAGAGCCTGAGAGAACAGCTTAACAAAAGCCCCAGCTTGGAGAGATTCAATGTATCCCTATTGCAGACAGAGTCATCTTGTGGAGGCGACCCCTCGTTTCGAACAATAGTCAATCAGTCGCTGGATAAGATTTGAAAATGTATATGTGCAGGGGCACATTTTTCGAAGGTGGGAATGGATCCCGAATTCGTGTATGACACTCTCGCTTTTGGGTTTGACTCTTTTGGAAGAGTATAAGCATCACAAGGTGTGGAAAAGTTTATGGAAGCCCCTGCAGACAGAAAGACAGTGTTTGGCTCTATTTTCCTATGGTGTAGAAAAAGAAGACTTGTCGAGACATTTGAAGAGTTGTTTTATTCATAATTATATTTTGGTTGCTCGAGAATGGACCTCACTGATTGGTTTATCAAATTCCAATTATATAAGTAAACAAATAATGACTGCTTTGATTTGAAGCTGGAATAAGAGAGAGAAAATTGATTGATGGTGAAATCGGGCTTGACTTTAGAAGGAGTAGGATGTTCCGTTGTTGCTTGCTGCTATGGACTGTTCTGTGATAATTTTCGTGCAGGCTGCCACTGCATTGATCTTCTTTATGAGAAAGCATGAAAAATAGAAAAAAGATTGGGGTGGAAGAAAAGGTGGGAATTTGACTGATTATAGCCCCTTCTATTTTTCTGTCTTTCAAGTTAAGATTTGCTGTTCCTTTGTTCTCGCAAGCCGAGGGGAGTAGTCCCTGGCGCGCGTCTCCTTGCTTTTACCGGAGTGCCGCTGAGAGGCACGGATGCGAAGCCCTAGTGAGACTTTTGCAGACAGTGTTTGAGGAGTCGAATGAACGAATTTCAAGAATAGGACGAGTTCCCAAACTTGGCGAGAGTATGCAATAAGCTCACGTAGGATAACAAGTGACTCAAAAATCTGAATATGCATTTCTTTTAAATAATATTTTGAGAATGCCATCCGGTAGCGGTTGTAGCTGGGCTTTTGGTTGCGATCGATCATTAGGTGATGCTTAACATGATCTCTTAAAGTGAGAGGTCGGCTGGGCCTTTTGCTGAGAGGTTGGTTTGAGGGATGTGTTTGGGATCTCTAAGGTGAAGGGATTTTCCTGTTGTCGCTTCTTCAGAACCTCTAAGAGCGAGGTTAACTTTGATTTTGACAAGGTCAAGGGTGGTGATGGAATCCTCTAAAAGTGAGAGGATGGACTTGGAATTGGTTTACGCGATTTGTCCAAGAGGGAATCATTTTTGCTTCTTCTCGTGAGTTTGTTGTGATTTCAACAGGTAACTTGATCACGATAGGACCTTCACTCGATGTCTCATTTTCACAACCTTTGAGATGGGAGGTTCACTTTGGAGTGATGGAGGTTTTTTTTTTTTTTTTTTTTTTTTTGACACCCTCTTCACGAGAAAAGCCTTCGGATTTGTTTGCTCGCGATAGCCCCTAGTGTATGCCTTAGGATGCGTTTACCTTTTCCCTCTTGGGCTTGGAGGTGGTCCCTTCGAGGGAGCCCCTTGTATGAGTTTCTTTTGCATTCCGCCTTTCTTGAGCTTTGTGAGTCAGGGGAGCCCCTAGTATGGGCTTCTTCCTTAGGGTTTCAAAACTTGTCGATCTTGAAATGAAAGGGTATTATTTAGTGAGGATAAGGTTATGGCTTCCTATGGTGAGAGGTTCAAGCTTCAATCGCTACTGGATAGCATTCTCAAAAGAGTATTTAAAATAAATTCAAACTCATTTAACCGACTCATTAAGTAAGGCAAAATATATTCAGATACATTGGCAGCTACAGTTTTCCCGCATCATCAAGTGGCCTAAGTCCTCTGGCAGCCACCATCCTTCATCAGTAAGCAGTAGCCTAAGTCCTTTGGCAGCTACAGTTTTCCCGCATCATCAAGTGGCCTAAGTCCTCCGGCAGCCACCATTCTTCATCAGTAAACAGTAGCCTAAGTCCTTTGGCAGCTACAGTTTTCCTGCATGATCATTGTAGCCTAAGACCCTCCGACAGCTACAGGTAAGCACAACACAGGTGTGAAAGCATATCTTAGTCAAATTACCTTTCTACCCGGACAGTCAAATCTTTGGGTGACTCCCCGGACAGTCGAATCTTTGGGTGACTCCCCGAACAGTCACATCTTTGGCTTAAGACACCACACGTCTCCCACTTCAGGGTGCTAACGCCCATTCGTTTCTCTCCCCAGCAGAGTCGCCACTGTGAATACCCCGTCCCGATGCAACGCGCATTCGGAGGTTTAAAATAAATAATCATGGAAGTCGGACCGAAATGGGAGCCCCTCGGCGACGCTTCTTGTAAGACAAGTGGGGTCGACAATTAAGATAGGATTCGTCCTGTAAAAAGGGATTTCAGGGAGTAGAATGATGAGCTTGCGGATTTGATGTTTGAACTCTAATTGAGTCGCAAATGGAAAGGTGACCAGGTAGGTCGAGCGGCTGAAACCTTGTCGGGCTACCTACGTATCCCAAGAGAAATTAAGCCAAATCGTAGTTCAGAAAACTGCTGGGGAGAGAAACGAATGGGCGTTAGCACCCTGAAGTGGGAGACGTGTGGTGTCTTAAGCCAAAGATGTGACTGTTCGGGGAGTCACCCAAAGATTCGACTGTCCGGGGAGTCACCCAAAGATTTGACTGTCCGGGGAGTCACCCAAAGATTTTGCTAATGGTTCTTAGTGTAAGTGCTCCAATTTGAGCTTGTTAGAATTTTCGTTAGAAAATTAACGAAAGTTATAACATTTCTAACAATTCCTAACTATCCTAACATTTCTAACAAAGTGAGGGTAAAATGGGCATTGTTATTTAATGGTTAAACCTTAAAAAGAATCTCAAAAAGAAAAAACAAAAGAAGAAAACCAAATATAGCAATGCTGGAAACAAAAACTGGCTGCCTAATTTGAATTTTGAAAAAGATTATTCTTCTTGTCCAAAGCTGAAGCTGCATTTAATGAACAGTGCACGCTGCCTGGACTTGTCCGCGCGGATGGGATTGTCATCTCAGGAGGGCTATAAATTGAGCCCTCCAGTCACAAAAATAAGAAGGAAGAACACAAATGCAACGAACCTCTGGCGAAATATAGAGAGAAAACAGTGAGAATTCTCAAGAATTGTCACCTTTTTCTCTCCAATCTTTCCCAACTCATATTCATCCACTCACTCTCATATTAAAGCCCTAAACACTCATACACTCAAGCCAAACACTCAAGAACACAAGGAAGATTGGTAAACCCTCCTCTTCCTAACCCTAAATCTCATCCATGCATGCATCTTCAAACTACAAAATGTAGTTCTTTCATCTTCTTTCTCTAGATCTAAGAAGATCACCATGGAAGACCATCTCCATGGATGATCTTCTACAAAGATCAACATTATTTTCAAAGCTTTTTCTTTCTTACTTGCAAAAATGCACTTTCAAAACCCTAAAAAACCATTTTCAAGCACTAAATCTTGATTTCAAAGGGTAAAATCCCCCTCCCCAAGCAAATGAAATGCTTAGTCCTAATGTACCCCAAGGATGGTTTGGTATAGTTGATTCACCACTACAATGTCTAGTGATCACTAACCAAAACCTAGGGAAATGGGAACAAGCATGGATGCAAAACCCCCCCTTAAAATCATATTTTCTTTCTTGAGAAGTTGCTGTCCAGTAGCAATTTTCTCAGACCTCAGTCCATGGTCTTAATTTTTGGACACAGATGAACTTGGAATTTGGTGTTGACTACAAAACACTTTTTGTAGCCAACATCCAGAGCTTTCAGACATATTTTTACCTTATTTTTGGGTGAGTAAAACTCCTCTTTTCAATTTTTCTTTCAGAGGCTAGTTCATCAGCTTCTGGGAATCCAGATCTCATATCTGAGGTTTCCAGAAGGTTTTGACCCCTCAAATCTTCTCCAAAATGGAAATTTCTTTCACACAAAGTTTATTCAAGGAGTCTAGAGAAACTTTCATTCTATGAGTTCATCCAGATTATGAAGTTTTAGGACCCTTGAATCCATTTCAAAATCAGGTGTCTGCTGCCATTTTCTTCTGGCAGAAGTGACTTCTCAACTTCAAAAGGTTTTTTGAGTACCAAATCTCAAACCAAAAATTCTCCAAAAAATCATGGGATCAGTTTAAAGTTTTAAAAAGACATCCCAATTTTTACTTTTTCCAGTTTCAACTTATTTTGGCCAAAAACACACACACACACACACACACACAAATGATTTTCAGCTTGGAAGACTCGTTTTACGGCGCGTCAGTGCACACTAACGTCCTTCCCGACGCGTAACATGACCTCCGAACCTAAATCTCTGATCTCGGGCTTTTTTCAAAGTTTTGGCCCTCAAAGTTAAAATGGCGTGGCGACTCCGTTTTTTCCGGTTTTATTTGGTTTTTCAAAGAAACGCAAAAACCGAATTTTTCCCATATTCGTCACAGTGGCGACTCCGCTGGGGACTAAGCTTTTTAATAAAAAATGGTATTCGGTATATTGGTGGAAACCACTAAATTTCCCGTTATCGCCTCCTAACACGAGTCGGGGATAAATTGTGGTCTAACAATCCCACGTACCGGTATCACCGTTTTCAAAAAAAAAGCTTTTGAGGGTCAAGCTTCCGTCCCGGCTTCGAAAATCATTTTTGTGTGTGTGTTGATTTTTGCACGGTTTTCGTGTTGTTTTGGCCGCCTCGGAGAAAGTCAAAATTTTATGTCGGAATAATGTCCCTAACTGTCGGAATTTTCGTGCTTATGTGCTCATTAAAATTTTCAAAAAAAAAAATTCAAAAAAAAAAAGGATTTTCAAAAAAAAAAAAGAAAAAGAAAATTTCCAAAAAAATCATGCATCATATTTTTAAGACACATAAAAAAATCTCTATTTTACTCGGAAAAGAATATAGGCCTTGCACACTACGCGCACGTGACCGTACACTTTGCACACTACGTCCTTAATCCGGGAAATCCTTGTCGCGGTCCGTTTGGTCTTATTACGCCTCTCGGACGAGCACAGGACTACCCAAACATCCCATGGAGCCTCGTGTCGACCATGCACTTGTCCGTGACACACTTTGTCAGAGACCCGGTTGGTTTTTAGTACAGTGCGTGTCATGCCCTGTCCGTGTATAGACCTTTCCTTTCAAGCCTTTGTCGGCATACCGACTCAATATCTCTCGGGTCCCTAATCAGTCGCTAATCAGTCGAAGTTCTGCCGGTTTTCCGCCGCGGACTTTGACCAAGATATTGACCGGCGCCTTGACTTCGGCTCTGACTGGCACAAATTATACACGGACTCCCAGCATTGACACTGAGTCATCAAGGATTAATGATTATTCCATGCCTAATTACGGCTTAACTGACGACAAGTCAAGATCAATATTGGACGCTTATCAGTCCAAATCATGCCGACTTTTTGTCGAGCCCTCGGACACGATCTTGACTTTAACGTCAGCTTTGTCCGTAATTTACATCGAATGCTCGTTAAGACTCGATTACCCGCCAGACTTTTAGGATCATTTTTCTTTCGGTCGGTGGGACCCGCTTGCCCTATAGGACCCTCGCCCGGGCATCATCCACCTGGGAGGTCGAAATACGGGTGGAATACGAGGGGCTTATAGACGTAGTGACGGGGCCCAGCGATCCGAGAATCGAGTAGTTTGCGAAAAAGAAGAGCAATCTTTTCCAACCGATTAGGTTAATAAAACGAGTTTTAAGTAAACATGAACAAATAAGCGCATGTTGCATGAGCCTAAAGCCCAAACACCTACCCTCCTTCCATTCCCGGACATCGAACCTTCGTGTCCTTTCCCCATGACTCCGCACAAAGCTTGGTTTCGGGACACTTAGGGTCACCGTTTGATCCAGGTTGGGAAGAGTCAAGCGCATCGTCGGCTTCGCCGTTTGTTCCAACTCCGGGTTTGAGAATGTGCATCAGCCGGTAATGATGGGGATAACGTCACTCCGCCTCCGGGACCCCTCGGACGAGCAACGGTGGAATCGGTTAGCGAACGGATGAGGTTACGACGGGAAGCACGGCTAAACGGCCTTATGGAGGCTATTAAGAGTCACGGTCGGCCGCCGGCCTCAATCCAGGATGGCACCTTCACCGTGGAAGAAGGCGAGGATGCCAACCCCACTCTCGGTCGCCCGATTACACCAGGATGCCGCCACCCACCTCCTATGGTGCCACTACGAGAACCCATGCTCCTCGATTTTCGGGTCGACGGCTCCCCGACCACGGACCACCGGAGCCATGCGGCCAGACGGTACAAATCGGTGGGGGCAAAATCGGTACGGAATGTCTTCTCATGGTTGGGGCTATCTCGGAATGCCACGGCTAATCGGGATCCCTCCTCGGTTCGGAGCCGGAATCATCAATCCGGACCCTCACATGTGCCCACAACCCGGGAATGCCGCCACAACTTGGTTACGGGCCACGGTCGGGAGCCCCTCCTCGGAAACGATACTAGTTGTTTGCTCCTCACACAAATCCATTCCTCACTCGAGACTTACATGGGTTACCAAGCCTCCATCCCGGTGTCATCCGAATCACCGGGACCGCAGTACCCCGGGTTCACACCTTCACCATGCGGCTCATGCAATTCAACAATCCGGGACAGCGGCCCGCACTCAAGCCTACTTACGGGCCCCACTCGGAAATCCGAGTTATCCGGCCACATCGGGGCTACCCCCACCTACTTTGCCGGTTGAAAATCCACAGCAAGCCGCAAGGTTCTACCCTTTTGCTCGAGGCTCCTACTCATGCTCCCAGGGTAACTCGGCCCGGGACGGGTTTTCACCTACGTCCCCGGACCGGCCGTTCCCTCCACCGATCTACCTCCGGTGGTAGCTCCTCTCTCTAGCTCGGCCCACTAGCTTGAATGCCATGGTTCCGCCACAAGACCCTCATCGCTGGTTCATGGAACAACACAAGGAAATGAAAGCGCGAGATTCGCCGGCGACGCGAGAGTACGCCTTCCGGCCTACGGACCGGACTCCATTGTTCCACCTGCCCCACAAATTCGTGATGCCAAATCTGGATCTCTTTGATGGAACCGCATGTCCGAAAACCCATTTGGACACATATACCTTGGCGATGAAAGCCGAAGGATGTACCAATCAGTTTGGTGACTATTTGATCTATCCTTGAAGTCCGGTGCCTTGAAGTGGTTCTTCCGTTTGAAACTGAAGCCGGGGCTACATGGGACCAAATTACCAATGCCTTCACGAGAAAAATATAAGGCCAACTTGGAATGGGAAACAAATAGGGTTGACCTACAAACCACAGTGCGGCGTCACGATGAGAATGTTGGGGACTTTTACAAGCGGTGGAATCTAAAACTTCGGTGAAATGGCCATCCCTCCTTCCGAAGAGGAACAAGCTGGACATCTTCCGGTCATGCTTGAAACCACATCGAGAGCCTCCCTCGGTCACTTCCCATACTCGGACTTGCGGGCCATGGTTAACTCTGCGGCTAAGTTTGAAAAGGCCTACAATCGCAACCTGCTGCACTGCCTACGAGATATCGGGCTCCTCCCGCAAACACCGCCCCTGCTCACCCGCTAAAGGCAAAGAGACGATTAACTATGCGGGACGGGAATGTAATAATACGACTCCTTTTGCTCCCAGGAAACCGGCCGAGCCCGGATCGCGGGTCATAAATCTCGAAAACTTTGGAATGCCCTGAATGACATCTTTAGGGGACTGGTGAAAGAAGGCTTGCTACGGCCTTTGGAGAATTTCCAACCCGAAATCCGAATGCTCCCGTGGATACTACAAAGTATTGTGCCTTTCATCAAGCTCACGGACATCGGCGACAGTTTGCTTTCACTCGAAAAAGGCAATTCGGGGCTAATAGAGCAAGGAAAGTTGGAAGGCCCCAGGGACCCAACACAGTCAAAAATCCGCTGCCACGGAACCATAATCGAGGTGAACATGATTGAATGCGGAGAATCTTCACACGCCCGGGAAGATGCGATGAAGGTCCCCAAATACCCGTGGCCAATCTCGTCGAGGATCCACTGGTCGGATTCCCCCTCGGCCTCGAGGATATCGAGCAGAATCAACCCGTCTTGGTCTCGTATCGGAGACTCCTTGCAAGAATACGAGGCCCGCTATTTTTCGGGTGAAAGGGAAGGCCGATACCGAAGAAGCTGGGGCTTTTCCGTTCGTAACATGAAAGAACCATTTATACAAGATGGTTACAGCAGTCAAGAAAGATCGAACAAGAAAGCTTCCGGCGAGCACTGTCTTGGGGCTTATCGGCAAAGAGGCCGAAGAGCATGCGGAGCTAGTACACTTACGCAAATTGGCTCTAGGAAAGCCCGAATATGATCCCGAGAACGAGTGAAGAATCGGAAGAGGAGGATTCCTTCTATATCCTACAGTGTCAAATACGTGCCACCCCTCTCACTCTTCCCCCGCAATTTACGGGAGGAGAAGGCTGAATCGCGATTACCATCACTTCCGGGAATGGGAGCATATGACAACTTACGCGGTACACGCACCCCTCTTCCCCTAACGAGATTTGACCGTCGTTCTCTCTCGGTGATATCCCGTGGTATGGGAAGACGATTACGATGGACAAAGAATGGACGATGATGACGATGACGATGATGATGACGAGAGCGAAGAGTCGGCGAGGCCCCGAGACCCGGAATCAATCATGCGAACGATCATGAGCCCATGGGAGCCGGGCACAATGGTGGTTATCGTGGCGACAACGAAGAAACTTCGGAAGACGAATACGAGACCGAGGACATGAAGGCCATGAAGTTTCATGGATCGAGCACGTGGATGTCTTAGAATTCAACACTGCCTACCATGCTTTGGGGAAAGGGTTTCGGGTATCTGTCTAAGCGAATAGTTGAAGATACTGCTAGAAAGAGGATTAACTCCCATCCTCTCCAAATGAGAAAATCACTATTGTCGAGATCAAACCCGCCCCGAAAAGCGAAGTAACAATTTTTGTCAAGGTGACCCGAGAGGAAATCACCTTTCCCGAATGTATTTCGGCTCTCGAGAGAAGTCCTGAAAGCCGGAATGATACCGGACGCTCCTCCCACACGAATGCTATAATCATCTCCGGCTCTGAATATTACGAAAGGAACAAGAATGGCTACACTATACCGGGGAAGAAATCGGCAAACCGCCGAGTCCAGACAATAGCGACTCTTGTTGCATGATAACAATGAGCAAGGCCGGCCATGAGAGTGAATCGGAGGACGCCACAGCTGCGTGGGCCATCCGAGGGGCAACAACACAACCCCGAGACTCGAAGCCGGTAACTTGGGAAGCGGTTATAAGGGCCGCCCGGGAAGAGGCCATACGGCTCAAGCTCGGCCCCTGCGTTGCCCTCAGTCGGGAACCAATGGCCGATAGCGAAAAGGGCTCCCCATTGACCACGGCGGCGTTGAAGAAATCTAGTCAGAGACGGCGATGAGGAAGTTAATCTGTTGACCCGATGCAGGCGAGATCTTCAAGGAAATCCCAAGGCGAGATAAGAAGGCCACGAGATCAAGCACCAAAAGAAGATCGCTGCCCTATGCTAAGGCAGTGAAACTCCGGACCACGAAAAAGAGGATCCAGTGCTCACCCGGTTGAAGCAAACACGAGGCCAACATTTCCCTCTGGTCTCTACTCACTTCGTCTTATCCCCATGGGTGAAGTTTGGAAGAAAGCACAGCTCGCACTCTCGTGCCTATTGATGCTACTCCCGATGATGTGGTACGGTGATTGGAAACATCCACTACGGGAACATAATCACTTTCACGAGATCTCGACCTCCCTCAATTTGGGGCTGATCATAATGAGCCTCTCTTCATCACAGTCAGTGGATGAACGACGCCTCCCTCGGGTCTGGTTGATAATGGGTCGGAATGAACATTCTTCCGGCAAAGATCATGAGCTTGCTTGATATCAAGACTACGAGACTTGAAGCCTTCTTCTCTCACGGTCAAAGCTTACGACTCAACATCCCGGCGAGTCCTCGGAGTTGCTGCTTTAGACCTCTGGTTTGGACGAGGAAATTGATACTGTGGAATTCCGGGTTATCGACATCCCGATTACTTTCAATGCCTGCTGAAGACCTTGGCGCACCAAGTCAAAGGGGTCGCCTCAAGCCTCCACCGGTGTGTGAAATTCGTCTCGAATGGGGATCGACGACCATTTACGGGGATTTAGTCACTTTAGAGGAGCACGGATACGGGCGGAATACCTATTACGGAAATCAAACATGATGAGGAAGGTCACATGCTAACGGGCTTCACGGTCGAGCCTCCCAAGGCCCAAGTGTGCAACATAGATCGACGGTCACTCGGGATAAAATCCCACCGGTCTTGAAAATGATGAGAAAAATGAGCTATCTACGGCCTCGATGCAGGGAAGCGCCCAACAAGGAACTTTCAAACTCATCGAAGTGAAAGGACAAAATACTCGCCACGGCACAGGATATGAGGCCTCCCCCAGAGTGAACCTTTGCCAAAGGGAAAGAGATTTGAAGGCGCACGGGGGAAAGATCCCGGTTAGCTGACAACCCTAAATCTCTCCCCTTCGGTCCTAATTTGGTGACTACTTTGTAAAGGGTCCCACACAACCGGGAAACATCACAGAGCCCACTCCTACGGAAGGATGGCTAAAGCTACGAGGATAGCCTCAACAAGTTTAGAGGAACCAAGGCTAACCCGGTCCGTAGAATGTTCCTGGACCTACCCAAGATACACAGGGCTACCACTACCATGAAGAGTGAGTATACCTTCGAGAGCGTGCACGACACAGTGGAACAGTTCGAGAAGCTCACAACCACTATTCCTCTTGCCCGGGAAGATCCGAAACACGAGTTCGGGCGCGGTGCCAAAAGCTAAGGCCACGAAATTTCCCTCGGATGATTGGGATGGTGCAGTTATGCGGCAATTGTTCGAAGAAGAAGTCCAGTGCCGGACTGATTGATCTCGGCTCGGTCAAGAGATGATAGCGGCAATTGAGAAAGGAAAACAAAAACGGCCACAGGTTCAGAGTCATGAGGCCACCAGCCAATGCCGCTAAAAAATTGGGAAAACCTCTCGGGCCCGTCCGCGACTAAGGAGGAAATGATCACCAAGCTTGGATTGGTACCCGTCCCTTTGTGTCAATCTAGGACAAGTCCTCCCGAGTCTCTCTGTTAAAATCGGAGTCTCTAGGGTCGTCCAGATGGCCTTACGCTTTGAAGACTACGAGTACGCAGCAAGCCTTTGTATTCCCTTTTGTTTTCAATGAAATGACGAACCTTTACGATTATCCCTTGATTGCCACTTTAACTAATGATGAATTAATTAATAAAAAAAAATTTTAATAATAATTCATTAGATAAAGAAAGCGAACACATTAAACAAAAAAAAAAATCAAACAACAAAAAAAAAAAAGTCTTTAAGCGGGTTGTCAGGAAGAGGAAAATCGAGCCCAAGCTGTAGGAGATTTTGACAAGTGTGAATTTGGGAACTGGGAAGAGCCTAAAGAGACGCAGATTGGCGATTTCTTCGAAGGAATCGAAAGGATGCTCTGCAAAGTCCTACAAAATCCTCAATTCAAAGAAAGTTGCCCTCTTCATCAAAGAAAACATCATGTGCCGATACGGGTTGCCGGCCGAAATCATTTCGAGATAATGGATCCCACTTCGAAGGGGAATGTGAAAAAGCTCTTTGGCGGAATTCCGAATAACCCGTCACAAGTCATCACCCTACGGGCCCCAAACCAACGGAGCCGTCGAAGCTGACAAACAAGACTCTGGAAAATATCATCAGGAAAATGGGCATCGAGGCGAGAGATTGGCAGAAGTTACACACAGCACTCTGGGGCTCTGAGAACATCGGTCGAACGGCAAGCGGGAAACACCTTTTGCCCTCACATACGGAATGGAAGCCGTACTCCCAATCGAGTGGAAATACCCTCGCTCAGGTATCTTTCTTTGGAAAGCCGAATCAACGAGGTCGAATGGCTCCAGTCGCCATGACGACGGCCCTGCTTGACGAACGCCGGCGAAGGCCGTATGGAACACGTCCGGGCCTACCAAGGAAGAATGGCTAGAGCCTTCGACAAGAAAGTAAAGCATCGGGAGATCCGAGAAGGTGATCTCGTTCTAAAAGAAAAGCCCCGGTCCGTATCAACCCTCTCGGCAAATGGGAGCTGTATGGGTCGGGCCATATGTAGTCCGAGAAGATCTTCTCCGGAGGAGCCATGCAACTTGCGGACCTCGACGGGAATCCCTTTGTACACCCAGTGAATGGTGACAAGGCTGCGAGATACTACGCGTAAAAAAAAAAACAAAAAAACAAACAAAAAAAAAAAAAAAAAAAAAAAAAAAAACAAAAAAAAGAGTGCTAAAAGAGTAATACCCAACTAGGTTAGAAACCCGAAAAGGGCGGCCTAGGTAAAAAACGGGGTTGCACCAAAAAAAAAAAAAAAAAAAAACAAAAACAAAAAAAAGAGTGCTAAAGAGTAATACCCAACTAGGTTAGAAACCCGAAAAGGGCGGCCTAGGTAAAAACGAGGTTGCACCAAAAAAAAAAAACAAAAAAAAAACAAAAAAGAGTTCACCGGTTTGAACTACGAAGACTGAGCTCCTCAAAATGAGGGAACGTAGGCGGCGGAAACGGTTCGGTCTAAAGCACAAATAAAAGCCATACTTTGGCATCAATACAATTGATCGGACCATGAAAGCGTCTCGAAAAACTCTAAAACAATTCAAATGTTCATTACAAGTTAAAAGCTCTTTGATGAGTCTAAGCCCGATTCATTCCTACAGCGGCAACTTTGCTAAAGAAAACTAAGATACATAATCAAACTAATGTGTCTGTCATGGCAAGAAAGGGATACTTGGAAACCTCGAGTCACTCCAAGCCACTCGTCTTGGTCTCTCCCTTCTTCTTCCCCCTCAGAGTCTTTCTCTTACGAGCAGGAAAAATGTCGGTATTCCTCCTACCAAGCTGCTGGTATAGGAACGGGGTCTATCAAACCGGCCTCTGTCGGGGCCTTAGTAGCCCTAGCGTCATCCCTCATCTCCTGTAACCTAGGCGGTAACATAGGAGCCCTCCTCTCTTGTCTCTTGACGTAAGCCTCATAATCGGCCACGGCGTCTCCGCTCTGTCATGAGGATTGGCCCTCGCCTCGGCCCTCCTCCTCTCGAAGCTTGATCTGGTCCTCCGCACCCATAATGGCCTCACGCCGTCTCAAAATAGCCACTGAGTCTCTCCCGAGATGCCCCTCGTACCAATCCGGGTACCAAGTGGTCGAGAACACCGGTCTCGGACGCTGAGAATGACCCGAGGAGGAAAGGCATCGTACCTCCATACTCGGGAAAGAAATGGAAACACCGAGGGATCATCCATGGAAGCGAGGCCACCACCACTGGTAGCTATATCATCAAAACCCTCGAAGGAACCTGCTCCAAGCCAAAGCTGTCTCAGGACCCAGAGCCGGGAATGTAGAAAGCTGGGTGAGAAAGCCCGGAAGCATAACCACATGGGACCCGTCTGAAGCACTCTGCGAGTCTCCACCCTTGATGAGGCACCAACCATCGATATCTTCGGTCGGCGACCCGCCATCCAACGTGCCCACGAGCCACGATCATCAAAGTCTACATCAACACCTCTCTTGGCAAAAGTCCAAGGCGATCATATCGAGAGGTTTCCCGAAGAACCCCCAAGCGCTCCATCGGCCACGGGGTCAAGAGAAAGCGGGCTGCCCCGTGCATGTACCGCCGTCCGGTAGCTAATGCATCGAGAGCATGAAAAGTCTCCCCAAGAATCAAAGGAACGACATCTACGCCGGGCGACAATGGACGACAACATCCAGCAGAGATCGATGGCAAATCCCGAAGGAATAGACCATGAACAAAGTGCCGAACATGCAAAGTGCAAAGGCATCCCAATAGGCGTCATCCACCAAGCCTAAGCCCCTAAATCTATCGGGAAGACCGGAAATATCAAAATGGTCGGGACCGCGGATCATGCCTCGTGCTTCCTCCGGGGAAAGATGAAGAAGGTTGCACAACTTGTCAACAAAAGAAGCTCCTCCGGACAAAGGAATTGCTATCTCCTCCACCTCCGGACCTCCAAGCAAGGCCCGAAATTCTTCCACAGTCGGAACAATCTCGTTGAAGGAAAGGCAAAAGACATGCCTTCTAGTATCCCAAAACGAAGAAGAAGCCCTTAAGAGGTCATAATCCGGAACCAATTCTTTGAGAGACCACAAGCTTCGTACCTTGTACCGTTCTTCAAAGAAAGACCTTCTCTCATGCATAATTTCCCGGGACCAATCCTTGAACTTGTTGAAAAATGACATTTGGGACTCTTGGGACAATTTTGAGGGAGCTTTTCTAAGGCTTTCCATGGTTTTTTCTCTCTTCCTCCCCGAAAATGGCTGTTTGGGCTGAAGGTTGAAGAAGATATTTGAATTTGAAATAAAGCAAAGTCAGATTTAAAGCAAAATCAAAGGACAGTGTCAGATGCTGTCCCCATCCGCGCGGATGGGATTGCTTCCCCAGAAAAATTCTGCAACGAGTCAAGTTTGCTACACCAAAAAGGAATATTCCGTCCGGTTGCTCGAAATCAGTGCAAAAACCTCCCCAAACCAGTCCATATACCAAACACCCTTGCAAAAAAAAAACAAGGCTCATGCAACACTGCATTCATATTGCATTGCATTCATAAATAAAATCCTAAATTATTACATTCCAAAAAAAAAAGAAGAGTGTGCATAAAAAAAAAACAAACAAAACAAACAAACATAAATAAAATCCTAAATTATTAAATTAAAAAAAAAGAGAGTGTGCAAAAAAAAAAAAACAAACAAACATAAATAAAATCCTAAATTATTACATCAAAAAAAAAATGTGCATAATAAATCTAAATCTCAATCTCAAATCTCAAAAAAAAAATCAATCGGAGTCTCCGGCACGATGTCTCCCCGGCCCCTCTTGCGACTCGGGCCGCCTCGTCGGGAGCCACGAAAGTCTCGGGCTCAGAATCGTCCTCATCTCCCGAGAGAAAAGAGGCTCGTCGGGACCAACGGCACACTCGATAGGGTAAACCCGGATCCACTGAAGAAGTCGTACCCGAAAGGTGAAGGCGTCGAGACTCCTGAACATACGGGGACGACCCACCGTGCCGCCGAGACGTGTCCACTGCCCGTGCGGATCCCCAAGAATGACGTGATCGAAGGCGGTGCCGCGCGGTGATCAATGAGAGGAGAAAGAGGGGTCTCGGAAGAAGTCTCAGGGAATAGGAGAAGCCTCCCGTCGGACGGAGTGCCGGCCGTGGTCTCCTCGCCCTAGCTGAGGTGCCCCGCAAGCAACCATCCTCAGTATGAATCTCTTAGCCCCGATCACTTGCTTCGTCGGTGTCTCGACGACCACCTCAGCTGCACAAAAGCAAAGCGTCAAAAAAAAAGTGATGCTAGAGATGATGAAACAAAAGAAAAGGTGAAGCCATACCTTCATACCCGGACGAGGTCGGAAAGCTCGCGGAAGCCGCTCGGGCTGAGGGATCTGCACCCTCAATCGGACCCCATCCTGGATATAGGAGAAATCCGTCCGAGGTGCCGCGGGATCCCAAGCCCCTCCCTCTCCAAAACCTGAGGCATCCTCGGCCTCCTCAAGACGAACGTCGCATATGGCTCGATCGCCACGAAGTCAGAAGTGCTTGGCTGCTCGGTAATCATCCCAGGTCACGGACCGATCGCTCGGATGCATCATATCGGCGGGAGGCTCCACCGGTGTCCTCGGCGAGTTCACGCCATGCGGCGCGTCACCCTCTCTCCCGGATAGTAGGCGTCGCAAGTCGGGCCCCTCAAAATCCTCCCATTGCCGTCCGGATCTCGGCGCCCTTCAGTGCGCTACCTCAGCGATCCCGGGGAAGAATATCATCCCCTCATCTGTCTCGGCCTCCGTCGAAGGAAGGCAATCCGCGTACACAGTCGTACGCCCCACTGGAGCTTATCTTTTCTCGGGCATGCTTGGACCAAGGCTGCATGGCCGGATACGCCCGGCGTACGCCTCGGGTGCCTCCACACCGTGACGTGGAAAAACTCCAACGCCCATACTGCGAAGGTAAAAATCCAATCAATCCGGTGCAAATAAAAGTGCGTGCTCAAAAGAAGAGAGGGAAAGCAAAAAGAGAGCTTATACCTCCGGAGCAAACTCGAAGCGGTACAAGGAGCTCACGGCCTTCCGGCTGTATCTATCAGAGCGAAATACAGCTCGGCCGGCCCGGCCTCCCCCAGGAAATATCTCCAACCGTCTCCATGTCCTCCAAGGACCTCGGCAAGGCAAAGACCGCCGTCCCTCGGCATGACCAAAGAGCGTGCTCGAGAAAGTAAACCACAGGAAGGCCCTAGCAATCTGCTCGGCGCTAACCCTATCCTCCCGGCCTCGTAACTCGCTATGGTCTCCAACAATCTTGCCGTAGACCACGGCATACTCCATCCCCATCCCCTTTTTGGGAATAGGGGAAAATCCAAGAAGAGCACGAGGTCGGCGTCGCTGTAGCCATCTCTCCACTCAATGCTTTGCGTCCATTGAAGGACAGGACCCGTGATCGCGGCATAGTCGGAAAGGCGTAACGGTCGCCTCGCCCCGGAAGAAGTGGAAGGTGTGGGTCGCGTCCCACCGATCTTTGCGCCAGAGCAAACATCAAGCCCTTGCACTTAGGGAACTTGACCAGTCCCCTCAAGCACTCGACAAACTCCCAGAGCCCCGTCTCGACAACGATCTGTCTCGGACTCGGCAAAGCTCCTCGGCCCGCATTCGGAAGCCGGTCCCACAAGTCAATCACAGACTCCACCGATCCTCGAGTCTTCATCTTGTTCAGTTGCTCCGTCACAAAACGGTTTCCGCCCTGTAAAGAAAAAAGAGAAAATGTCAAAAAATTGCATTTGCATTTGCACAAAAAAAAAAGAGCATACACATGCATTAAAAAAAAAAATTTCGGCAGCATAACGGCATGCAATAGACATAGCCCCATTTTCTCACAGAAAAGACAGTTTTTCAGCAAATCCCATTCAACAATTTTCAATTAAAAAAAAAATGCATGCAAGAAGTCGACGGAAATAAAAACCCCGTCCCATTTTCAAAAAAAAAAATGCATACATGCATATCATCCATCTTACATACAACGGGAGGAAAAATCCGTCCCACTTTTCAAAAAAAAAAAAAATCCTAAACATACATCTCATATTGGCAAAATGCCCATTCTTTCCAAACAAAATGCATGCATTGCATCATCATTCATCAATATCAAATTTCATTATCAAAATTCAATCATCATCATTCATCAATATCAAATTTCATCATCATTCATCAATATCAAAATTCAAAATTCAAAAAAAAAATCATCATCATCAAAAACATGCAATATTCAAAAAAAAAAATCACAATTCTTCGAATTTTCACATGTAATTTTCGAATTTAAAAAAAAAAATGTGGCAAAAATGCCAATTCTTTTTCCCAAGCAAAGTGCACATTTTGGGACACTCACAAATTCATTGCAACATTGCATATCATCAATATCAATATTCAATATTCAAAAAAAAATTTCAAAAATCACCCAAAAATTTCAAGCAAGAAATCGACAAGAGGATCAAGAGGATTCGAATTATACCGTTCGGAGATGCGGATCCGAAGCCCAATGTTGCCAAGCGTCGGGGTAATGCTCCTCCTCGACCGATTGCGAAAGATTGTAATGCCTCCTCATCCGGACGAGCTCCAATCGCCTCTCCGCTATGGGACCACGTCCTTGGCCTTGAAAAGCGCCTTCCCCGTGTTCCATTGCTCGAAAAATCAAGAAAAACGGACGAATTTTGAAGCTTCTAAGGCCAAAAATGGCTGTTCTCCTCGGCTTCTCTCTCTCTGCTCTCGACAGTTTCAAAAAACTGAATGGGGAAGAAGAAGGGCGTTGGCCCAATTAATACCCCTGACTTTCCATCCCTATCCGCGCGGATAGGATTGCAAGGGTCAAAATGACCCTTTTGCCCCTTAAAATTTCAGGACTCTGCAATTCAGTCCCCAACTTGACAAAGTTAACCAAAGTTAACCAAAGTCAGCCCCTTGTCAAAATTTCCCCCGGCAGTCAAACGTAAGACCGAGTGCCCCGAGAAAGATAACGAGATCCCGTATCTTTCATCAAAATTACCCCCGGCAGTCAAACGTAAGACCGAGTGCCCCGAGAAAGATAACGAGATCCCGTATCTTTCATCAAAATCTTCCCCGGCAGTCAAACGTAAGACCGAGTAACCCGAGAAAGATAACGAGATCCCGTATCTTTCATCAAAATTACCCCCGGCAGTAAAACGTAAGACCGAGTGACCCGAGAAAGATAACGAGATCCCGTATCTTTCATCAAAATTGTCCCCGGCAGTCAAACGTAAGACCGAGTGACCCGAGAAAGATAACGAGATCCCGTATCTTTCATCAAAATTGCCCCCGGCAATCAAACGTAAGACCAATTCCCCAGACGAATACGTCTGATTTTCCCCAGCAAAGGCTAACGAAATCCCCAGCAAAATTAACGGAATCCCAAAAGCCAGCGAGATCTCGAGTAGTATTCGAACTACGAAAGGGCTTGATTCCCACTAGGGATACGTAGGTAGCCTATCATTAGGTCCAGCCCCTCGACCAAAACGGTCACCCTACCCTTCGGCAGCAGACGAAGTCCACCGAAAGGCCATTCCAAATTAAGGTCCGAGGCGCCTAAAAGGCCATCATCATCAAGGTTCGAGGCACCTAAAACGCCATCTTCAAGGTTCGAGGCACCTAAAACGCCATCTCCAAGGTTTGAGGCACCTAAGACGCTATCACTAGGAAAGCGATAAATCGCAATCATCCCCAGCAGAGACCGAAAATGGTCATTCCTATCCCCAGCAGAGCGGATAGCCATCGACCAGAAAATGGTCATTCCTATCCCAGCGGAGCGGATACCGTCAGACCAAAAATGGTCATTCTTATCCCCGGCGAGCGGATAGCCATCGAGACCAAAAATGGTCATCTCTTATCCCCAGCGAGTTTCTTTCCAGTAACCGAGCGTAGAACTCGCTCATCAGGTTCGAGGCACCTAAAACGCCATCATCTCCAGGGTCAAAGACCCGAACTACGACTGGCTTGATTCCCACTAGGGATACGTAGGTAGCCTACCGCTAGGTTCAGCCACCCAATCACTCGATCATCCTGCCAAATATGGAGCCTTACTCTTATCGACGACCCCGCTTCCTTCGAAAGCGCCGTCGCCGAGGGGCTACTGTAAGTGCTCCAATTTGAGCTTGTTAGAATTTTCGTTAGAAAATTAACGAAAGTTATAACATTTCTAACAATTCCTAACTATCCTAACATTTCTAACAAAGTGAGGGTAAAATGGGCATTGTTATTTAATGGTTAAACCTTAAAAAGAATCTCAAAAAGAAAAAACAAAAGAAGAAAACCAAATATAGCAATGCTGGAAACAAAAAGCTGTTTGCCTAATTTGAATTTTGAAAAAGATTATTCTTCTTGTCCAAAGTGAAGCCGCATTTAATGAACGATTACTGCCTGGACTTGTCCGCGCGGATGGGATTGTCATCTCAGGAGGGCTATAAATTGAGCCCTCCAGTCACAAAAATAAGAAGGAAGAACACAAATGCAACGAACCTCTGGCGAAATATAAAGAGAAAACAGTGAGAATTCTCAAGAATTGTCACCTTTTTCTCTCCAATCTTTCCCAACTCATATTCATCCACTCACTCTCATATTAAAGCCCTAAACACTCATACACTCAAGCCAAACACTCAAGAACACAAGGAAGATTGGTAAACCCTCCTCTTCCTAACCCTAAATCTCATCCATGCATGCATCTTCAAACTACAAAATGTAGTTCTTTCATCTTCTTTCTCTAGATCTAAGAAGATCACCATGGAAGACCATCTCCATGGATGATCTTCTACAAAGATCAACATTATTTTCAAAGCTTTTTCTTTCTTACTTGCAAAAATGCACTTTCAAAACCCTAAAAACCATTTTCAAGCACTAAATCTTGATTTCAAAGGGTAAAATCCCCCTCCCCAAGCAAATGAAATGCTTAGTCCTAATGTACCCCAAGGATGGTTTGGTATAGTTGATTCACCACTACAATGTCTAGTGATCACTAACCAAAACCTAGGGAAATGGGGACAAGCATGGATGCAAAACCCCCCTTAAAATCATATTTTCTTTCTTGAGAAGTTGCTGTCCAGTAGCAATTTTCTCAGACCTCAGTCCATGGTCTTAATTTTTGGACACAGATGAACTTGGAATTTGGTGTTGACTACAAAACACTTTTTGTAGCCAACATCCAGAGCTTTCCAGACATATTTTTACCTTATTTTTTTTGGGTGAGTAAAACTCCTCTTTTCAATTTTTCTTTCAGAGGCTAGTTCATCAGCTTCTGGGAATCCAGATCTCATATCTGAGGTTTCCAGAAGGTTTTGACCCCTCAAATCTTCTCCAAAATGGAAATTTCTTTCACACAAAGTTTATTCAAGGAGTCTAGAGAAACTTTCATTCTCTGAGTTCATCCAGATTATGAAGTTTTAGGACCCTTGAATCCATTTCAAAATCAGGTGTCTGCTGCCATTTTCTTCTGGCAGAAGTGACTTCTCAACTTCAAAAGGTTTTTTGAGTACCAAATCTCAAACCAAAAATTCTCCAAAAAATCATGGGATCAGTTTAAAGTTTTAAAAAGACATCCCAATTTTTACTTTTTCCAGTTTCAACTTATTTTGGCCAAAACACACACACACACACAAATGATTTTCAGCTTGGAAGACTCGTTTTACGAGGCGCGTCGGGTGCACACTAACGTCCTTCCCGACGCGTAACATGACCTCCGAACCTAAATCTCTGATCTCGGGCTTTTTTCAAAGTTTTGGCCCTTCAAAATTAAAATGGCGTGGCGACTCCGTTTTTTTCCGGTTTTATTTGGTTTTTCAAAGAAACGCAAAAATCGAATTTTTCCCATATCGTCACACTTAGAAAGGTAATTTGACTAAGATATGCTTTCACACCTGTGTTGTGCTTACCTGTAGCTGTCGGAGGGTCTTAGGCTACAATGATCGTGCGGGAAAACTGTAGCTGCCAAAGGACTTAGGCTACTGTTTACTGATGAAGAATGGTGGCTGTCGGAGGACTTAGGCCACTTGATGATGCGGGAAAACTGTAGCTGCCAAAGGACTTAGGCTACTGCTTACTGATGAAGAATGGTGGCTACCAGAGGACTTAGGCCACTTGATGATGCGGGAAAACTGTAGCTGCCAAAGTACTTAGGATACTGTTTACTGATGAAGGATGGTGGCTGCCGGAGGACTTAGGCCACTTGATGATGCGGGAAAACTGTAGCTGCCAAAGGACTTAGCCTACATCTTGATGAAGAATGGTGGTGCCGCGGAGGACTTAGGCCACTTGATGATGCGGGAAAACCGTAGCCGCCAAAGGACTTAGGCTCTTTGTTTGCGATGAAGAATGGTGGACCGCCCGGAGGACTTAGGCCACTTGATGATGCGGGAAAACTGTAGCTGCCAAAGGACTTAGGCTACTGTTTACTGATGAAGAATGGTGGCTGCCGGAGGACTTAGGCCACTTGATGATGCGGGAAAACTGTAGTTGCCAAAGGACTTAGGCTACTGTTTACTGATGAAGAATGGTGGCTGCCAAATGACTCAGGCTCTATTTACCAGATTCCCTTCGGGTTTGCTTTGCATCATCGACTGGGGCTTCGCCACGGTCACCTCATCAAACATTGAGGCTCCCCTCAACGGAAATGGGTCGACTATGTGGTTCTTCAGAAAAGGCCAGGGGCTCTAACAAGAATCAGGGCTCCAACGAAGTCATATCTAGCATTGGAAATAACAATTTTTGTTTAATTATAGAGTAGACAATAACCGTAAAGCATGAAGCTACTGTACAGTGTACAGATTACAGAACCCAATTGATAATACAACCAATTGAGCTTTAACTCACAATCAAAGAAGCAATGAAAACCAACACCAAAAAGAAGACAAATTAGATAAATTATTTAAATAGCAGGACTGAAATGTGCAGATTAAAGAACCCAATTCCTACAATTAAAATGAAAAAAAAAATCAAGAGAAGGGGTTGGGATCCTTGAACTTCTTGGCAAAAACGATGAAATGGCGGATGCTTTAGAGACAACCTCCTTAACGAGGAACACGTATGCAAAGTCACCTTGACCGAGCTGGCGAATGATCTTGAAACGGTTATCGTTGATCCAAACATCAGCGCCACCATTAATGAAGCCGTAAAGAGCATTCGGTCCAGAAAAAAGAGCATCCCATCATTAATTGTTGAGATCGAAACGCTCTTTCTTCTTTGCTGCAGCTTTACCTTACTCCTTCCTTTGAATTTCGTCTGATATACAAGATCTTAAGCTCTTAAAAATGTAAATCTGGTGGAATATCTTCTAGATTTTAATGAATTGGAAGAAAAGTCGAAGGAAACCAATAAAAAAGAGAAGAAAAGAAAAGAATGGAGAAAACAAAGAGAGCAGTGGAGGCGTTACTGAAGAGCGAGACAAGATCGCAATCGGAAAATGATTCACCGAATCCATGGTCAATAAGTCATTTTAAGGTGAAAAAGGTTTTATTTCCATTGATTTGAAAATAACTTACGTTGACTTTGTTTTCCTTTCGTTACTTAACACCGGAAAATAAAAAAAATAAAAAATTCGCAAGTTATTTTCCTCGTAACAAACAGGGCCTTAGTTTGAGTTCCAATGTCCCAAATTAACAATTTTATTTATGCTAAAAGTTTATGTAAGAGGATCCTTAAGAAGTCCCTTCAGGGATCTCGTTAACAAACACTTCCTTGTATGCAGAAATGTAGATCTTTGTCCATTTAAAGACATCGAAGCAGCAGAGTATGATATGACATGAGAAAACTAGGAGAAACAACGCAAGGATTATTCTTCTTTGCGAGTAGATAGGTCTAGTACTATAAGTTCATTCCAACCACAATACTCCCTCCGTCCCAAGAAGATAATTTCATTTGAAAAGTACTTCTTGAGAATGTGGCTTTACTTGCTTGTACAATGTCACAAATCGCAGTGAAAAAATAGTAGCTATTCAAAATGAGGCTACTTTTCTTGGTCAAACCAAAGAGGAAAGAGTGATAATTGTTTTGGGACGAAGGAAGTACATCAATAGATTGTGACCATCAAGTTTTGCATAACAACCTGGTTCCAAAACTTAAAGAACACAGTACCTGACATTTGTACGATGTAAGATAATATTACTCCCTCTGTCCCTAAATGAATGTCCAAATTCAAGAATTTTGTCTCAAATGAATGTCTTTTTGTAAAAACTGTTCCTAAAAGCTTTTTTAACCAAAAAAAAATTCGCTATTTATTTTGTTATCGTAAAAGTAAATGTTGAGAAAGTGGATAACAAGAATATTTATGCATCTTTTCCATTAAAATGTATAAAAAATACACATTTTCAGAGTGTCCTTAAAATGAAATTTGGACATTCATTTAGGAACGGAAGGCGTATAAAAGAGAATGAAGGCAAGCAACAGACATGCCATTAGCAAAAGTATCAAGGCCTCAAGTAACCAAGATCACAAAATCGATTAAAATGCTCCCACTGCTATCGTAGAGGGATTTCGCTACAATAAATAACTATGCTACTTGTAAATTTCCATAACTCAAAAACAAAACATTGAGGCAAAAAACTTCAACCTTTTTCATACAACTTCACCGGCACATATCCTGCAAACTTTTCACCTAGCCAGAGTTCTTGAACGAGAGGGGACAGATTACATATAAGCCATTATAGCTCATATTTAAGCTAATTTTGTTAAAATTAGGGTTCTAAGCAAATGCATAAAATCATCTACGATGACAGATGATAGATCAGTACTTACTTTATCGAATCACACATGACCAAAGCATCACTATTACTAAATTACTACACTTGTAATGCGAAAAACAACTAGTTCCTAGCACTGCCATCAAATACCACACAATGCTTATGCACTACCTAAATAATCAGCGCCATGACTAGTTAGGCTAAAAGCTTACAGCAAAGCATATCCAGAAATTCGAGCAAAAAAATAAAATATAGGCGAACTATAACCTCATCAACGAGATCAACAAAACGACCATAGTCTGGCACAATGTAGATTTTCCATAACTCATAGGATTAATTAGATCACATTTGTGCTGCGAGTAACGGTAACATCAAAACTTATTAAACAAGATGAGTACACAATAGAAACCCGAACAATGACAGATACCATCGCAAGATTACAGCCACATTTTAAGGATGAATGATATCATCGCAAGATATAATCACTATAAAAGGATGACAAACACAATAGTTGCTAAAGGGAAACCCCAGGTATATAGTGTTGATTATACTGGGATAAATCCTATTGTAAAGCTAATTATTTGTTCGCCTTCTAATTTTGTTAGTTACTTCTACTTATTGGGTCGTATAACCGTGAAAGCATGTATCTTCGCGATGATTTACAAGAATGGGTTTACATGGAGCAGCTATTAGAGCTCGTGTCAAGCATGTCCCTGTTACCATTAAACCTAAGCAAGAGTCCAATTTTACATGATATTAACTAGGCCTCAGGTGAAACTCCATTGAGAAGAGGTTCTTGCGGGGAATCATACTTTTAGCGGCACTTAGTTTTTCCACGTTGATAAAGTGTAACACATGTATGTAAACATCCACAAAAGATAAGATTCACATTTGGATGGAAGGCTGTAGCAGTAACATGAGTTCCATTGGGGTCGCTATCTGTTACAATACTTAAGATGTTACCATCATCATACACATTGGCTACAAAACTACAGGCATCTAACGTGCTTAAATGCCAAATTTGTGCTCAAACCTGCAAGGTTAGTTTCAAGGAGTCAGTTAAACCTAATAAGTGGAGTAACTAACTTATAATTAGTTAGGGAAATGAAATCAGAAAGCTTTCCACACTTGGGGTGGTCATCCTCAAGACTCTGTGTATCAACACCAACCCTCCACGAATCTCCATTGTGCCATAGGACAGGATAAATAAGAGGACCCATGTCAAGGTAGAGCTCAAACACAAAGACATGGTCATACATAGGACAGAAAAAAAAAAAAGAAAAACACAAAAGTATGGAAGAATAAAAACTTTATCTAAGACATTTATACCTAACCTCAGTTTGCTTTCGCAAATAATCAACTTTACTTTCTAGGTCCTCGCGAGTCTTTTTCAAGTTTTCCCCATTGACTCTGGTATGCTCCTACAAAAAATAAGAAACTTGTTTCAATTATACCAGAACATGATAAGATCACAAGTCTAGAAGAGGCATTCAACCAAAAAGTGATAACTACCGGGTGGAAAGGCCCATCCAATTTTGTATAGAAACCCACGGATATCCTTCGCCATCAATAGAAAAAAAATCTCTTCATATGCCCCCTACCTACCATGTAAGCCTTTCTCAAAAGTGCAGACAAAATAGACAAACTAAATCATGATATGCAAATGAAGTACGAACACATGCAAAGAAATAACAACATAAACCCACGTACTCCTCAAGGGGAAGCTCTGGAGCCAACTATCGCGTAAAGAGACCCATCGATTACTACATCTCCTTTATATCCCCATTCACAGTCAATGCGGGATATTCCTGATGAGACATGATAATTTGTACATATTTGCACAGGTAACTGGTATAGTAACGTAATACTTCCTTCGTCCCATTTGAAATTGCAAAAAAAAAAAACCCGTCGTACACGCAGATTAAGAGGGTGTATATAAAATTAAGGTGTTGTGTGTGGATAATGGGATAGAAGAGATAAAGTGGGGCAGGGAATAATACGCGAGTAGTTGTTGTGAGCAAGACAAGTGGGCTCCATTATTTAAAAAGTACCTAAAAAATTTCCATGTTGGGATTTTGCAATTTTAAGTGGGACACTCAAAATGGCAATTTTTGCAATTTCAAATGGGGCGGAAGGAGTATTAACGAAATGCCAATTAACCATCAGATTATTTAGTTAGTTATGCAGTAGAAGCAGCGGCACAGTATCAAAAAACAAATGAAGGAAACTAAATGCTGAAACAAGTAAAAACAGAAATTGAGACACACGGCACTGCTACAGAACGAATACTGGGTAACATACATGTGACAATGAAGAGAATGTACCCAATGTTTTCTTTAGCTAGTTATGCAGTAGGAGCAGCAATGTTGACACCTAATCAAACTTGTATACCTGTTTCACAGCTTCAGCTATTGCTTCCCGGTTTTTCTCACCCCATGTTTTCTTTGCTCTTCCACAAGATAAAACACACAAAAACAGTAATATAGTCAAATGCTGAAACAAGTAAAAACAGAAATTGAGACACGGCACTGCTACAGAACGAATACTGGGCAACATACATGTGACAATGAAGAGAATGTACCCAATGTTTTCTTTAGCTAGTTATGCAGTAGGAGCAGCAATGTTGACACCTAATCAAACTTATATACCTGTTTCACAGCTTCAGCTATTGCTTCCCGGTTTTTCTCACCCCATGTTTTCTTTCTTTGCTCTTGCACAAGATAAAACACACAAAAACAGTAATAAAGTCTGGCAGCAATGTAGATTTTCCATAACTCATAGTATTAATTAGATCACGTGTGCTGCAAGTAAAGGTAACATCAAAACTTATTAAACAGGATGAGTACACAATAGAAACTCGAACAATGACAAATACCATCGCAAGATTACAACCACATACGAAGGATGAATAATATCATCGCAAATAACCACTATATAAAGGACGACGACACAATAGTTTCTAAAGGGAAGCCCAGGTATATGGTGTTGATTATATTGGTTTTTATCCTAGTGAAAATCCAGTTAAGGTTGCTAATAACTAATAATAAATTTCCCGAATACGATAAGGATCATAATGACTATTAACGAGAACATATAGCTTATGGGATGAAAATTTCCAGCAAATGTCTAATGAATTTTGTGGACTATGCCATACCTCAACAGCAACTATTAGCGCTCGTGTCAAGCCTGTCCCTGTTACCATTGAACCTAAAGCAAGAGCCTCCAATTTTACATGATATTAACTGCGCTTCAGTTGCAACTCCATTAAGAAGAGGTTCCTGCGGGAAATCATACTTTTAGTGGCAGTTAGTTTATCCATGTCGATAAAGTGTAACATATGTATGTAAACATCCACAAAAGATAAGATTGTCTTACATTTGAATGGAAGGTAGTCGCAGTACCAGCAACATTAGTGCCGTGGGGGTCGCTATTTGTTACAATACTTAAGATGTTGCCATCATCATCCACGTTGTCGACAAAAATACAGGCAACGTGCTAAAAACGTCAAATTTGTGCTCAAACCTGCAAGGTTGGTTTCAAGGAGTCAGCTAAACCTTTTAAGTGTTCATAATTTGAAATTGTAGTTGAAACTCTGTTGTGAGATGAATACAAACTTCAATTAACATGGCCAATCACATTAGAACTTCAAAAGGCAAGAGTCCTAACAAGTGAAGTAACTAACTTATAATTAGTTAGGGAAATGAAATCAGAAAGCTTTCCACACTTGGGGTTATCAGTTAGAGATATAAAATATTAACTAATGTTGTTGGTCTTAACCAACCCAACAAATCCCTTCAATTAAGTAAATAACATTGACATGAATAACATAAAACAATTAAAAATGTAAGCTTTCACATAATCAGATCCTTAAATAACGTGTAAAATAGAGCATACTTATTGAGGATTTAATAAGTTACCATATAGAGCATTAAAAAAATGGCTCAAAGACAACAGTAAACCACAGTTATTCTTACCTAAGAATATTGATTGCAATAACTAGCCTCCCTTAAGTAGATGCCTCTAGATGTTCGTCCTGCATCCTCATAAAATAGTTATGTTAACAGTGTATGCAGAAATTGCAAATGTACTTGCACCAAAAAAAATGATGATGTACATGATAACATGAACTAGAAACCTAAAGAGTCTGACAGCTTGCATATGACTAAATAACAACAACAAAGCCTTAATCCCTTAATGATTTGGGGTCGGCTAACATGAATCGTCGTCATACAGAAACGTCAAAGAAACAAGGTGAAAAAAAGTTAAAAAATAATGATAAATAAAACATGAAAGCTAAGAAGACATTTAATAGAAGAAATTTAAAATAAGAAATAGGTGGGAATACATTTTAACGAAGAAATAGGTGAGAGGAAATTTTGGAAAGAAAAAAAAAGTAAGCTTTTGTGTGACTGAATCGCTAAAACTCCCTTACAACCAAGGAGACATGATGCCGTATTGAATCACAAAACAAAGAAGATTAAGAATGATAAAATTTTAATTACAGGCACTGGATGTGCTGTGTAAGTAGTGAAGTTATAGAGGAGGGAATAGAGAGAGAGAACCCACTTGATTTCCTAAATTGACCGATACTTATCTTATAAGTAATGGATGAGAAATTACAGGACTTATGATTGTATTTGTGCGCCCTGGAAGATAGTTTAAACAATGAAAACTTAAACCAAAGATAACCATAAGCCATAAAATAGTTATTTTAACAGTGTATGCAGAAATTGCAAATGTACTTGCACCAAAAAAATATGATAATGTACATGATAACATGAACTAGAAACCTAAAGAGACTGTCAGCTTTCATGTGACTAAATAACAACAACAAAGCCTTAATCCCTTAATGATTTGGGGTTGGCTAACATGAATCGTCATACAAAAACGTCAAAGAAACAAGGTGAGAAAAAAGTTAAAAAATAATGATAAATAAAATGTGAAAGCTAAGAAGAAATTTAATAGAAGAAATTTAAAGTAAGAAATAGATGGGAATAACTTTAAACGAAAAATAGGTGAGGAAATTTTGGAAAGAAAATAAAAAGAAAGCTTTTGTGTGACTGAATCGCTAAAATTCCCTTACAACCAAGGAGACATGATGCCGTATTGAATCACAAAGCAAAGAAGATTTTAGTGAGTTGAATAACAGAATGATAAAAGTTTAATTACAGGCACTGGATGTGCTGTGTAAGTAGTGAAGTTATGGAGGAGGGAGGGAGAGAGAGAGAGAGAGAACAGACTTGATTTCCTAGATTGACCGATACTTATCTTATAATTAATGGATGGGAAATTACAGGACTTATGAATGTATTCGTGCGCCCTGTAAGATATTTAAACAATGAAAAATTAAACCAACCATATTGCAGCAACCACCATTGCACTAACGAGCAATGCAACTCCTTCAGAGGCCGATGGAGAAGCCATTGATGTTCCATTCATAAACATGACTCATTGGAGAGTCCATCGAAGAACAGGAGCCATAATCCCACCAGGAGCACTAACAGAGATCCCAAGGTCCGCATCAGTTGTCGGCCCTCGACTAGACCTGCATTCCTCTCAGCCAATTATTTGCGTTATTAAAACATGAAGATCGTTTCCAAGTTCTTAAGTATAAATAGACAAACAACAAAAAAGATCTGAATGCTATGACGAAAGTAGAAAAGGACAAGAGTAAAAGTAGAACCTGAACACTGCCTCACCCTCAGCATTTAAATCCCAACAGAAAGATATACCAAGTATATTCAAATCCTTCGAAAGGAGGTTCAACTGAAGTATGATCCCGAGCAGCCAGTGTCCTAGAATATTCATCAGAGTGATAGTAGGATTTGTTTAATGTTTTTCAGATAAATTGGCTGACAACTAACTGTAGTTTTATAGTCAACTTGCCAATACATGAATGTAACATCTGCTGTGAAAAAACAATAATTGGTTAAGTGCGACTTTAAAAACAAGAATTGTAAAAATGCCCCCTTACACAGATCTTAAAGTCAAGACATTTTAATTTGGTTAGACATGTGAGCTTCAACAAGTTCCAGTTGGCTATAAGAAACTAGAGATCCAAATTAAAACGATAAATTTTATGTTGTAAATTCTTCAACCATTTGTTCAATAATATTCAAAAATATAAAAGGAGATAAATCTTATCAAAATAAAGGGTTACTGATATATCTTGCAGACTGGTTATTAGTTCCAAGCAAATGTTTTAATACCATAGTTTATTAGTAAAATTTAAGTTTAGGCAGCACTAAAAATGAATGTGTGCTTTTACAGCAGTAACAAAGATGATACAACAAACACAATCAAATATTCATAGTGATGCAGCCTGTTGCAGTTAACTCATGACGGAAATAAATTTAATCAAATTTGCGTAATAACCTACATCCATAATCCTTTCAAGACTAATTCTTCTTATACCCCTCAAAAAGTGTGGCTGGCAACCCCAACAGATCATGCATTAATTGTGTCATAGGTTTGATACAAAGAAAAACTAATACTTTATGTTCTAGTCCTGATGGAGGTTGAAGGAAGATGCATTAATTGGGAGTTGGCATAACAACCCAAAAAATATTAATTAATGTGGTTTGTCATAAGCAAGCAAGCCATCAAAATCCTTTAAGTGAATAACGTTGACACAAATAACATAAAATAATTTAAATTGTAAGCTCTTGCATAATTAGATCCTAAAAATAACGAGCAAAATAGCATATTTATTGATGATTAGTTACCATAGAGAGCATAAGTCAACAGCAACTATTAGCGCTCGTGTCAAGAATGCCCCTGTTACCATTGAACCTAAGCGAGAGTCTTCATTCTACAAGATATTAACTGCGCTTCAGGTGCAACTCCATTGAGAAAAGGTTCCTGTGGGGGAATCATACTTTTAGCGGCAGTTAGTTTTTCCATGTCAATAAAATGTAACACATGCATGTAAACATCCACAAAAGATAAGATTGTCTTACATTTGGATGGAAGGCAGCAGCAATACCAACAAGATGAGTGCCGTGGGGGTCGCTATCTGTTACAATACTTAATATATTGCCATCATCATCTACATTGTCGACAAAAATACATGCATCTAACATGCTAAAAACGCCAAATTTGGCTCAAACCTGCAAGGTTGACACCTTATCAAACACATACCTTATCAAACACATATAGTTGTTTCACAGCTTCAGCTTTTGCTTTCCGTTTTTTCTCACCCCATGTTTTCTTTCTTGGCTTCTCCACAAGATAAAAGACACAAACAGTAACATAATTGCAAAAAAAAATAATGTATCTGCAACATTAGAGATGAAGAAAAAGCGCACCTTTAGACAGGAGGTCAAAGTGTCTGTGGAAAGCTCATATACCAACTTATAACCCACGTGCCAGTCCCCTAATGGATTGCTCCAAGAAGAATGTACAACAAGAGAGAAATAGATTGTTACAAAAACAAATTTCAAAAGCCTCAGGGTCGGAACAAATCTCCTATGTAATTGAAGAAAGAAAGGAGGGGAATGGGTGAAACTAAAACAACTTTATATAAAACAAACTTTTACATATGTGATGTTCAATAATTGAAAAAGCGATTAACTATGAAGCAGTGGTGCGTGAAATACCTGAGGCTCCGAGTACAACCATCGACATCAGCCTTCACCACAGTTGAGGTATCAATATCACCACTCCCGGTGCTGGAAAAAGAGAGATGAGAGAATTCGAAAGATTTCAGACCAGAGGGATTACAGAAATATGATTTCTAAGTGTAAATATTGTCGTAATGTACCAATCAAGAATGTCTAGAACTTTTGGCATCCCATCTTTGTCAATTGCGGTCCTGTTGCAGCTGGGTCCAGACCAGCATCTGCAAACAAGCAACAGTGCAGTGACCAGCCATAACCACACCACACCATCAAAGGATCAGTAACGTTAGGTGATCAACATTACTAGCAAGTCCTATTTGATGACACAACTTCAGAAGTTTTATGGCGCAATAATCTGCATCTTTAGAGAAGTGATGAAGGGAGTTTGGTAAAATGTTGTCCAAATATAGTGTCTTCATCCAACTCCCTTCATCATCTCCTCTCTGAAATTGCAGCATACAAAAATTGACATTGAAAAGAGATAAGTAACTAAGAAAGTACCAAAGATAGCAACAACTACTCCGCGGCCATCAAACTCGGGGTGAGCTTCAATGAACCGATCAGCGCCAATCTCCTTCTCCGGCATGAGCGAGGCTAAAAAAGAACTCATTATAATATAATTGGTTAGGGGAATGAAATCAGAAAGTTTTTTACAGTTAGAGTCATCCTCAAGACTCTGTGTAACTACTGCTACCCTCCATAATTCTTCATCATGCCATACAACAGCATCAATAGCAATAGCAGGACCCTTGTAATCTAATCTCTAACACAGAAAAAAAAACAGGATCACATATAAAAAAGTAAGAAAAAACATAAAGATTGGAAGAAGGAATGCTATCTAATATAATTAGATCTTACCTCGGCATTAATCTCCTTCTTCGGCATGAGCGACGCTGAAAAAGAACTCATTATAATATACTTTAGGGGAGTAAAATCAAAAAGTTTTCTACGGTTAGAGTCATCCTAGAGAATGTGTGTGTCAACAGCTACCCTCTATAATTCTTCATCATGTCACAACATCAATAACAGGACCCTTGTAATCTAAATCTCTAAGACAGAAAAAAAAAAACATGATCACATATAAAAAAGTAAGAAAAAAACACAAAGATTGGAAGAAGGAATGATGCTTATCTAATATAATTAGATCTTACCTCAGCTTGCTTTGGGAAATAATCAACTTAATTTTATGGTCCTCGCATGTTCTTTTCAAATTTGCCTCATCGACTCTGGATTGTTTCTGTTATTGGAAAATTTGCTTTAGTAGTACCAAAATATAATAATCATACACACAAGTATAGAATGTTAAGAGATGATAACATCTATATACAAGATGGTGCGAGAGATTTCGACCTAAATGAGATAACTATTGGACAGACCCACCCACTTGAGTATTAAGCCCAAGGAAGGAGACTCTTCACCATCAACAAAACCGTATCTTTAGCAATGGAGGACAGATCCAACTCATAAGAGGAGGCAAAATAGGCACAAATCCTGACATGAAAATGGAAGACAGATCTAAATGAATGAAAGGCATATACTCCACAAGGTACAGCTCCGCTACCATGTGCGAGTATCCATCCCACCATGATTATCAGTCAAAGGAGCCCATTTAATTCTTCATTGCAATGCAACAATCAGGGATATAACTGCTAGTTAGACATATGGAAATTTTCACATATAATGTGCACGGAATACAGCAAACTGATAGTGTAATGTAATATTAGTAAGAAATCAAGTAAGCAACAGTTCTTATTTCTAGTTGTGCATTAAATGATAGAAAGAACAATTTACAGAAGAAGAAAAGAATCTGCTTCAAACAAGAAACAATTGAGAGACATGTCACTGCTATGGAACACATACTAAATGTACAATGAACTTTACAGCTTTTTCCTCACACCTAAGATTATACCAGATGATGTGATTGTCAGCATAATCTGAAAGGAAAACAAATGGTTGTAGAGAATGCAAATAATGCATGAAATAGAGGAAACAGAGATCAATGACAAGGATCACCAAATTGGACACCTTATCAACACGAAGAGTCAGGGCAAAAACTAACTTTGGCAACATGGTTATCAAACACTGACCTGTATACTTAACAATACATGCAAATTAAAGAAAGTGCCAATGAAAGTTTCGTGTAGCTAGGAAACTTGGATCACGCAATAGGCAAAGGATGTGAGTACAGATGTGTCTCACAACTGTCCACACATCCACAGATAATGCAGCGGAATAAAACAATTAAATGTAAATAAAATGCAATAACTCAAGAGTTATATACGCTTACTGATCTGTGTGATCAGCAAACTAGGCTTACGCCCAAAAACCTTTTCACTATAAAAACTTATGTTTCTTACAAAAACAAATAAGTGAAAAACTAAAATATGAAAATACTAAACAAGTTCTAATCACCTTCTACGATAAGAACAACTCCCCTTTCCCAAGTAGGACTTATTCAATCAGAAGTAAAACAAGAGAACTTTATGAAAACCTAGATGTGAGTTACGGATGTAAGCTCACAACCTAAAACAACAATGTCGAGTGACTATGAAGAATGTAATTTTCTCTCGTAAATTGTGTAACTTCTCTTTGTGCTGAAAGCCTTGTATTTATAGAGCACCTTGGAGAAGATCTTCATGCAATCGACTTCTTCCTTTGTGAGATTCCTTTTTCTATATGAAAACATATAACACACTCACAAGGAAATCAAATATTAGTAGGTTAGTCCTAATATAAAACTATGTACATAAATAAAAGATATTTACATAATTACAATCTCTTAATAAAATTAAGATACTTATAAATCTCCATGAAAGTTCCAAAATCTTCTTACCATATAGAAGTCTTTTGAAATAAGGAAACATAATAATGTTCCCACAAAACTCACGTTTTCAATCTCCCCCTATTTTGGACTTTCTGGTCAAAACCAAAGATTTATAACAAACATAATATTATGACCACAGACTATTGAAAAACATAACTCCCCCTGAATGGATGTGTGTCCAGATGTGTATACACATCCACACATAAAAACTGCAAAACAGAATTAGAACAGAATACTGGCAGATCCTTAAGCAAAAGCAAAAACCATTCAGAAACATCCTAATTAAAGCTATTACAGACCATTGTTTTAAAAACTAAAAACTAAAGCAGAAAATTAAAAAAAATGTCTTTAGCAACCATCACAGCAAAATACCAAAAAAAACTTTTCTCCCCCTAAATCAAAGATCAAACTGTCTCCACCTAAAGCCAGCAAGAGCTTTAGCTTTAGCAGCATTCACAGCAGCATCCCAGACTTCACTTCCAGCAGCAGCATCAACATTTGAACTAGAATCTCCCCCTTTTTGACAAGAAAGTTTAGCATACCATCTAAGGAGATTATCTCTAAGAGCTTTCAAATTATTGGCATGAGTTAAGGAGGCTTGGGCTTGAGCTTCAGCAGCTACAATTTCAGCATCTAAATCTTTCATCTGAGCAGCAAAATTCTCTTCAGATGTGACACCAGATGTGTCCACATCTTCCATACCAATCTCAGGAACAGTGCCTACTGGGAGATCAACATGCCTCTGTTTGGGGTCTAATAGAGTTTTGGATTCCTTAAACAGGGCAAAATTTTCCACCCTTTCTTCTCCTCTTTCAACCTTTACCCCATTGGCTATGAGAATTTGAGAGATCAATGAAGGGTAAGGTAAAGACCATTTTTTCGAGGGAGACTCTCCATAATCACAAATTTTTCTAAAAATGAAATCCCCAAAATTAATACGCTTCTTAAGTCCCAATCTATACAGAAGCAAGGCTTGCATTCTAGTAACAGAGGTTTTGTTATTTGAGGGACACAAATTTGCAGCAAGGATGGAGTGGAGAAAACAATAAAGGGAGGATAATGAACCACTACCTAAATCCTTAGGCTTTACAGCCGGGAAGTGACCTTTCCATGTGTGAGAGCGAAACCAGTTCATCCTCCTCAATAGAAACTATATCATCAAGATTATCACTCAATCCAAGAAAATCATTGATAACGAAGGTGTAAAGTGAACAAATATTCCTCTAACATAAACACCGATTGGAATGAGAGTAAGTTCTATCAAAATTCTTAGGCAGATTGGCATAAAACTCATAAACCAATTTTGGATAGAAGGGAAGGGGATGGTCCACAGTCAAGAATAATCCTCTTTCCTCAAAAAACTTGTCCATTCCAAGTTTAACAAAAGTATCCCTATCCCTTTTCATCTCAACAACAAAGGCTTTAGAGGAAATTAACTCAAACCTATCGAAGCCTTTTTGGACAGAAACTTTTGGAAAAGGGTTTGGGGTTAGAGATGAGAGAGAGAGACGATGACATACCCAATTCGGCCTTCTTTCGAGTAGATGTGCGTGCGGATGTGGGCACATCCTTAGACACATCCTTCACGGGAATGGCACTTTGATGGGTTCAACCTCATTATCATCGGCATCGAGAGGAATCTAGCACTTGGTCCTCTTTTTCTTGATCTAGCTCTTCTCTTCCAAGCTTGTAGTTTTCATCCGAAGCAAGATATCGTCATCATCTCGAGCTAGAGTCGATTCTTCTTCTATTGGCTCCAAATCGAGTCTCGGCCACCTTTTTCTTTCCCTTTACATCTTTTAAAATCTTAGCCGGGGTTCATCATCACTGAATGAAATAAGGTCCTCAACGGGACTAGAGACCAAGGGAACAGAGGGCTCGGCTACGGGACTAGAAACATTATCCCTAGGGGTGAAGCAGTGTGGGGATAATGGGATCGGAAGATATTATGGGAGAAGCGGGAGCAATAGGATCAACGAGTGCTTTGCATGGGGAGCAGTCTCAATAGAGATCAAAGGATCAACATGGGGAGCAACGGTAGGCAAAACCGATACAACGGGAGGCACAACCTCGGAGGGATTAATCACGGGGACGGCATCAATAACGAGAGGGAGGAGTAATTTTTGATTTAGCCCTAGTCCTAATAAGAGGGACTATTACCTCATCATCTTCTTCTATTTCTTCAAGAACAATGGCCGTTGTAGGTTTCCCGCCGGGTTTTAGTAGGTTCTTGGCTTTGTCGGCCTACGACGGCTTGCGAGTCCTACCGGATCGTCGAAGAGTACGAGGAGGCACCGGCGATGAAACGAGAGGTTGGGGGTTTTGCTTGAGACAACTTTCTCTTCTTTGTTGAAGAAGGATCGGTAGCAATGGCGACATCCGATGGTGGGATCACCTGGAGAGGATGGAGCCTTAGGGTTTACCTCAGTTAAAACATTCACAGCTTCCAATGAAGAGGATTTGGGAGAAGAGGCTTCCATTGTTGGTTCAGACGAGGGTGATGGAGAAGAGAAATCAGCAAGAAATTTAGAGATTACGGGATTTAGGAGAATGGAGTCCTCTCTTCTTGCTATTGAAATCGGCACAATGTCAAGAACATCTTCTTCTCTTATATTCGAATGCTCGGCCATTTAACAGAGAGATTTGAGGTTGGTTGAACAGTGCACAGGAAATTAATGCAAGGGTGTGTGAATTTGTGTGCAAACGGGAAGGAATAACAAAGGGTTTTAACAAGGATTATGAGGGAGAAGACGGATGTGAGGTAAAATAAATACTCACAGCTCCCCCTTTCCAAATAGAATTAGGAATCCTTTTCCAAACAGGTAATCACACCTCAAAAACCTTAAGAGTCCTCCAACGGCTAGAAAACCTTTGAGGTTACTACACACAAGCACCTTCCAGGAAAATAAGAGATTAAAATAAATCAAGATTTTGTAAGATTTTTATGAAAACACAAATTGCTTCGGCATATCTTTATTTAAAATAGAATCCCAAAAGAATTTTTCAACCTTTTCAAACAAGGATTGATACACACCTTTTCTTTTCATGCAAGATATTGGAGATCAAAAACCTATATAATCAAAGAGTAAATTAAGAGAGAAAATTAATTAACTAATATATTTACAAAGCTCCTATATGTCCTAAAATGCAATATGCCTAGCATGATGCAAACACACAAGTGAAGGAAATATTCTCAGCTTATGGATGTGGCATAGGATGTGAGTCACATATTGGGACACATTTAGATCACAAAAAGTCAATGAGCAGTAATCCAATCTGCACAGCCTCTAGGATGCATCCACCAATTTTTTGTTGTGGATTTTTGCAATGTGAGTAGCTTTCACTTTACTTGATCCCAAAGATAGCCCTTTTTCCCAATGATCTTATCAAGTTTGACTTCAAGATTTCTTATGAAAATTACTTGATCACAATGGTATGGCTTCATACTAAGGGTGAAGCATTTGTTTCTCACATATATATATATTTTTTTTTCTTTTAGCACCCATTTGTGAGATACCTAGGAAGGTTATACCAAGTAATCAAAAGATTACATGGACAGGAAATGCTCACAATTAAGTGATCAAAAATAATGTCAAAGATGAAGACTCACAAGTGACCACCTTTGAGAAATTTCGTGCTAATGCATGATATTTTTGGATTTTTTTTTTTTTTTTTTTTTTTTTTTTTTTTTTATGATTTTTTTTTTTTTCGGTTAAACTAATCTACGAGATGTGTTAGAGGATGTGAGACTCATACTGGTCTCACAACCTTAGATATCACACAAGCCAAGAGACTTCCTCAAGGAGGAAAATCTCTCCAAATCTAATGCCTTTGTAAATATATCGGCCAATTGATTTTCGGTCCCAACAAATTCCGAGACACACGGTTTTTGCTCTACAAGATCTCTAATGAAATGATGTCTAATATCAATGTGCTTTGTTCTAGAATGTTGAACAGGATTTTTAGATATGTCCAAGGCACTTTTGTTATCACAAAAAGCAGTCAAAACTTTGCTATTTAATCCATAATCTTTTAGCATTTGATTCATCCAAAGTAATTGTGTGCGGCAACTCCCAAGGGCAACATATTCGGCCTCGGCGGTGGACAAGGACACACAATTTTGTTTCCTACTATACCAAGACACAAGGTTATTACCTAGGTAGAAACATCCACCGGTGGTACTTTTTCTATCATCACTATTTCCGGCCCAATCGAGAATCGGTGTACCCAACTAAATTTGTGTTTGTTTCTTTAGAGTAATGTAGACCTAGGTTCACAGTCCCACTCACATACCTAATGATTCTTTTCAAGGCTTTAAGATGGGACACTTTAGGGTTGGCTTGGTATCTAGCACATAGACACACACCTTGAACATAATGTCGGGTCTACTTGCAGTGAGGTAAAGCAGGCTTCCTATCATGCTTCTATAGAGGGTTTGATCAACACTCTCACCATCTGAATCATGGCTTAACTTTTGGGAAGATCCCATTGGGGTTCTTTGATGTGAAGAGTGTTCAAGCTCAAACTTTTTCACAAGATTCTTGGCATACTTAGACTGAGAAATGAACATGCCATCTTTGAATTGCTTAATTTGTAAGCCTAAGAAAAAGTTCAACTCTCCTACCATGCTCATCTCAAATGTGGAAGTCATGCTATCCACAAAGTCAGCTAACATAGGGTCAGAGTTTGACCCAAACACAATATCATCTACATAGATTTGTGCCACAAGAATCTCCTTTTTATTTCTTCTCACAAACAAGGTTTTGTCAACCTCACCTCTCTTGAATCCTAGTTGAAGCAAATGTTCAGTCAACCTACCATACCAAGCTCTAGGGGCTTGCTTTAGCCCATACAGAGCTTTCTTCAGTTTATACACATGATTAGGATATTTGGAGTCCACAAAGCCTTTAGGTTGTTCAACATAGGCTTCCTCATTTAATATCCCATTTAAAAAGGCACTCTTGACATCCATTTGATGAAGAGTAATCTTGAGGTAACAAGCAATGGCTAACAAAAGCCTAATGGACTCAATTCTTGCAACAGGAGCAAATGTCTCCTCAAAGTCAATTCCCTCAATTTGAGTATAACCTTGAGCAACTAATCTAGCTTTATTTCTAGTTATCACACCTTGCTCATCAGTTTTATTCTTAAAAATCCATTTGGTTCCTATGACATTACCATGTGAGGGTCTAGGAACAAGAGTCCATACCTCATTCTTTTCAAATTGAATTAATTCATCTTGCATAGCCATAATCCGATCGGCATCTTTCAATGCTTCGGTAACATTCTTAGGTTCAATTTTAGAAACAAAACAACGAAGCTTACCTGGGAGTATCTTTGAGGAGCAACTCCATAAACCAGCCATCTTTCTATAATCAACTTTGTCCTTTTGTCTAGTTCTCACTTGAGCATGCACATCTCCCACAACTTGTGAAGTGGGGTGGTTTTTCTGGATTTTTGAAGGGATATCCTTTGACCTATCCACACACCCATTCACATTACCTTACGGAGCATCATCCTGATCGGAATCGAGGCTGTCCTCGATTACGGGAGTTTGAGTGGATGTGGGTGCGAATGTGGGTTCGAGATGTGGAGGCGGATGTGTCCACATCCTTGGTTACATCCTTATCGGGTTCAATATTTTTATCGGCCTTTGGAAATTTCTTTTGCTTTTTCGGCACTTGTTTCTTCATCTTTCCGATCCGGCAAGCAACGAAACATCATCCTCGGCCAGTCTTGAGGTTAAGATCAAGTGAGTCATCAAATTTAACATTAGCGAGATTCCATAATGGTCTTAGTTTTGAGATTGAAAACTCTGTAAGCTCTCTTGTTTGTGGAATAGCCCATGAAAATTGCTTTGTCACTTTTTGAATCAAACTTGGACAAGTATTCTCTATCATTGAGAATATAACAAACACAACCAAACACATGAAAATATTTTACGGTTGGTTTCTTTCCAAGGAGAATATGATATGGGGTGACGGTGCTACCAATCCTTAGAAACACCCTATTGCCAATGTGACAAGCGGTGTTTAAAGCTTACGCCCAAAACTTTTTGGACAAGTTCTTTGAACTTAGCATGACCCTTGCCATTTCTTGCAAGGTTCTATTCTTTCTTTCAGCAATTCCATTTCTTTGTGGGGTGATTGGTGCGAGAAAACTCATGAGTGATTCCCTTAGAATTGCAAAAATTGGTGAACATTTGATTCTCATATTCGGTGCCATGGTCGGACCTAATCCTCACAGTCTTAAGGCCATAAAGATTTCTAACTCTTTTGTACCAATTCTTGAATTCTCCAATTGTTTCGACTTTTCTCTTAAGAACATTACCCAAGTGTACCTAGAATAATCATCAACACACACAAAGGCATACTTTTTCCTACCAAAGCTTTCCACTTCAATAGGTCCCATTAAATCGGTGTGAATCATCTCCAAACATCTAGTTGTGGAGCATTGTTGGACCTTTTTATGTGATGCTTTTGTTTGTTTTCCCTTTTGACATGAACCACGAGACATCGGGGTTCTTGAAGTTCGGTTTAGGGAGGTCTTTAATGGCTTCAAACCTTTGAAGTTCTTCCGAGTTCTACGGCTAGCATGCTCTAATTTTTGGTGCCACCATTGACATCATTAGCTTTTGAGCTTAGGCAAGAAAGATTGTCACCAAATTGGTAACAATTATCGACGGATCTAGGACCGGTAAACACACATTTATTATCCTTATCAAACACTTCACACAAGTGCTTATCAAACTTCACAAATAGGTCATCATCACACGGTTGGTGATGCTTATTAGGTTGGCTTTCAAGCCTTCCACATGGTACACATTGTGCAATTTTGGGAGACCCTTGACATCTAGGGTTCCTTTTCCAACAATCTTTCCTTGAGCACCTCCACCAAAATTTACTTTCCCTCCATTTATTATTTCATAGTCTAGAAGGACAGCTTGGTTCCCAGTCATGTGCCTAGAGCATCCACTATCAAAATACCAAGAGCCAGACAGGTACTCTTGAGGAAGAGTAGACAACATTACGGTGGTAATTGGTTTGGCTACCCACTTTGTTTAACGAGTTTTCTTTTTGGGTTGCGAGAGGTCTCGGATTATTTGGATGTGTGTTAGGATGTGTATACATCTTCTCACACATCGAGGTATTTAAAACTACCGAGATTTTTATCGGCCTTGAGTTTGTAACGAAGGGCCTAATGTGACCGGGAGCTAGGCGGTAATGGCAAATGTAATGCCTCTTCCTTGGTCTCTTCTCACTCAGAATGATTTTTTCTTTAAAAACTTGTTTTTTCACACTTTTAGAGGTAGAACCCTCATATCCCTCCTTTACAAAATTATTTTCAAAACCTATACCAATTTTGTCACGTTGACCCATGGAAAAAGCTTCTTCCATTTTCATTTTACTTTTGTTTAACTTAGTGAAAGTATTATCAGCTTTTTCACATTCATTCTTGAACTTTTCAAGGTCAACTTCTCTTTTGGTCACAAGGACTTCAAGTCTTGCAATGGTATCCTTTTGAGCATCAATTTCTTTTGAAAGTACGGCTTTTTCATCTTCACAAGCGGCTAATTTATCGACGGAGATTTGTTTACCTTAACAAGTATCTCAATTTTGTCCAATCTTTTCATCCAATCTGTATGCGGCTCCTTGTATGTGGCAAAGAGTTCCTCATAGGGAATGTCTCTTTCTTCATCTTCATCATCTGAGTCTCCTTTAATAGAGAAACAGTTTAGCTCCAGTTCGAGATGTGACACCGGATGTGTACACAAGCGAGCCCACATCCAAGGGATTTTCGGGAGTATATTCTTCTATATCTGCGAGAAAAAGCATTAAACACAGAATGGCAATTTAAGACAGACATGTTAGCCACTTCTTCTTCCTCATCCTCACCGTCACTAAGGGTAGCGGTTAAGCTCATCCCCTTCTTTTTAAGTGTGTTAGCACACTCATTGGCATAATGACCAAAGCCACGACATGCCCTACATTGGACGGATTCGGATGATTTATTTTCAAAACTTGGTTTCTTGAATCCGAGTGTCGGTGCTAGGTTTTGGCTTTTCGGCGATCTTGGAAGTAGGTCTATTGGGAAATTTGCTCATCCTTCTATTTTTCAGTATAGAACTGAATTTATTTGAAATAAAAGCAACATCCTCATCTTCAAGATTCGACTTGTCAATCTCAGAGGATAATGCCACAAGCTCTCTTGGTAATGCGGCGGCACTTTTGAGAGCAAGGCTGTGTGTTTTGTTTTCTTCGAGCCTCAAGATTAAGCTCAAACACGGTCAAGATTCCTATGATGGTGTCAAGACCTACGGTATTTGTGTCCTTTGTTTCTTCAATCACGGCTACTTTAATGTTAAACCTCTCAGGTAAGGTTCTTAGAATCTTACTAACAAGTCTTGCATTGGAGATAGATTCTCCTAGACTTGTGCATTCATTTGAAATCTCATGAATCTTAGCAGCATATGACACAATATCCTCAGTTTCTTCCATTCGAAGTAACTCAAACCTATCCATTAAAATCCTAAGCTGGTAGCCTTCACACTTGGTGCTCCTCACATTGAGTTTGCAAAATATCCCAAGCGATTTGGCTATACTTTCATTTGTTATAAGCTTGTACATATTCCCGAAACATGGCTGGAAATAGCACCCATGGCTTTTGAATTGTAATTTGCGGCTTGTATTTCATCAAGAGTCCATTGTTCTTCAGGTTTTCTTTCAAAGAAGGACTCACCAACACCGGAAGATGGCTTTTTCTCCACGGTAGGAGGTTGCCATGCAACAAGAATGCACATCCAAGCTCTTTCATCAATACTTTTGATGTAATTTCGCATCTTAGACTTCCAAAGAGAATAATTTGTGCCATCCAAGACGGAGGCCTATTTTGGTGATTTTGGCATTCCATAATGACTACACTTTACGGATCAACACTCAGTAATATTTCGAGAGTTGGCTCGATACCAATTGAAAGTTTCGTGTAGCTAGGAAACTTGGATCACGCAATAGGCAAAGGATGTGAGTACGGATGTGTCTCACAACTGTCCACACATCCACGATAATGCGGCGGAATAAAACAATTAAATGTAAATAAAATGCAATAACTCAAGAGTTATATACGCTTCTTGATCTGTGTGATCGGCAAACTAGGCTTACGCCCAAAAACCTTTTCACTATAAAAACTTATGTTTCTTACAAAAACAAATAAGTGAAAAACTAAAATATGAAAATACTAAACAAGTTCTAATCACCTTCTACGATAAGAACAACTCCCCTTTCCCAAGTAGGACTTATTCAATCAGAAGTAAAACAAGAGAACTTTATGAAAACCTAGATGTGAGTTACGGATGTAAGCTCACAACCTAAAACAACAATGTCGAGTGACTATGAAGAATGTAATTTTCTCTCGTAAATTGTGTAACTTCTCTTTGTGCTGAAAGCCTTGTATTTATAGAGCACCTTGGAGAAGATCTTCATGCAATCGACTTCTTCCTTTGTGAGATTCCTTTTTCTATATGAAAACATATAACACACTCACAAGGAAATCAAATATTAGTAGGTTAGTCCTAATATAAAACTATGTACATAAATAAAAGATATTTACATAATTACAATCTCTTAATAAAATTAAGATACTTATAAATCTCCATGAAAGTTCCAAAATCTTCTTACCATATAGAAGTCTTTTGAAATAAGGAAACATAATAATGTTCCCACAAAACTCACGTTTTCAGCCAAAAAAATGAATTCAAACTTGTCGATGAATGAATTAATTGGAAAAAAAAAAAACAGGCCCAGAAAAGAAAATTACTTTAAGGAACAAAAAAAGGAATACACATGGGAGAGGAGTTCATGATATATATACAAATTTGGCAAACTGTAAACAATCATAACATGAGCAGAACATTTCAAATCAACAACGCTCCTAATTTCATAAAACAAAAATAAACCCTAAATCAAAGTAATTTCATAAAATCAAAATAAAACCTAATTCAAATGAGCAGCCAAAATCAGAAAAATCAGCAATGTCTAACCCATTCTTGTTCAGGTTAACTTTCTAGGTTTAGTTCAAAGTTCACACACACATAAATATAACACATCGAAGAAAGCTTAAAAAATACGCACTTTTTTTCTTACAATGTTTCCTTTGATCGGAGAAAACAAAGCTGATAAGTCACCTCTGGAGCTTTTGTCTTTATCGTCGGAAGAGAGACTCCGAACAATTTCCTGAACATCATGTGAAGTGACCGCCATTTTGACAGAATGTTACGACGAGCGTTCTGCCCAGGGCGAATTATATCAGTGTGAAAATCATGAGAGAATAAATTTGGAGGGGGAAATGATCGGAACGGAGTTGAGGAAGGCGGAGGGGACTCTGTGCGTGTGTGTGTGAGAGAGAGAGGAAGGCGAGGGAATGAGGGCAGGAAGGAGGAGCGAGGAGGGATTATATAATCACTAGGATTATGTCCGTTGTTAATACGGTCAAATGCAATCTTAGTTAGTTAGTAAGATTCTTGAGTAAGCAATCCAATCCAACGGTTATTAGCATCCACAGCCCATTCATCTATGGGCTTGGTCAATTTAATTTCAGAATAGCCCAATAATTTAATTCAAATTTAAATTTTTTAAGCCAAAAATAAGCCGAAATTTTGTAAAATATCTGATTTTTTCTTTAAACTTTGAAATGATGTTTTTTAAAAATGTGCGTTGACATTTTGTAAATAAATGAAACTTATTAAAACAGGCTCTAAAAGATTTCAACATTATCTCTGGCACTTTTCAACATTAGTACTGACACTTTTTAATATTATTCCTCAATTCCGTCTCAATATTTATAGGGATCCTATACTAAATATATATATATATATATTGGGCCTTTAATATTTTAAATTAAAAATTACACAATGCAATGAACGCAACAAATACTGAAGTAATGATTGCAAATAATTCAATAAAATATATTAAATATATAATCAAATTTTCTAATTGAGGTGGAAAAGTTGAATAATGACAGTTGAAAAAATAGAATAAAAGCCCAAACTAAGAAAAGAATGGATGGAAGGGGAGGGAAGGGGAGGGGGGGAGGGAAGCCCAAAATGAGAAAGGCCAACGAAAGAAAAAATACTCTACATTTTTGGGGATGTGAATCGAACTCGGACCAACTAGATCACTACATTTCTCTATAATTAATCAGGATGTAATATATATATATGATAAAACTAAATAATTTGAACCCTTAAAATTTTTGAACCTAAAATTTTTAAACCCTATAGAATTGGGCAGGTTGCACGTGCCCAAAATCGGGCATACTTTCCCTTGCACTCTTTTTCTAGTACTGAATTGTTTATCCTTAAACACTGATACATTTATCACTCTCTCTGTCGCATTTCATTACTATGTTCGACTCTTTTCATAAAACTCACTAGTCACTGGCATTAAAACTCAATTGCAAAGCAGCAGTTGGTGTCTCAAAACGAAAAAGATTTTCTTTACATCTAAATGTGGCACATGATGTGATCATACAAAAGAAATTTCGGCCCAAACTGATATACGAGGTCCAATATAATGAATATGATATGAAAGACTAGGCAGCAGGCTCAAAGAAAGAACAAAGGCAACAAGGCAATATCTATGAGCACATTGGCGGGAATAGGCGCTGGCAAGAATCCAGCAAGAAGTCCATTGCAGCCCACTTGTCACGACCCTAATAATAGGCACTATTTTAATACTCGTTGAGCACGTGGGGTTGGGTTGTTAGTATTTCATATTGTGCCTTTTATGCTATTTGTGCTACTTGCTAAGTTTTATAATCATTCTATGCTTTTGATGAGTTATGTGAATTTAGGGTGAAATGGAATTAAAATTAATGATAAAGGGCTTAAAGGGAATAAATTACAAAGTGTAAAAATGATTTTATCATAATTGGAAATTTTAATAAAATGTTTATATAAGTTGAGGTGCTTAGTTGCCAAGTTTGATAGTTAAAGTGTTAGTTATTTTCTTTTTACCTTAGAGGAGCTTTAGTGTATTAATTGTTAATTATCCATGGAATTTTAAAAGAAAACCTCAATTGCAACTTCTGAGTATTTTATTCTTCTTCTTCCCAAAATCAATACCATGGAGAAAGCAAGACCAAACCCTAACCTCACCTTCTAAAAAAAAAATTCTACCACCTTCGTTTCTTCTCTGTTTTCAAAACCGTTCGTGGATTCGTGTTCGTGGCGGCGAGGGGAACGTATCCATCCGGTCAATTAATTATTCCATTTTTCACTATTTTGGTAAGTTATTATGGATTCCTTTCAAAACTTGTCTATTCCTTGATTTATGTTGTTATTGACGTTTGTAAAGAAGTTTTTGTTAAAGGGGAACAACTTTTACTTGGTAAGAATAGTTTTGGAAAAGTGGAATGGAAATGGTTATGGGGTGGTTGTTGAAATAGCAAGAAAATGGGTTGGTAGTCATATTATGGTAGTAATTCTTTGATATCTCTAGTTGCATGGCAATTTGACAGAGTATGGTGTTAAAATGGTGTTGGTTGGTGTTGGATTGGAGTAGATAGAGTATGGAATGGGTTGGGGTTAGTATTGTGGTTGTTGGGTACTGATTTGTACCACCTTAAAACAAAGTAATATGAGGTATATGTCATTTTGGCTTGGTGACTGAAGTGGTACAAAATCTGTTCTAAATTCTGAGCATTAGGCACGACTTGTGCTCTGGGGCACGAGTCGGGCACGAGTCGTCCCTTGAAGTCGTGCCTATGCTGGGACGACTGTAGCTGAAGGAGGTTATAAGGAGCACGAGTCGTGCCCTGGGGCACGAGTCGTGCCCTACCCTGCAGTCCCTGAACAACTTTCTAAGGCCTAGAAACCTATTCAAACAAGAACCAAAGTGAACACTCTTTAACTTAGATTAAAGTAGAAAATTTTAGCTACACAATGGTGTCTTACTTAGTTAAAATGGAATAGTGGAAGTACTTTAAATATTGTTTGGAAAATGCTTCGCAACCTTGATTTGTTCTGTAGCCAAAGTGAATCCAACTTGGTAAATGGAACTTGGACCTTTATAGAGGTTATATATTATTGCATATTGTTCATGTAGGGTTGGTTTGTGATAAATTGTACCATCATTTGAGTTCATATGCATTGATTGTTATATATATAGTGTATGAAATGAATGTTGCACTATATTATGGATTAAACATGAGTATGCTTTACCATGTTGTTATATTCTCATCCCTTTGGTGGATTTTATTTCAAGTAACTATTATGTGCTTGACTTGTGTTAATCAGCTGATGTTTAGGGGTATAACGGAATACGATCAATTATGGAAAGTGTGACCTAATGTGATCGGATTACGTTATACCTGTGACTGTCCCCTTCTGTGGCCACAGATTGGGGTTATAGCATCTGTATTGAGCCAAAAGCCTTACAAAGTTGCTAGTATCTTATATGGTTCCCTGAAAAACGGGTCTTATAAGATGTGAATATGCCTAAGCAGTTCACAAGAGAGGAGTTATTATAATAGCTCTCTCCGTTATATGTTATTGGTTTTGGATGGAGTTTTATCTTCCAATATTGTATGACTTATTGGTCAGACGGGAAAAGGTAAACCAAGGTAGCGTAATGTGTTTACGGCTTTTCCAATGTGTTATATGCACCTTATATGTGTTGCATCTTACTTGGCATATTTGTGCATTCATAATAACTTATTGAGATTTATTCTCACCCTTCTCCCTTTAATGTTTTAGATCGGACTGAGACGGGAGGACCCGGCCAGTGAGGACGGTGCGGAGTTTGTGCTTATATTTTGGGTTGTCGGGTATGTTTATGTTTAGATGGGTTGTATTTTGGTTGTTACTCCTTTGTTGGAGTTTGTTGATAAAACAAGTTATGTAAAGGGGTGATTTGTGAACTCTTGTAAATATGGTAACTAGGTAAGTTAGTTGTTTAAAGTTGGGTTAGATGGGAACTTTTGCAAATGTTTGTAAATAAGTGGTTTGAAGTTTGTTAAGTGTTTACCCCTTTTCCTCCAAGTGGAGATGTCCCAAGTTAGTATGTGAATGTCAAGGTTAAAGTTAGTTTCTTTTCAAGTTAAGTCAAATGTTTTCAAAAATTACAGGTGGTCTTTGGTAGTTGGACCCTCCGACTCGGGACACGTGTTAGGTTCCGGGTTGGGGTACCCACACCACTAGTGCACGAAAATGATATAATCTCAAGGCTGGAAACCCGCACCAAGATGTTTTATATTAGCGACAATCACGGGTGGTCGCATTGTGGGGGTTATCGCCTATAGGCGATGTATGTAAGCACTGACATCCAATAAAGACCGAGGAAGTTACGTGTGGGCCATAAAGTCTGTTAAATGATAAGTTATCAGTTACGAAAAAAGTGGCGTCTCCATGGTGGCCACCCAAGTACAGTCAATAAACAGTTGACATGCGGCTAAGATGATAAGATTTGTGTGGGACATGGGTAACTATATAAACCCTCCTAGAAGGCAAAATTCGGCATGCTCTCTTGTTATTTTCTGCCAGTCTCAGTTTGTTTTTTATCGTTTCTAGATCATATACTTACTCTCACGCCGGAGGGATTAGCCGGAGACGCCCCCGGCCTAGTTTACGTGAGTTTTGTGTGTAGGAGACAACCGGAGAAGACGTCGGAGTATTCACCGTTTGGTTACTCAAATCAGGCCCATGCTGCTATTTTGTGTGGCAACATCAGTTGGTTCCGTTGTCGGGACCTGAATTACTTCTTCGTTTGTCCCGCCTCTGCTTGACTCTTGTTTCCATTAAGCAATGGTGCCTGAGAAAACACCCCAATCAAAAACCCATACCAAACGTCAACCAGGTCATGATTACGCCCAACATAAGAAGTGAGGTGCATATTCCCGCATGATCATGTATGGCTGGTGGAGCGGATACTAAAGTGGATACTAAACCGGATACTGAAGTCTAGTGCAACATAGGAGAAACGGTAGGCAAGAGCCTTTGCCCCTTACCGATGAGGAAGTTAGGGTGGAGGCGGAAAGAATCAGGGCAAACAACGAGTTGATACTGCAGATTCTCGCCAATAACAATAGACTTGTGAAAATGAGGCAAGAGCCTACTCAGATCCCACAGAATATCATGGCAAGAACAGATGGAGACAGCCCAACGAGGGGACAAGCCGATAGTCAAAGCGTATTAAGGAGGGAAGATAGGCGGGAAGGCGATATGCCGCCTCCCAGGGACCGAACAAGGATAGAAAGGCGAGTATCCAACAAAACGAGATCTGAGAGAGTAGGCGGGAAGAAGAGGTTTCAGGAGATAGTTGAAGACGGGAAGAGGAAGAAAGTGTATTACCAGTCAACTAACTCGCGGGGTTAATCTTACTACTATGAGTATGACGGGGATGAGGTAAACAGTGGATCCACCACGGATAAGGTGCATAAGCCAAGTCACTCCAAACATTCAGAATGAAGATCCCGTCATTTAGAAAGGCACCATAAGGTGGAGGAACCCAGGGGGCATGAGAAGGTGGAGAGAAAGGAGGAGGATCACTGGAGGAAAGAGATGGCGAAACGGATTAAGGAGTTAGAAGCGGGAAATAAAACCGTGGATGAGGTGGATTCTAACTTGGCGTCTTTTGTGAAGGAAATTCAAAATGCCGACCCAAATCCCACGTTCCCTATGCCGTCAATGTCTGATTATTCGGGAAGTACAAGGGCGAGAACCCACATTGGAAGTTTCGAGGTGACTATGTCTATCCTCACCAAGAAGCAGGCGACTTTGTGCAAAGCATTAGCTAGTACCTTGACTGATCACGCTCTAGAATGGTTTCTCACGCGACCTGCCAAGTTCCCGCAGATCCTGAAAAAGAGTCAAATCTTCTTAATTCTTAATGGGATTATATTTGGTGTATATTTCTAAAGTTTAGTCAAATATCAGTACATATCCCTCTATATTTATACCTATATATCCACCGCACCCACTCTATATTTATAATAGAAAATAAACACGTGAAGAAAAAGCGTGAACACTAATCTCAAGAGAAAAGTATCTTTTTCGTCCTTCAACTAGTTTAAATTTTACGTTTTCGTCATTAAATCAATTTTTTTTACCTTTTCATCCTTGACCTATCATTTTATGGATTATGTCATCCTTCCGTCAATTAACCGTCAATTTCACCGTTAATTTTGCTGAATTGGCGTGTTGACTCATTGTTTTCGCTTATTTGGCAATCTCATTGCATAGTTGGCATATTATTTAAATCTACAAGGGCAAAAAGTTAAAACTGAAATTACAAGGACTAACAACTAAAATAAAAACCCCACTTTCCCTTCCCAGTTTAAAGACTTATATACTTCTAACCCAAAAATCAATTCATCACCACACAAAAAAATAAAAAAATAAAATAGAAAAATCATAATATGAAAATTAAGAAATAACATCCGTAGAGTCACCAATACTGGCTTGCTTCATGAAATTAAGAATGGCCTCCTGGAAAAAGCAACATGACAAATACGAAACTTATAAATAACTAGGAATGTTAAAAAAAAAAAAAAAAACTAAAAATGATTGATGCATAGGGGGGAAGGAATGTCCAAGAGGAAAAAGCAACATGACAAATACGAAACTTATAAATGCATTTGGTGAATAATTTAAATCTCCACACTTTCATAACTTCTAAGCGCAGTGGTAATACATACATTCATGTGTGTGTGTGTGTACGTGTACATATTGAGTGAGGGGGGGGGGGGGCGCGGCTGCGTAGTGGCTGAAAACAATAAGTAAGAACAACATAGATCAAAAAAATGAAAATTTAACAATTGATTGCACCAGTAGAGAAACCAATAAAGACCTGTTTCACGAGACTAAGAATGGCCTCCTGGAAGAAGCAACATGGACAAATCAGAAACTCAAAAATAATTAGGAATGTAAACAAAAATAAACATAAATGAGTGGCGCATACCCTACGGAGAATATTTGACTGCACCACACTGCAACTTTGTCTTCTATTCATTTAATATTTGACTGCAGTCACTGCACCACAGACTGCAACCTATTTACTTTAATATTCAAACAGTGATTGGCTGAACACATCAAATAAGAAAAACGTAGATGAATAAAATGTAAATCAAAGATTTAAGGACTGATTGCACCTGTAGAGTCACCAATATTGACCTACTTTTTGAGACTAAGAAAGGAAAATGGAATGTCCAATAGGAATTGATGTCTGTAGCTTCGGATGGAGATGGTAGAGAAATAGGATGTCAAGGGACGGTGCAGCATTTCTGAAATAAAGCTATTTATCTTATAAATGCATTTGGTGAATTAATTCAGAACTCTGCATTTTCATAACTCCTAATGTAAGAAGAGCATTTTGACCAAAAACAAGCGCAGTGGCGATACATACGTACATTTAAATCTTTATCCATAAATATATGGATATAAGAATGTATACCTACCTGCATGTTGTAGCTCTTCTGCAACAAAGGAGATAAAGATATCTGAAATGAAATAGGTTAGGTTCTCGTTCCAATCTGTAACTTCTAAGTTTTACAAACTTCAATAGTGAAAAATAGGAGAGAAATCACCTTCTCTATATCAACAATCTCATAGCTAACCTTCAAACGTCTTTTTAGTTGAACTTGACACTTTACTTTCTCATCTTGATCATCAATGTTTACTGTTTCAACAAATTTGTAGTTTGTCAAAAAATTGACTTGAAGATAGAGATTATGAACATTTATCAATTACAAAATGGAAAATAGGAAATTGAGAGCTTTTTAAACATGATGCCAGAAATATGGGAAGCAGTAAAGATCACTCGCCTGACGATCTAGAAGCTATAGTCACGGGTTCAGAAGAACTTGGCATCCTTGACATTTGAAAGTGCACCACTATTGTTGCTTAAGCAAATATCCTACCCCCACTATCCTATTTCAAATGACGACGGGTAGTTAGAAATGAATATAGTGAACTTCTTTTGTGGGCAGTCAAGAAATGTCATGGGAACATGCAAATCAATGAAATCTGCATGAATTCTTCCAAGTGCCAACTTCAGGTAAAGTGGTGTAGAAGATATGCAAAACATTTAACATATGCAAAGATAATGAACTAGGTACCTGACCATTCAAGAAATGGGTAAGCTCAAATCCAGAAGGACAATGCTGCCGGATAAAGCTACCCTATGAGGATGACAAGTTGTGCTCTCCAAGATTCTTCCATCTATCTCCAAATACCGTTTCCACCCACATCGTTACATTATGATTTTCAGTGCCGGGAGAAGAGTTCTGAGAAATTTTGTATTCAATGGATGAGCTAGCAACACTCACATCGTCCATCAGATCTCTCAGATTTACCTCTGGAAAGTCAGAGTACAGTCTAATAAAACTCGTGAAGAGGAAGTCGGATGCATTACAAATCTATCAGAAAACAGATGAATTAACTACCTAATTTTCAAGCATAGTCATGGAAATGTGATAGCGTCGGAAATCTGATAGTCAGAAATCTTCCGATAACTATGGGTATAATAGGGAAAATAAATAGTAGCAGAGTGAGATTGTAGTCAATGCTGTCACCATGTGGTCTAACGTACATTGAAGAAGCAGTAGATAAAAAAGGAGGTTGATTCTGCATCAGATTGTTGTCTTGCTGTGACGCTTCTGCAGCAAAGGAGATGTAGCTATCGAAAAGGAAATGAGTTAGTTTCTCAATCCAATCTATAACTCTTAAGATTCATGAGCTTAAATAGTGAAAAAGAGGAGAGATATCACCTTTTTATTGAACTTGACACTTTAATTTCTCAACTTGTTCATCACTGTTTACTGTTTCAAAAAGATTGTAATTTAACCAAAAATTGACTTGAAGATGAGAAATAATGAACATGTATCAATTACACAAGGAAAATACGAAATTGAGTAAGAACAAATTTGATTTTTTTGGACTTTCATTTTGGGACGGAGGGAGTAGATAATTAGAAATGTGAAAAAATAAACAGAAATGGTTTACGCAAACCCTTTAGAGAATATCTGATTGCAACACTACAGCATAGGGAAAATGGAAAGTCCAAGAGGAATAGATGTTATAGATTCAGATGGGGATGGTAGAAAAAGAGGATGTTGAGGAATCACCTACATAAACCATAATGTACCCTCAGAAGATATCCACTGACATTCATACTTAAAGAGTAGGTAGGGCGTTCATGAGATGAAAAAGCATCATGAATCCATGAAATGAAAAAAAAATCATGAATCCATTATATAAGTTTTGACATAACTTAGTAGATTCTATCCCACCATATAGCTCCAAATGTAAGCAAGCATGGTTCATATAAAGGCCTTGGGCTCTTCAACATAGCAGCATACTTATCCTATATAAATCTAAAAAATGCCATGTATGAGCTTGAATGTTGCTTGAACATGACTACATACTCAAGCATACATTCTTTTTACTCCCTCCGTCCCGGAATAAATGTCGCAGTTGACTTGTCAACGTTTTTAAAGAAGGTGCTTTACTAGTTTGTACATTACTTGTACAATGATAAAGTTGCACCAAGTCACTTTCCTTATTTGGAAACGCGACATTTATTTTGGGACGAATCAAAATGGAAAGTGCGACATTTATTCCGGGACAGAGGGAGTAGTCTTTTTTTTTTTATGGGGACACAACAAAAAGTATCATGGGACCACGCACATCCATGAACTTTGCATGCTGTGTTCCAAGTGCCAACTTCAGGTAATGTGGTGAAGAAGATATACAAAACAGCAAACATATGCAAAAATCATTAACTATGTACCTGTCCGTTTTAGAAATGGGTAGGTTTGAATCCGGAAGGACGATGCTGCTGGACGAAGCTACCCTGTGGTGAGGATGAGAAGCAGTGTCCTCCAAGATTCATCCATCTACAAATCATGTTTTCCACCCATGTCATTCTCAACATGAATTTCAGTTAGGGGAGAAGAGCTCTGAGAACTTTGGGGTGTTCAATGGATGAGCTGGCAGCGGTAACATCCTCATCAGATCTCACATTTACCACTGGGAAATCTGATGTAACTAACGGATTTTCAAGCACAGTCATGGATATCTTACAGTGTCAGATACCTTTCCATTGTTTACAAATATAATACAGAAAATAAATAGTAGCAGAACGAGATTGTAGTCAATGGGGTCACCATGTGAACAAACCTACGTGGCTCAGGTCGAGGAAGAATCAGCTTATAAGAAAGGAGGTTGATTCTGCATCAGGTTGTCCTGTGACACATTGCGTTGCCATCCAACAAAGGGAAGCGAAAATAAATTAAAATAATAACTTCGTAAATTTCTCATTATTATATAAATGGAAATAACTCTAGAATTACCACATCTGGAGCTTCTGAAAACTGACTTATGGAAGATAATTGATGATGTAGTTGTTCTGCTTCAACCAAACACTTGGAAGTTATTATCAGATTCCTTTTCCGAATGTGAAAAGCAAAACAAAGGAGGACATAATATTCTGCTTCCAAAGTAATGCTTTTCATTTTAAATTTTTTCCTGAAATAGTTCTTCATGAATCAAACGTAGCTTAGAATATTTCAAAAAGGAACATGTTCAAAATAACGAAAATACAAGACATTATACCAAGGAAGCCTGAGCCTTCGCATCTTCAAGATTGAAGTTCCAACCACTAATCCCCCATTCATATTCAATATGCACACATAAGCAATGAGGTACATTGAAATCAGAGACTTACAAAGCATAAAAACGCACATGCATGTCATGCAGACGAGTAAGAAAACACCAGAACAAAGTTATTTTATGTTAATATTTACTCATATCATTTTACTCGAGAATACTATATCTGTTCAAGTGTGAACAAAAATAGAACTCAAAAGAAACTATTTTTGGTAAAATGTAGTAATCACAGATTCTTACAAGTAAGAAAGTAAAAAGTTCACTGCCACTGCTTAGATAGTAAAACATTAAAAATAAGAAGGGGAAAATGTGAAAAAGAAAGCAGTAGCAGTGTCAAGGCAAGGCACAGCATAAATCGAAATATAGTTTAAATTAAGAAAAGGAAGCTTTAAACGAACGCAAGAGAATATAAAAAAGGAGACTCAAACCTCAAGATCTAAGGCAAGATGAGAAACAGAGGCAGAGTCAAGGACGGCGAGAGGGGTTTCTCCTTTTTCCGGTTTCCGGAGAACTGACTATCGCTGCAGCTTCTCTCCTCATGGATTAAACAAGTTTTCGTGCAGACCCAGAGAGTTCCATGTTCGCCCCGAAACCTAAACTCTAATTTACCCCAATTTTGAAAGGTCCAGGTAAGATAACAAAACAGAATATTGGGGCAATTGAAATTTGCTATATATTGAGCAACCTCATAGAGGAGTCGATTCATCAGCTCAATGCCATTAAGGTACAAATGTGGACAAAAAGCGATATGGCTCTGATGTCGAAGCCTGACAATGAAATTCTATAGGTGACCGAGAAATGTAATTGCATGAGATATTTAAGCTTACCAGGAGTGAACAAATCAATGACATGCCCAAAACAACGAGAACTGGCAAATTAAAAGCATTGAAAGTGACCTACAAGTAACAATCTCGACACGTAGCGTCTTCAATGTGCATATTAGCCTGTAGCACTTGCCTCATTACATGATATTAGAAAATTATAGTGGGCGACATTTCACGTGAAAATAATGTCAAACTATAAGATAAAGATGACCTTTATATAAACCGAAAAAATGGTAAAAAGTACCTATCTCTAGTTCTTCAGCAACATCCTTGAACAAATCTTTAAGTGTAGAAATAGATATTTATGATGCAATAGCAAGATAAGGAGCATAATCCTTGACCTAATAACCATGGTTATACCAGATAAGCAGAGTGCAATCGACTTTGTGTCATAAATGATGGGTGATCCGGCAGTAAGTTTTAGTTGTAAAAGTGCAGTCAGCTACATGTTCTTCTAGCATTTTGCGAAACTCATCACGATTTTTGCACTCCACCCATTTTATTTGCTCCTTAAAAAGTTTAGAGAAAAATTAAGAAGACTGAACTGAACAAGTAGCCTGTAGCCCCATGCAATAAACTTATATAATTAGAAAACAAGTTTTAAAGGGAACCTTTCTTATTTTCCTCTGTTCATCTTCTTCCTTCTCACGGATGTATTCCTGGCATAACAGAAAATAAGAGTTGGTGTTGTATGAACCAGAATAAAGGCAATCAAAGAAATTTACAAGGGAAATTCCAATCGATCAATTTTCCAAGGCATGAGTTGTTGAATTTCCGTACCCGAATTGGCGAACCACAAATGATAATAATAAACACTATTATTATTATTACTACACAATTACTTACAATGGACAAAGTACAAGTGCTTTCTTGCACACACTAATACACTCACCACACTAGATTGTAGCTCACATACACTCAATTCTTATTCTCTAGACTCTAACTCACGAGTACACAAATTGGGGAAGTCAATTCCCTATTTATACTCATCCTAAGTTGCTTAAGGAATCACCCCCAACTCTCCAGAAACTTCCATCCCATTTGGGCTCCTCTCTCAAGTATGGAAGCTTCTCCTTTCTTCTTCATTTGGAGCCTTCTTCTATCTTCTAAGAGAGAGGGGTTAGTAGAACATTCTAGAAAGCTCTCGAATTTTCTAGATAAATCTAGAGTCGGTAGAACATTCTAGAAAGCTCTAGAATATTCTAGATAAATCTAGAGTCGGTGTTGACTCTCAACATGAGCGTCTTTCATAATCTTCCAAGCGGACATGAACCTTATATGCCACTGAGTATCCACCTGGGAACATGATTAGAAATAAATATAAAGAAACTATTTGATGGGCACACAACAAGAAGTATCATGGGACCAGGCATAAGTAGAGAAAGACAGAGTAACAATAGAAACTGCATACTGCCTCACCCTCTAAGCATTTAAATCTTACTAATAGAAAGATATAACCATTCAAGCCCTTCCAGCCATAGCAGGAGAGAGACATCTGCATTAACTCCAATTATACTTGAGGTGGTACCACCAGGTGAAATCAATGTGGTCAATTCAGGCCCATAGTTGCTAGCACTGCCATCATTTACCACACAATGCTTATGCACTACCTAAATAATCAGCACCATGACTAGTTAGGCTAAAAGCTTACAGCAAAGCATATCCAGAAATTCGAGCAAAAAAATAAAATATAGGCGAACTATAACCTCATCAACGAGATCAACAAAACAACCATAGTCTGGCACAATGTAGATTTTCCATAACTCATAGGATTAATTAGATCACATTTGTGCTGCGAGTAACGGTAACATCAAAACTTATTAAACAAGATGAGTACACAATAGAAACCCGAACAATGACAGATACCATCGCAAGATTACAGCCACATTTTAAGGATGAATGATATCATCGCAAGATATAACCACTATATAAAGGATGACAAACACAATAGTTGCTAAAGGGAACCCCAGGTATATAGTGTTGATTATACTGGGATAAATCCTATTGTAAAGCTAATTATTTGTTCGCCTTCTAATTTTGTTAGTTACTTCTACTTATTGGGTCGTATAACCGTGAAAGCATGTATCTTCGCAATGATTTACAAGAATGGGTTTACATGGAGCAGCTATTAGCGCTCGTGTCAAGCATGTCCCTGTTACCATTGAACCTAAGCAAGAGTCTTCAATTTTACATTATATTAATTGCGCTCGTGTCAAGCATGTCCCTGTTATCATTGAACCCACGTGCCAGTCCCCTAATGGATTGCTCCAAAAAGAATTTACAACAAGAGAAGCCCCAGGAATAGATTGTAAGAAAAACAAATTTTGAAAGCCTTAGGGCCAGAACAAATCTCCTATGCAATTGAGGAAAGAAATGAGGGGAAGGGGGAGGGGGAGGGGGAGGGGGTTGAACTGAAACAACTTTATATAAAACAAACTTTTACATATGTGATGTTCAATAATTGCAAAGAGCAATTAACTATGAAGCAGTGGTGGGTGAAATACCTGAGGCTCCACGAATACAACCATCGACATCAGCCTTCACCACAGTTGAGGTATCAATATCACCACTCCCGGTGCCGGGAAAAAGAGATGAGAGAATTGGGAAGATTTCAGACTAAACTTACAGAGGGATTACAGAAATATGATTTCTAAGTGTAAACATTGTCGTAATGTACCAATCAAGAATGTCTAGAACTTTTGGCATCCCATCTGATGTCAATTGCGGTCCTGTTGTAGCTGGGTCCAGACGAGCATCTGCAAACAAGCAACGGTGCAGTGACCAGCCATAACCACACCACACCATGAAAGGACCAGTAACGTTAGGTGATCAACATTACTAGCAAGTCTTATTTGATGGGTGCCAGATGATGTGATTGTCAGCATAATCTGAAAGGAAAAGAAATAGTTGTAGAGAATGCAAATAATGCATGAAATAGAGGAAACAGAGATCAATGACAAGGATCACCAAATTGGACACCTTATCAACACGAAGAGTCAGGGCAAAAACTAACTTTGGCAACATGGTTATCAAACACTGACCTGTATACTTAACACAATACATGCAAATTAAAGAAAGTACCAAAAAAATGAATTCAAACTTGTCGATGAATGAATTAATTGGAAAAAAAAACAGGCCCAGAAAAGAAAATTACTTTAAGGGACAAAAAAAGGAATACACATGGGAGAGAAGGAGCTCATGATATATAGACAAATTTGGCAAACTGTAAACAATCATAACATGAGCAGAACATTTCAAATCAACAACGCTCCTAATTTCATAAAACAAAAAATAAACCCTAAATCAAAGTAATTTCATAAAATCAAAATAAACCCTAATTCAAATGAGCAGCCAAAATCAGAAAAATCAGCAATGTCTAACCCATTCTTGTTCAGGTTAACTTTCTAGGTTTAGTTCAAAGTTCACACACACACAAATATAACACATCGAAGAAAGCTTAAAAAATACGCACCTTTTTTTCTTAAAATGTTTCCTTTGATCGGAGAAAACAAAGCTGATAAGTCACCTCTGGAGCTTTTGTCTTTATCGTCGGAAGAGACTCCGAACAATTTCCTGAACATCTTGTGAAGTGACCGCCAATTTGATAGAATGTTACGACGAGCGTTCTGCCCAGGGAGAATAATATCAGTGTGAAAATCATGAGAGAGAAGAAATTTGGAGGGGGAAATGATCGGAACGGAGTTGAGGAAGGCGGAGGGGACTGTGTGTGTGTGTGTGTGTGAGAGAGGAAGGCGAGGGAATGAGGGCAGGAAGGAGGAGCGAGGAGGGATTATATAATCACTATGATTATGTCCGTTGTTAATACGGTCAATTGGTCAAATGCAATCTTAGTTAGTAAGTAAGCTAAAATCCGAAAAGATTTTTTCGTTATTCTTGACTAATTGACTAAGCAATCCAATTCAACGGTCATTAGTCCACGGCCCATTCATTAATATCTATGGGCTTGGTCAATTTAATTCCAAAATAGCCCAATAATTTAATTCAAATTTCAATTTTTTAAGTCAAAAATAAGCCGAAATTTTGTAAAATATCTGGTTTTTTCTTTGAACTTTGAAATTATGTTTTTTTAAAAAAAAAATGTGCGTTGACATTTTGTAAATAAATGAAACTTATTAAAATATGCTGAAAGTTTTCAACACTATCTCTAACACTTTTTAACATTAGTACTGACACTTTTTAATATTATTCCTCAATTCCGTCTCAATATTTATAGGGATCCTATACTAAATATATATATATATATATTGGGCCTTTAATATTTTAAATTAAAAATTACACAATGCAATGAATGCAACAAATACTGAAGTAATGATTGTAAATAATTCAATAAAAATATATAATCAAATTTTCTAATTGAGGTGGAAAAATTGAATAATGACGGTTGAAAAAATAGAATAAAAGCCCAAACTAAGAAAAGAATTGATGGAAGGGGAGGGGAGGGAAGGGGAGGGGAGGGAAGCCCAAAATGTGAAAGGCCAACGAAAGAAAAAATCATTTTGGGGATGTGAATCGAACTCGGACCAACTAGATCACTACATTTCTCTATAATTAATCAGGATGTAATATATATATATGATAAAACTAAATAATTTGAACCCTTAAAATTTTTGAACCTAAAATTTTTAAACCCTATAGAATTGGGCAGGTTGCACGTGCCCAAAATTGGGCATACTTTCCCTTACACTCTTTTGTAGTACTGAATTGTTTATCCTTAAACACTGATACATTTATCACTCTCTCTGTCGCATTTCATTACTATGTCCGACTCTTTTCATAAAACTCACTAGTCACTGGCATTAAAACTCAATTGCAAAGCAGCAGTTGGTGTCTCAAAACGAAAAAGTTTTTCTTTACATCTAAATGTGGCACATGATGTGATCATACAAAAGAAATTTCAGCCCAAGCTGATATACGAGGTCCAATATAATGAATATGATATGAAAGACTAGGCAGCACGCTCAAAGAAAGAACAAAGGCAACAAGGCAATGTCTATGAGCACATTGGCGGGAACAGGCGCTGGTGAGAATCCAGCAAGAAGTCCATTGCAGCCCGCTAGTGCACGAAAGTAATATAATCTCAAGGCTGGAAACCCGCACCAAGATGTTTTAAATTAGCGACAATCACGGGTTGTCGCATTGTTGGGATTATCGCCTATATAGGTGATGTATGCAAGCAAAGACATTCCAATAAAGACCGAGGAAGTTACATGTGGGCCATAAAAGTCTGTTAAATGATAAGTTATCAGTTACGAAAAAAGTGGCGTCTCCATGGTGGCCACCCAGGTACAGTCAATAAACAGTTGACATGTGGCTAAGATGATAAGATTTGTGTGGGATATGGGTAATTATATAAACCCTCCTAGAAGGCAAAATTCGGCATGCTCTCTTGCTAATTTCTGCCAGTCTCAGTTTGTTTTTTATCGTTTCTAGATCATATACTTACTCTCACGCCGGAGGGCTTAGCCGGAGACGCCCCCGGCCTAGTTTACGTGAGTTTTGTGTGTAGGAAACAACCGGGGAAGACGCCCGAGTATTCACCGTTTAGCTACTCAGATCAGGCCCCTGCTGCTATTTTGTGTGGCAACCTCAGTTGGTTCCGTTGTCGGGACCTGAATTACTTCTTCGTTTGTCCCATCATTGCTTGACTCTTGTTTCCATTAAGCAATGGTGCTTGAGAAAACACCCCAATCAAAAACCATATCAAAAGTCAACCAGGTCATGATTACGCCCAAACCGCCTCCTTAGCTGCATCCGATGCTGCTATATATTCGGCTTCGATTGTAGAATCAGCAACAGTGCTTTGCTTGGAACTCTTCCAACAAACGGCACCTCCATTTAGCATAAACACAAACCCAGACTGCGATCTAAAGTCATCTTTGTCGGTTTGGAAGCTAGCATCTGTGTAACCCTTTACAACAAGATCATCTTCCATTCCTCCAAATACCAAGAATACATCCTTAGTTCTTCTCAAGTACTTAAGGATATTCTTGACTGCTATCCAATGGTTCTCACCAGGATCAGACTAGTATCTACTCGTTATGCTCAGAGCATACGAGACATCAGGTCTAGTACATAACATGGCATACATGATAGACCCAATTGCCGAAGCATATGGAATATCATTCATCCTCTTTCGCTCATCATTTGTCTTAGGACAATGAGTCTTGCTAAGAGTAATTCCATGGCCCATTGGCAAGTTCCCTCTCTTAAAATTTTCCATGGGGAATCTTCTAAGGACCTTGTCAATATATGTACTTTGACTCAAACCAATCATCCTTCTTGATCTATCTCTATAGATCTTGATACCAAGGATATAAGCCGCTTCACCCATATCTTTCATTGAGAAACATTTTTCTAACCAGGACTTGACAGTCTCAAGTGCAGGAACATTGTTTCCAATGAGTAAGATGTCATCGACATATAACACCAGAAATAGTACTATGCTCCCACTTATTTTCTTGTATACACAAGGCTCATCTTCGTTCTTGATGAAGCCAAACTCTTTGGCTGATTCATCAAAACGTAGATTCCAGCTCCTCGAAGCTTGCTTTAATCCATAAATGGATCTCTGCAACTTACATACTTTATTAGAATTCTTTGAATCGACAAACCCTTCAGGCTGTATCATGTATACATCCTCAAGTAGGTTTTCATTAAGAAACACTATTTTGACATCCATTTTCCATATCTCATAGTCATAATATGCGGCTATGGCAATTAAGATTCTAATAGACTTGAGCATTGCTACAGGCGAAAAGGTTTCATCATAGTCAACACCATGAATTTGCCTATACCCCTTAGCAACAAGCCTAGCCTTGTAAATATGTACCTTCCCATCCATGTCGGTTTTCTTTTTGAAAACCCATTTGCACCCTATGGTTTTTACACCTTCAGGTGGATCAATCAAGTTCCAAACTTGATTATCGTACATGGATTTGATCTCGGATTCCATGGCTCCTAGCCACTTGTCCGAATCAGGAGCGGACATCGCCTCTTGATAGGAAGTAGGTTCATCATTCTCAATGATTTCTACTACGTTACTTTCCGTCATGAGAAATCCATATTTCTCAGGTTCAGATCGTATCCTATCCGATCTTGTGTATCTTGAACTGGTTCCACAACTTCTTGTGAATTTGGTTCCGTCTCTACTATTGGTTCCTTGTCATTTTCGGGTTCTTGAACTTCTTCAAGATCAATTTTACTCCCACTAGTTTCTTTAGAGAGAAACTCTTTCTCTAGAAAGACATCATGTCGAGCAAAAAACACTTTGTTCTCGGATCGGTTGTGAAATTGATATCCTTTCGTTTCCTTAGGATAACCAACGAAAATACATTTATCGGATCTGGGTGCAAGCTTATTTTCAGAAACCAATTTCTTGACATAATCTTCACATCCCCAAATCTTCATGAAAGATAAACTAGGTTTTCTTCCATGCCACATCTCATGTGAGGTCTTAGGAGCCGATTTAGTAGGGACCCTATTGAGTGTGAAAGCAGTAGTTTTCTTGCAATGGTAGCAAACCGCATCCTTTTGGGATTTGGGTTGAGGCTTCTCAACAACGGCAACCTTTGCCTCCGGTTTAGCAACTTTTGCTTTAACCTTGGTTTCTTGAACCCCTTTCCTTTATTCACCATCAACACTTGATTGGTTTTCTTGGCGATATTGTTCTCTGCATTCTTAAGCATCCCATGCAGTTCAGACAGAGTTTTATTCATCCCATTCATGTTATAATTCATAACAAATTGATTATAACTTTCAGGGAGTGAATGCAATATCATATCCGTAGCCAGTTCCAACTGGATAGGATATCCAAGCCTCTCAAGGTGTTCGAGGTGATCCTTCATTTTAAACTCATGAGGCCCAACAAGTTGTCCTTCAATCATCTTGCATGAATGAAGAGCCTTCATGGTGTCAAATCTTTCCTGACGTACTTGCAACTGGAACATTTCCTTCAAATGATTTCCCAAATTATAAGCATCCATGTGTTCAAGATCCTTTTGAAGGGCCTTACACATGGTAGCGAGCATCAAGCAACCAACATCAATAGAATCATCCATATGTTTCTTGTGTTGATCCTTTTCAGCTCGAGTTGCATTAGCAGCAGACTCGGGTGGAACGGGTCCATCGAGAATGTACAACTTCCTTTCTTGTTTGAGAACAATTCTCAAACTGCGGATCCAATCCACATAGTTGTTGCCATTCTCTTCCAACTTGTCCTTCCCAAGGACTGATCGCAATGACAAAGTTTGATTAGGCTTTGATGCCATTGAACTACAAAGATATGCAACACATATGAACACATATAAGTACCGAGTTCATTTAAGAGATTAAATAACGTATTTCATAAATACTCCCACTAAATTATATAACCTTCTTATACAAATATACATAATATAATTTAATAGGCTAAGACCCAACTTTAATTTAATTTCAATTCGGCTATGGCACGACTGCTCAAAATTAAACTAAAAAGGTAGATAATATTTATCAATCATATCTCCATATGACTCTTAGATCCTTTATGAGATTATAGACATCATATGTCACATGTTTCAATCTCATCTTATGCCTTAGGCCCAAAACTGTTTTGATAGCCTAATTAAGTTCAACCATTTTAAACGTATAGGAATCACCGTTTCCTCATCATGATCATACAAAGATAGAATTAATGTACCTCGCTATGGCGTAGCCTACATAAAACTATCCGTGTATTCACAAGTGTTTAAAATGGGTGGCATAAACAAACTCAAATTTCAATGAAGGTTCAATTTTCATGTTTATCAATTAACATGGCAAGGTTGATTCATGAAAATTATATGAGCATAATTATGAACATGAGATGTTGCATCACAAATCACATTTGGTCTTTACATTAAATTTTAATCAATTAGGGTTTAATGATTCATGCAAAAACTCATTTAATATGAACATAATCCCTTCAACAAACAATTTGTTCAAGACCTAGAAATTTATCAATTTACAATAATCATATTAATGAAATTGATATCCCATAATCTAGATTAATCATATTAATCATATAATTCAATTCTTCATAATCATGGCATATCAAAATATACTATTACTTTCACAAGCAAAACCCATATAAATTCATATTCTAAATCATATTCATCATGAAAATTAACATAATCTCATTATATAATCATCATGATTATCTAAAATAAACATCATGAACCAGGCTCTGATACCACTGTTGGGTTTCGTGGGTCCATGCGCAGCGGAAGAAAGCAAATTAAAACGAAAATCCGGAGCCATGGATCCGTTCTAGATTATTAATTAAATAAGATGAAATAGAATAACCAACCTTGATGCCCTTTGTCTTTGATAAACGCGTTCCAACTCCAGGTTTGATGATCTTGTGAATCCTTGATGAACGAACCTTGAATCACGAACTTTAGATCTTGAATTGTGAAGATCCTCTATGTGTATCCACGCGTTGAACGAACCCTAGAACAGTTCTAGGTGGATTGCTAGATCCTTTGATTGAAACCCCTTTCAATCTATGGAGAAAAATGGAATTGGATGGTTTTGATTTTCAATTCCCAATTGAAAAACTCACAATTGTGTTTCTCTAAACTCAATTTTCGTGACTTACGGATAGGGTAGAATGGAGGTAGTATTTATACTCTATAAATACTTTTTACTCTCTTGAAAACACTAATTTTGAGTCAGTTAAATATCTTTCAGCGCCGACGGGATGACTCATCCCAGTCCCCTTCCACAATGCTTCAGATACGGTCGTCCCCCTTAAAGGGAATAGTTCGTACAAATCCAGGGCACGAGTCGTCCCTATGGGCACTAGTCGTCCCATATGGGACGAGTCGTCCCTCAGGACATGACTTCTGATACACTCGTCCCAGGCCAAGTGAATAGTTGGTTCTGGCTTGGGGACGAGTCGTCCCCACTGTACAAAATTCCATATTTTCCATTTTTGACAATTCGTTCGATGCGTGTGACCCCATAGGACTATATTATGTTGGCAATGAGTTCGATCACATCGATCCCCATAAGACATGAGCGGACTCTAGCAATCCATCATGCCTACCCAAATAATGACATTACATTTAAGTCTATCTCTATAGGCCTAGGCCACTAACACCTACATAATCAAAATAACAATCTCTTATATAAATGAATAATGACATTACATTTAAGTCTATCTCTATAGGCGTAGGGCACTAACACCTACATAATCTTACTATTATGAGTATGATGGGGATGAGGTAAACAGTGGATCCACCACGGATAAGGTGCATAAGCCAAGTCACTCCAAACATTCAGATGGAAGATCTCGTCACTTAGAAAGGCACAATAAGGTGGAGGAACCCAGGGGGCATGGGAAGGTGGAGAGAAAGGAGGAGGATCACTGGAGGAAAGAGATGGCGAAACGAATTAAGGAGTTAGAAGCGGGAAATAAAATTGTGGATGAGGTGGATTCTAACTTGGCGCCTTTTGTGAAGGAAATTCAAAATGCCGACCCAGATCCCACGTTCCGTATGCCGTCACTGTCTGATTATTCGGGAAGTACAAGGGCGAGAACCCACATTGAAAGTTTCGAGGTGACTGTCTATTCTCACCAAGAAGCAGGCGACTTTGTGCAAAGCATTAGCTAGTACCTTGACTGATCACGCTCTAAAATGGTTTCTCACGCAACCTGCCGAGTTCCCGCGGATCCTCAAAAAGAGTCAAATCTTCTTAATTCTTAATGGAATTATATTTGGTGTATATTTCTAAAGTTTAGTCAAATATCAGTACATATCCCTCTATATTTATACCCATATATCCACCGCACCCACACTATATTTATAATAGAAAATAAACATATGTGAAGAAAAGGGTGAACACAAAATCTCAAGAGAAAAGTATCTTTTTCGTCCTTCAATTAGTTTAAGTTTTACATTTTCGTCATTAAATCAATTTTTTTACCTTTTCATCCTTGACCTATCATTTTATGGATTATGTCATCCTTCCGTCAATTTCACCGTTAATTTTGCTGAATTGGCGTGTTGACTCATTGTTTTTGCTTATTTGGCAATCTCATTGCATAGTTGACATATTATTTAAATCTACAAGGGCAAAAATGTTAAAACTGAAATTACAAGGACTAACAACTAAAATAAAAACCCCACTTTCCCTTCCCAGTTTAAAGACTTGCATACTTCTAACCCAAAAATCAATTCATCACCACATAAAAAAAAAAAAAAATCATAATATGAAAATTAAGAAATAACATCCGTAGAGTCACCAATACTGGCTTGCTTCATGAAATTAAGAATGGCCTCCTGGAAAAAACAACATGACAAATACGAAACTTATAAATAACTAGGAATGTTAAAAAAAAAAAAAAAAAAAAATACTATAAATGATTGATACATATGGGGAAGTGATGTAAACGCAGCGGAATAGTAACGATAATTAGCCTAAACTAATTAACCTGCAAGGATTAAGGAATCCCAAGATAACAATTCAATGAATTCTACAAAGAAGACAAAGAACTTTGATGAACTTGCAATTGCAATTCAAGAGAAAATAATAGTAATCAACGTGTCTAAAACTAAAACTAGGGAGGAGTATTTATAGATCATACTCTCCTAAATCCTTAAGGAAACATAAAAGAAAATATAGAAAATCCTAAAAGAAAATACTCTCCTAAATCCTTAAGGAAACATAAAAGAAAATATAAAAAATCCTAAAAGAAAAAGGAAAACAAAATACAAACGGAAAGAAGGAACTTAAAAAGCATTACGAACACATAGGACATCATGCACCCCCGCTTTAAATGGATTCGTCCCCGAATCCACATCAACATACAGAGGCTCATCGGGGTGAAACTCAACCAAGTCCGAAACATTAAACGTGGGCGATATATTCCACCCGTCCGGCAAGTCCACAACATAATCATTATCGTTAATCCTCCTCAATATCTTACACGGACCAATCCTCTTGGGATGAAGCTTATGATACGTACCCTGCGGAACACGCTCCTTGCGCAAATGCACCATCACCAAGTCACCAACATCAAATACTTTCACACGACGCCTCTTATCCGCACGTGCTTTGTAACAAGCATTTGAAGCCTCGATATTTTGCTTTACCTCCTTCGAACCTCCTCAACCAATTCCGCGAATGCTCAAATTTCAACCACGATGCTATAACCCGGAATCTTCGGTAAAGGAACTAGATCAAGTGTATGTGTAGGAGGTCTTTGATACACAACCTCAAACGGAGTCTTCTTAGTAGTGCGGTTAGTCATGTTATTGAAAGCAAACTCCGCCGTGGATAAAGCAATATCCCACTTCTTTGGAAACTTACCGCATAAACATCGAATCATAGAACCCAACGTCCTATTAACCACCTCCGTTTGACCATACGTCTGCGGATGAAAAGAACTACTAAAATTCAGCCCAGTCTCAAAAATATACCATAACGTACGCCAAAAGTGACTAAGGAACTTAGTATCACGATCCGAAGTAATGGTCTTTGGAACCCCATGAAGACGAACCACTTCTTTGAAGAAAAGACTTGCAATATGAGAAGCATCATAAGTCTTCCGACACGGAATGAAGTGTGCCATCTTGGAAAAACGATCCACCACCACAAAAACCGAATCATTGGACCTTTGCGTCCTAGGCAATCCAAGAACAAAATCCATAGAAACATCCACCCAAGGACCTTCCTAATAGGCAATGGAGTATATAAACCCGTGTTCGGCGAAGTACCTTTGTTGATTTGACATACCATGCACTTCGAACATAGTTATGAGTATCCTTCCTGAGCCGAGGCCAATAATATTTCTTCGCCACTAACTCCACCGTCTTGTCTTGGCCATAATGTCCCGCTTTATGTATTTCCGCAATAAGACTCTCACGAACCGAGCCACGAGGAATGCACAACTTGTCTTTGTAGAATAAGAATCCCTCTGCAACAAAAACAAACCAACTCGGATCTCCATCCCTACACCTAGCCCAATCTTGACAAAATCAACATCATGCTCATACAAGGCTTTCAAACAATCGAACCCCACCACAACATTTTGCATGGTTACCAAGAAAGTAGCTCTACGACTCAACGCATCCGCCACATTATTATTTTGTCCACTTTTGTGTTTGATCACAAAAGTAAAGCTACAAATAAGCCACCCAACGAGCATGCATCCTATTAAGGGGCTTCTTACCATTCATATACTTCAAGGCCTCATGATCCGTGTGAAGAATGAACTCCCGATGTAATAAGTATTGCTCCCAATGCTTAATAGCTTGAACAACCGCATAGAACTCAAGCTCGTACGTTGTCCACTTCCGTTTTGCCTCCTCCAATTTCTGACTCATAAAAGCCACCGGTCGCTTCCCTTGCAACAAAACAGCTCCAATTCCAACCACACTAGCATCCGTCTCCATTTCAAAAGGTTTGGAAAAGTCGGGTAATACGAGTAAAGGAGCACTAGTCAATTTCTCCTTGATTGAAGCAAAACTAGCTGTTGCATCCTCTCCCCAATCAAACTTGCCCTTCTTCATACATTCGGTTATGGGGGCCATAATAGTGCTAAAATTTTTAATAAAACGACGATAGAAAGTAGCAAGACCATGAAAGCTTCGTACCTCACTAACCGTCGTAGGCAATGGCCAATCACGAATAGCACGCACCTTGTCCTCGTCCACTTGAATGCCCTCCGATGAAACCACATAACCCAAGAATAGTAGTTTGTCAAGCATAAAACAACATTTCTTGAGGTTAATGAACAACTCATTATCCTTTAACGCCTGCAACACATCCCGCACATGTTCTAGATGCTCGTCCTCCGTCTTACTATAGATCAAGATGTCATCAAAGTATACTACAAGAAATTTACCATGAAAAGGTTTCAACACCGATACATCAATCTCATAAATGTGCTCGGAGCATTAGACAACCCGAAGGGCATCACCAACCACTCATATAATCCTCCTTCGTCTTGAAAGCCGTCTTCCATTCATCGCCCTGACGAACACGTACTTGATGATATCCGCTTTCAAATCAATTTTGGAGAATATCTTGGAACCGCGAAGCATGTCCAACATATCATCCAAACGAGGAATTGGGAACCTATATTTAAACGTGATTTTGTTGATGGCCCTACTATCCACGCACATACGCCACGTACCATCATTCTTGGGGACAAGTAATGCTGGAACCGCGCAAGGGCTCATGCTCTCCTCGCACATATCCCTTCTTCAACAAGTCTTCCACTTGCTCCCTCAAGATCTCATGCTCCGCCGGGCTCATTCTATAATGAGCAAGATTAGGCAAAGACGCACCCGAACCAAATCAATATGATGCCGAATATCCCTCAAGGGAGGTAATCCCGAGGCAAATCTTCGGGCATAATGTCCACGGAACTCATCTAGTAACGATTGTAAGGATTTGGGCACCAAACTAACCTTCCCCCAATGCCTTTACTCACCACCGCAAGTACATAAGGAGCATCCAAAAGATCCCCTGGTAAACTCATTAGCAAAAGCATAACGAAACTAAAGATTTTGCCTTCCCATTACCACTAGGTACAACTTCCTTCAAAGCATCCAAGTGAAAGATCTTTCCATCCTTTTTAAATCGAATGGCATTTTTCTTTCCATCATAAACAACACCAAGGTCAAATTGCCAAGGTCGACCCAACAACACATGGCAAGCTGTCATCTCAACAACATCACATAAAACCTCATCCTTATAACCACCAATGGAAAAAGGGATAGAGCACTGTTCATGTACCTTGATATTGCCGATATTACTAATCCACCCCACGGAATACGGAGTGGGATGTTTCTTCACCTCAAGCTTCAGCTTATCAACCAATTCACGTGACACCAAATTTTCGCTGCTACCACTATCAACAATAAAAATAGACGAAAAGTTATGTACCTTCCCTTTGGTGCGAAAGATATTGTGTCGTTGCGGATCCTCATCAACCGTCGGGGTAGTCAACATAAGCTTACGCACTACCAAAGATTCATGATCCCCATTATCCTCCTCCTCGTCACCATTAGGATCTACGTAAATCACCTCACAACCCTCCTCATCTTCCTCGGTAAAATAGCCATCACGTTCTACCACATTAACCCTTCTCCCATTGGGGCACTTACTTGAGATGTGTCCCGGTTGACCACAACTATAACACTTATCCCCGTAGTTGCGAACATAAGGGTTCGAATTAGGCTGCCCGCTGTTGTGGGTGTTGGTGTTACGAGGTGGGTTTGATCTAGTAGCCACCGGTTGCTTACCACTGTCCTTCTTGGTACCTCCTGCGACTCCGGGGTTTTCTCACCATTGTCTTCCAAAGCACCACCGAAGACGGAACTTTGTTATTTGAAGAGGACGCATCACCGAACTTCTTGTAGGTCGTAGGAGCCCGATATGACGAAGCCAATTGACTCTCGACCTTTCTAGCCCTTGTAACCACATCATTAACAGCAAAAGAGGAAAATAATTCAACTTGATTACGAATGTTAGCCCGAAGGCCATAGGTAAAACGCGAAACCCGTTGAAGCTCCGTCTCGTACACATCAACCCTTGCCGTCAATGTATTAAAGTCATATAAATAATCATCCACCGACCTAGCACCACTCTTTTGCAACCCATGAATTTTGCGTACATACTGTTCATAATCATCCGGTAAGAAGTGATTACGCAATTCCCTCTTCATATCACGCCATTCAACAATAGGGGTTGTTGATTGCGCACTTTGTCTCACCAATTGATCCCACCAAGCATTAGCACCACTACGCAATTTGTAAGCGGCATAGGGTACTTTCTGTCATCTTCAATTTGCATCAACGCAAAGAATTTTTCGACCTCGTAAAGCCAATCTAAAAATTCTTCCATCTTCAACTCACCCGTAAAGAATGGAATATCCGCCCTAATTTTGGGTCGTTGTGCCACCGGAGGAGCCGCCATGTCCCCGACCACGAAAAGCCCGATATCTCCCAGTAATCGGATCAACGTGATGGAGGTTTTCCTCACGAGGACCATCTCGATTATCGGGGTTGACACCATCTCCACCTACACGCAATCCGACCAAAGCTGCCATGAGTTCCGTATGCTGTCGATCTTGGGTCGGCTTTCTGTGCTCTCTAGCCTCTTGATCCAAACGGTCCATACGTTCCCTAGTTGCTTGATCCTGACGCTCCATACGCTCCAAGATTGCGGTAATAATGGTTAGGTTATCTCCGTTGTCTCCACCGGAATTGGCCATCGTCCAAGGATCTCGCCTTTTCTGCTACCAACCGATGTAAACGCAAATGAATAGTAACGATAATTAGCCTAAACTAATTAACCTGCAAGGATTAAGGAATCCCAAGATAACAATTCAATGAATTCTACAAAGAAGACAAAGAACTTTGATGAACTTGCAATTGCAATTCAAGAGAAAATAATAGTAATCAACGTGTCTAAAACTAAAACTAGGGAGGAGTATTTATAGATCATACTCTCCTAAATCCTTAAGGAAACATAAAAGAAAATATAGAAAATCCTAAAAGAAAATACTCTCCTAAATCCTTAAGGAAACATAAAAGAAAATATAAAAAATCCTAAAAGAAAAAGGAAAACAAAATACAAACGGAAAGAAGGAACTTAAAAACTGTTCTGAACACATAGGACATCAGGAAGGAATGTCCAAGAGGAATTGAAGTTGTAGCTTTAGATGGAGATGGTAGAGAACAGGTTTTGAAATTAGTGAAATACAACTTTTTTTCTTATAAATGATTGGTGAATAATTTAGATCTCCACACTTTCATAACTTCTAATGTAATGAGCATTTTGACAAAAAATCAAGCGCAGTGGTAATACGTACATTCATGTGTGTGTGTGTGTGTGTGTGTGTACATATTGAGTGAGGAGGGGGGGGCGGCTGAACAAGTAGCCCCAGATCACGGATGTATTCCTGGCATAACATCAAATAAGAGTGGGTGATGTATGAACCAGAATAAATGCAATCAAAGAACTTTATCGGGATAATTTCCAACCGATCAATTTTTCCAAGGCATGAGCATCATACATCATCTTCCAAGCGGTCATGACCTTACACTACTGAGTATCCACCTTGGAACATAAAGGAATGACAATTACCGTGCAAAATTTAGATTGCAATGATTGTGCAGATTGAGCTTCGAAACACACCTTAATCATCAGGCGCCAAACATAAATATAGATTATGAGACATAATGCACCACTTAATGTGAAGAGGCAGATTATGAGACATAATGCACAACTTAATGCGAAGAGGCATGTCCAGCAAATAAAATATAGTAATCCCTCCATCCCATTCTAAATGTCGCATTTGACTTGTCAACGTTTTTAAGGAAAGAGCTTTACATGCGTATGCATTGCTTGTACAATGATAAAATTGCACTAACCACCATTACTGGAAAACATGAAACTTGGGTTGTATATGAGCGATGGAGAGAAGTTTATCAACTACAATATTATATATGAATCGTTATCCATAAACGTATGCATATAAGAATATGTACAAACCTGCATGATGTGGCTCTTCTGCAGCAAAGGAGATGCAGACGTCTGAAAGGAAATGAGTTAGGTTCTCAATTCAATATGTAGCTTTCAAGTTTCACGAACTTCAATAGTGAAAAAAATAAGATAAATCACCTTCTCCAAATCAACATTCCCATAATTAACCTTAAAAAATGTCCTTTTTGCGATTAAACTTGACACTTAACTTTCTCATCTTCTTCATAACCGTTTACTATTTCAAGAAATTTGTAGTTTATCAAAAAATTGACTTCAAGATAATAGATAATGAATATGCATCAATTACACAAATGGAATGTACGAAATTGAGAAATTTTTAAGCATGATGCCGAAAGCATGGCAGAAAAGATCACTTGCTTGATGTACAAGAAGCTTTAGGCACTGATTCAGAAGAAGAATCATCTATATTTAGAATGCAGCAGCTCCATTATAACTTGGAATCCTTTGGAATTGATTTTGAAACTTGTTGCTGAAAATTTTGAGACGGTTAGTATAAACTTATCCAGAAAGATATTGTAGATACATGTGCAAACTCATGGTAGTGTGTACGTATGTATGTACACGTGTGCATAGTTAGTGTATATTTACATATGCACATACATCCATATAGGCTGAGCAATAATTACAACACACAGTTCTCCCAGTGAAATAATTTGCTTCGAACAGCAACTCGGTAATTTAAACTAAATGCTGAGCTTTGTCACATAAAGCAGCTGAAGCGGACTGCTCTCAATATTTCTTCACAATCTAGACATGTTGAAGGCATCTATAACTCAGGTCCCTTAGTTTAGTGCTATGTTATTATCTTGCCTTTATTCAGCAGATACAACCCTGACTTCTATTCATCTATTATTATTTGCTGCACCATTATTGTTACTTAAGCAAATATGTTTTGTTTTGTAAGAAGAGTGAATTATTCTATAAGAGTATATGCAGAACTGAAAGTGCTACCCAATGTTCTATTTCAAATGACGAGTGGTGGTTAGAAATAAATATAAAGAAACTATTTTGATGGGCACACAACAAGAAGTATCATGGGACCAGGCAAATCCATGCAATATGATTTTCAGTACGCAGAGAAGAGCTCTGAGAACTTTGGTGTTCAATAGATGAGCTAGCAATACATCTATCGACATCAAATCTCACATTTACCTCTGCAAAATCAAAGAGTAGAGTCTAGTAAAGCTCGTAAAGAGGAAGTCGGATGAACAATAAACTTTAATTGCTTCATGTCTGGAAGTCTCATCCATTATATAATACAACAACAGAAACAAAACCCAAAATGATATGGAAGTTCATCCATTACATATGTTTCAAAATAATGTATAGATTCTATCCCACCATATAACTCCAAATGTAAGTAGCAAAGAAAATACAGCTGGTTTATATCAAGGCATTGGGCTCGTCAAAATATAAGCATACTATCCTTTAAAAACGAAATGATTTAATTTCAGCTGAAATTCAAAGTGTGCTTGAACATTGTTTAAACATGACTACATACTCAAGCCTACATTCTTTTGAGTCTTTACTACGGTTTCAATTATATAAATCAGGAAACTAAAGCAATACACAAATATAAATCCATTTTAATTTCTATGTACACGATTTACATTGGAAGAGACTGGCATGTGCATAGACTTATTTACTTTAATATTCAAACAGTGATTGGCTGAACACATCAAATAAGAACAATGTAGATGAATAAAATGAAAATCCAAGATTTAAGGACTGATTGCACCTGTAGAGTCACCAATATTGACCTACTTTTTGAGACTAAGAAAGGAAAATGGAATGTCCAATAGGAATTTGATGTCTGTAGCTTCGGATGGAGATGGTAGAGAAATAGGATGTCAAGGGATGGTGCAGCATTTCTGAAATAAAGCTTTTTATCTTATAAATGCATTTGGTGAATTAATTCAGATCTCTGCATTTTCATAACTCCTCCTAATGTAAGAAGAGCATTTTGACCAAAAACAAGCGCAGTGGCGATACATACGTACATTTAAATCTTTATCCATAAATATATGGATACAAGAATGTATACCTACCTGCATGTTGTAGCTCTTCTGCAACAAAGGAGATAAAGATATCTGAAATGAAATAGGTTAGGTTCTCGTTACAATCTGTAACTTCTAAGTTTTACAAACTTCAATAGTGAAAAATAGGAGAGAAATCACCTTCTCTATATCAACAATCTCATAGCTAACCTTAAAACGTCTTTTTAGTTGAACTTGACACTTTACTTTCTCATCTTGATCATCAATGTTTACTGTTTCAACAAATTTGTAGTTTATCAAAAAATTGACTTGAAGATAGAGATTATGAACATTTATCAATTACAAAATGGAAAATAGGAAATTGAGAGCTTTTTAAACATGATGCCAGAAATATGGGAAGCAGTAAAGATCACTCGCCTGACGATCTAGAAGCTATAGTCCACGGGTTCAGAAGAACTTGGCATCCTTGACATTTGAAAGTGCACCACTATTGTTGCTTAAGCAAATATCCTACCCCCACTATCCTATTTCAAATGACGACGGGTAGTTAGAAATGAATATAGTGAACTTCTTTTGTGGGCAGACAAGAAATGTCATGGGAACAAGCAAATCAATGAAATCTGCATGAATTCTTCCAAGGGCCAACTTCAGGTAAAGTGGTGTAGCAGATATGCAAACATTAAACATATGCAAAGATAATGAACTAGGTACCTGACCATTCAAGAAATGGGTAAGCTCAAATCCAGAAGGACGATGCTGCCGGATAAAGCTACCCTATGAGGATGACAAGTTGTGCTCTCCAAGATTCTTCCATCTATCTCCAAATACCGTTTCCACCCACATCATTACATTATGATTTTCAGTGCCGGGAGAAGAGTTCTGAGAAATTTTTTATTCAATGGATGAGCTAGCAACACTCACATCGTCATCAGATCTCTCAGATTTACCTCTGGAAAGTCAGAGTACAGTCTAATAAAACTCGTGAAGAGGAAGTCGGATGCATTACAAATCTATCAGAACAACAGATGAATTAACTACCTAATTTTCAAGCATAGTCATGGAAATGTGATAGCGTCGGAAATCTGATAGTCAGAAATCTTCCGATAACTATGGGTATAATAGGGAAAATAAATAGTAGCAGAGTGAGATTGTAGTCAATGCTGTCACCATGTGGTCTAATGTACATTGAAGAAGCAGTAGATAAAAAAGGAGGTTGATTCTGCATCAGATTGTTGTCTTGCTGTGACGCTTCTGCAGCAAAGGAGATGTAGCTATCGAAAAGGAAATGAGTTAGTTTCTCAATCCAATCTATAACTCTTAAGATTCATGAACTTAAATAGTGAAAAAGAGGAGAGATATCACCTTTTTATTGAACTTGACACTTTAATTTCTCAACTTGTTCTTCACTGTTTACTGTTTCAAAAAGATTGTAATTTAACCAAAAATTGACTTGAAGATGAGAAATAATGAACATGTATCAATTACACAAGGAAAATAGGAAATTGAGTAAGAACAAATTTGATTTTTTTGGACTTTCATTTTGGGACGGAGGGAGTAGATAATTAGAAATGTGAAAAAATAAACAGAAATGGTTTACGCAAACCCTTTAGAGAATATCTGATTGAAACACTACAACATAGGGAAAATGGAAAGTCCAAGAGGAATAGATGTTATAGATTCAGATGGGGATGGTAGAAAAAGAGGATGTTGAGGAATCACCTACATAAACCATAATGTATCCTCGTAAGAGATTCACTGACATTCATACTTAAAGAGTAGGTAGGGCGTTCATGAGATGAAAAAGCATCATGAATCCATGAAATGGCAGACAGCCTTGATATAAGTTTTGATATGACGTATGTGGAGTCACCAATAGCAACATGCTTCATGAGACTAATAATGTCCTCCTGGAAGAAGCAACATGATAAATAAGAAACTCATAAATAATTAGGAATGTGAACAAAATAAACAAAAATGATTGACACGTATCCTATAGAGAATATTTGACTGCAACATAGGGAAAATTGTAAGTTCAAGAGGAATAGATGTTGTATCTTCAGATGGAGAGATGGTATGGAAATAGGATCTTGAGGAGTCACCTACATAAACCATTACCTATCCTCAGAATAGATTCACTAATATATTTAAAAAGGTACAGGGGTCATGAGATGAAAAAAAAAAATCATGAATCCATTATATAAGTTTTGACATAACTTAGTAGATTCTATCCCACCATATAGCTCCAAATGTAAGCAAGCATGGTTCATATAAAGGCCTTGGGCTCGTCAACATAGCAGCATACTTGTCCTATATAAATCTAAAAAATGCCATGTATGAGCTTGAATGTTGTTTGAACATGACTACATACTCAAGCATACATTCTTTTTACTCCCTCCGTCCCAGAATAAATGTCGCAGTTGACTTGTCAACGTTTTTAAGGAAGGTGCTTTACTAGTTTGTACATTACTTGTACAATGATAAAGTTGCACCAAGTCACTTTCCTTATTTGGAAACGCGACATTTATTTTGGGACGAATCAAAATGGAAAGTGTGACATTTATTCCGGGACAGAGGGAGTAGTCTTTTTTTTTATGGGGACACAACAAAAAGTATCATGGGACCACGCACATCCATGAACTTTGCATGCTGTGTTCCAAGTGCCAACTTCGAGTAATGTGGTGAAGAAGATATACAAAACAGAAACATATGCAAAGATCACTAACTATGTACTGTCCGTTTTAGAAATGGGTAGGTTCGAATCCGGAAGGACGATGCTGTTGGACGAAGCTACCCTGTGGTGAGGATGAGAAGGCAGTGTCCTCCAAGATTCTTTCATCCATCTACAAATCATGTTTTCCACCCATGTCATTCTCAACATGAATTTCAGTTAGGGGAGAAGAGCTCTGAGAACTTTGGGGTGTTCAATGGATGAGCTGGCAGCGGTAACATCCTCATCGATCTCACATTTACCACTGGGAAATCTGATGTAACTAACGGATTTTCAAGCACGGTCATGGATATCTTACATTGTCGATACCTTTCCATTGTTTACAAATATAATACAGAAAATAAATAGTAGCAGAACGAGATTGTAGTCAATGGTGTCACCATGTGAACAAACCTTACGTGGCTCAGTCGAGGAAGAATCAGCTTATAAGAAAGGAGGTTGATTCTCGCATCGGGTTGTCCTGTGACACATTGCGTTGCCATCCAACAAAGGGAAGCAAAAATAAATTAAAATAATAACTTCGTAAATTTCTCATTATTATATAACTGAAATAACTCTAGAATTACCACATCTGGAGCTTCGAAAACTGACTTATGGAAGATAATTGATGATGTAGTTGTTCCGCTTCAACCAAACACTTGGAAGTTATTATCAGATTCCTTTTCCGAATGTGAAAAGCAAACAAAGGAGGACATAATATTCTGCTTCCGAAGTAATGCTTTTCATTTTAATTTTTTCCTGAAATAGTTCTTCATGAATCAAACGTAGCTTAGAATATTTCAAAAAGGAACATGTTCAAAATAACGAAAATACAAGACATTATACCAAGGAAGCCTGAGCCTTCACATCTTCAAGATTGAAGTTCCAACCACTAATCCCTCATTCATATTCAATATGCACACATAAGCAATGAGGTACATTGAAATCAGAGACTTACAAAGCATAAAAACGCACATGCATGTCATGCAGACGAGTAAGAAAACATCAGAACAAAGTTATTTTATGTTAAAATTTACTCATATCATTTTACTCAAGAATACTATATCTGTTCAAGTGTGAACAAAAATAGAACTCAAAAGAAACTATTTTTTGTAAAATGTAGTAATCACAGATTCTTACAAGTAAGAAAGTAAAAAGTTCACTGCCACTGCTTAGATGGTAAAACATTAAAAATAAGAAGGGGAAAATGTGAAAAAGAAAGCAGTAGCAGTGTCAAGGCAAGGCACAGCATAAATCGAAATATAGTTTAAATTAAGAAAAGGAAGCTTTAAACGAACGCAAGAGAATATAAAAAAGGAGACTCAAACCTCAAGATCTAAGGCAAGATGAGAAACAGAGGCAGAGTCAAGAACGGAGAGAGGGGTTTCTCCTTTTTCCGGTTTCCGGAGAACTGACTATCGATGTAGCTTCTCTCCTCATGGATTAAACAAGTTTTCGTGCAGACCCAGAGAGTTCCATGTTCGGCCCGAAGCCTAAACTCTAATTTACCCCAATTTTGAAAGGTCCAGGTAAGATAACAAAACAGAATATTGGGGCAATTGAAATTTGCTATATACTCCCTCCGTCCCACGTAAATGTGGACTAACTTTTTGGGTGTGGGAATTAAGAAAAAGTAGGAGAGAGAAATAGGTGGAGGAGGTATTTGTGAGTATGAAGAATTAAATAGGAGAGAGGATGAGTGGGAGGAATAGTTAGGAGAGAGAATGTTGTGAGTGTAAAAGTGAAGTAGGAGAGAGAATGAGTAGGTGGAATAGTGAATATTTGTTTCCATTTTGGACAGTCCACATTTACGTGGGACGGACCAAAATGGAAATAAGTCCGCATTTACGTGGGACGGAGGGAGTATTGAGCAACCTCATAGAGGAGTCGATTCATCAGCTCAATGCCATTAAGGTACAAATGTGGACAAAAAGCGATATGGCTCTGATGTCGAAGCCTGACAATGAAATTCTATAGGTGACCGAGAAATGTAATTGCATGAGATATTTAAGCTTACAAGGAGTGAACAAATCAATGACATGCCCAAAACAACGAGAACTGGCAAATTAAAAGCATTGAAAGTGACCTACAAGTAACAATCTCGACACGTAGCGTCTTCAATGTGCAATTAGCCTGTAGCACTTGCCTCATTACATGATATTAGAAAATTATAGTGGGCGACATTTCACGTGAAAATAATGTCAAACTATATGATAAAGATGACCTTATATAAACCGAAAAAATGGTAAAAAGTACCTATCTCTAGTTCTTCAGCAACATCCTTGAACAAATCTTTTAAGTGTAGAAACAGATATTTATGATGCAATAGCAAGATAAGGAGCATAATCCTTGACCTAATAACCACGTGAAAATAATGTCAAACTATATGATAAAGATGACCTTATATAAACCGAAAAAATGGTAAAAAGTACCTATCTCTAGCTGTAAAAGTGCAGTCAGCTACATGTTCTTCTAGCATTTTGCGAAACTCATCACGATTTTTGCGCTCCACCCATTTCATTTGCTCCTTAAAAAGTTTAGAGAAAAAATAAGAAGACTGGACAAGTAGCCTGTAGCCCCATGCAATAAACTTATATAATTAGAAAACAAGTTTTAAAGGGAACCTTTCTTATTTCCACTGTTCATCTTCTTCCTTCTCCAGATCACGGATGTATTCCTGGCATAACAGAAAATAAGAGTTGGTGTTGTATGAACCAGAATAAAGGCAATAAAAGAAATTTACAAGGGAAATTCCAATCGATCAATTTTCCAAGGCATGAGCTGTTGAATTTCCATACCCAAATTGGCGAACCACAAGTGATAATAATAAACACTATTATTATTATTACTACACAATTACTTACAATGGACAAAGTACAAGTGTTTTCTTGCACACACTAATACAATCACCACACTAGATTGTAGCTCACACTACGAGCCTTCACTCAATTCTTATTCTCTGGACTCTAACTCACTCAATTCTTATTCTCTGGACTCTAACTCACGAGTCCACAAATTGGGGAAGTCAATTCCCTATTTATACTCATCCTAAGTTGCTTAAGGAATCACCCCCAACTCTCCAAAAACTTCCATCCCATTTGGGCTCCTCTCTCAAGTATGGAAGCTTCTCCTTTCTTCTTCATCTGGAGCCTTCTTCTATCTTCTAAGAGAGGGGTTAGTAGAACATTCTACAAAGCTCTAGAATATTCTAGATAAATCTAGAGTCGGTGTTGACTCTCTCAACATGAGCGTCTTTCATAATCTTCCAAGCGGACATGAACCTTATATGCCACTGAGTATCCACCTGGGAACATGATTAGAAATAAATATAAAGAAACTATTTGATGGGCACACAACAAGAAGTATCATGGGACCAGGCATAAGTAGAGAAAGACAGAGTAACAATAGAAACTGCATACTGCCTCACCCTCTAAGCATTTAAATCTTACTAATAGAAAGATATACCATTCAAGCCCTTCCAGCCATAGCAGGAGAGAGACATCTGCATTAACTCCAATTATACTTGAGGTGGTACCACCAGGTGAAATCAATGTGGTCAATTCAGGCCCACAGTTGCTAGCACTGCCATCATTTACCACACAATGCTTATGCACTACCTAAATAATCAGCGCCATGACTAGTTAGGCTAAAAGCTTACAGCAAAGCATATCCAGAATTTCGAGCAAAAAAATAAAATATAGGCGAACTATAACCTCATCAACGAGATCAACAAAACGACCATAGTCTGGCACAATGTAGATTTTCCATAACTCATAGGATTAGTTAGATCACATTTGTGCTGCGAGTAACGGTAACATCAAAACTTATTAAACAAGATGAGTACACAATAGAAACCCGAACAATGACAGATACCATCGCAAGATTACAGCCACATTTTAAGGATGAATGATATCATCGCAAGATATAACCACTATATAAAGGATGACAAACACAATAGTTGCTAAAGGAACCCCAGGTATATAGTGTTGATTATACTGGGATAAATCCTATTGTAAAGCTAATTATTTGTTCGCCTTCTAATTTTGTTAGTTACTTCTACTTATTGGGTCGTATAACCGTGAAAGCATGTATCTTCGCGATGATTTACAAGAATGGGTTTACATGGAGCAGCTATTAGCGCTCGTGTCAAGCATGTCTCTCTGTTACAATTGAACCTAAGCAAGAGTCTCCAATTTTACATGATATTAACTGCGCTCGTGTCAAGCATGTCCCTGTTACCATTGAACCCACGTGCCAGTCCCCTAATGGATAGCTCCAAAAAGAATTTACAACAAGAGAATCCCCAGGAATAGATTGTTAGAAAAACAAATTTTGAAAGCCTTAGGGCCAGAACAAATCTCCTATGCAATTGAGGAAAGAAATGAGGGGAAGGGGGAGGGGGTTGAACTGAAACAACTTTATATAAAACAAACTTTTACATATGTGATGTTCAATAATTGCAAAGAGCAATTAACTATGAAGCAGTGGTGGGTGAAATACCTGAGGCTCCACGAATACAACCATCGACATCATCCTACACTACAGTTGAGGTATCAATATCACCACTCCCGGTGCTGGGAAAAAGAGATGAGAGAATTGGGAAGATTTCAGACTAAACTTACAGAGGGATTACAAAAATATGATTTCTAAGTGTAAACATTGTCGTAATGTACCAATCAAGAATGTCTAGAACTTTTGGCATCCCATCTGATGTCAATTGCGGTCCTGTTGCAGCTGGGTCTAGACGAGCATCTGCAAACAAGCAACAGTGCAATGACCAGCCATAACCACACCACACCAATCAAAGGATCAGTAACATTAGGTGATCAACATTACTAGCAAGTCTTATTTGATGGGGTGCCACTATTTGCACCATCCCTTTTCTATTTCTTTCTAATTAATGTACTGTAACAGTGTTCATACATAACACAACTACAGAAGTTTTATGGTGCAATAAGCTGCATCTTTAGAGAAGAAGTGATGAAGGGAGTTTGGTAAAATGTTGTCCAAATATAGTGTCTTCATCCAACTCCCTTCATCATCTCCTCTCTGAAATTGCAGCATAAAAAAATTGACATTGAAAAGAATTAAGCAACTAAGAAAGTACCAAAGATAGCAATAACTACTCCGCGGCCATCAAACTCGGGGTGAGCTTCAATGAACCGATTAGCGCCAATCTCCTTCTCCGGCATGAGCGAGGCTAAAAAGAACTCATTATAATATAATTGGTTAGGGGAATGAAATCAGAAAGTTTTCTACAGTTAGAGTCATCCTCAGGACTCTGTGTAACAACAGGTACCCTCCATAATTCTTCATCATGCCATACAACAGCATCAATAGCAATAGCAGGACCCTTGTAATCTAATCTACACAGAGAAAAAAAAAACATGATCACATATAAAAAAGTAAGAAAAAATATAAAGACGGGAAGAAGGAATGTTTATCTAATATAATTAGACCTTACCTCAGCTTGATTTTGCAAATAATCAACTTAATTTTTATGGTCCCCTCATGTTCTTTTCAAATTTGCCTTATCGACTCTGGTATGTTTCTGTTAATGAAAATTTGCTTTAATTGTACCAGAATATAATAATCATACACACAAGTATAAAAGAATGTTAAGAGATGATAACATCTATATACAAGATGGTGTGAGGGATTTCGACCTAAGTGTGATAACTATTGGTCGGACCCACCCACCCACTTGAGTATTAAACCTAAGGAGACTCTTCACCATCAACGAAACCTAATCTTTAGCAATGGAGGACAGATCTCATAAGAGGAGGCAGAATAGGCACAAATCCTGTCATGAAAACGGAAGACAGATCTAAATGAATAAACGGCATATACTCCACAAGGTACAGATCCGCTACCATGTGCGAGTATCCATCCCACAATGATTATCAGTCGAAGGGGCCCATTTAATACTTCATCGCAGTGCAACAATCAGGGATATTACAGCTAGTTAAATTATAGCAAGCACAATTTGCAGAAGAACCAGGAATCAAAAAACACTTTTCATTAAACTTTTCATTAACCTTTCTGCAGGATTATCATAACAAAAGTTCTATTTTTGACGGTAAACATTGTCATAAGGTACCAATCAAGAACACATCTACAACTTTTGGCTTCCCATCTGATGTCACTTGTATTCTTGCTGCAGCTGGGTCAACACCAGAATCTATAAACAGGCTGCAGCACAATAATCAATCATTTCAACACCACCAAGAGATCAGAAATTTTTAAGTGCTCAATGTCGCAATTCGCAAGGCATAGTATAAGATAATGTTATTAATAAGGCCCAAGTTAACCAAATAGTGAAAACTACATGTAGTGTTCTCTGGACAAAAATCCAGCTAGAGCCCTGAATAAACTGATCTGGGACCATAATTATTTGATATCAAGGGAATACTAGGTCACTTAACATAAAGGTAAATGCCTGAGCATAATGCACAAACTAAGATGTTTTAGCCTATCTAAGCAATTCTAAAAAGGTTTTGGGTGCTGGAAACCCGTAGGTAGGTTTCTAAAGAGAAATGTCGGGATGCATAATACTGTTTGATGCAAACACCAGAAAAGGCTAGGTCAGATAGATACAGAGCGTAGTCTCAGAGAACCAAATACATACCTTGTTTGAATCTTAAATCATATAAAATTGAGACTCTAACTTATTATCGTAGAGACGATTGTTGAGTAATGTTATTTGTAGTGTTATGTCTGCTCCAACTTCTAATTTGAATTTCTAACTGAAACGTAGACAAGTGTCTGATCATTCATTCAATAATTATGAAATAAGCCAAATGAAGCAGGAAATAACAAAAATAAATGGAACCCATGTTAATGTTAATGCTGGTGTATGCAGGCCCGAGGGTAGTTTATTTCTTTCTGGTGTATGCAAGCCTGAAGGTAAAGGCACAAGACTCCAAAAAACACCAACAATCACGATAGACAAGATGATACAAACACATCTAACATGACTGGAAGTGTTTGACCTTGTTTACAATTGCAGCAGGAATAAGCTTTATGTTCTAGTTTTGAAAGAGGTCGAAGGAAGTTGCATTACGCATCAATGGAGCACCGGCTTCTGGACCAAATCTAGTTAGAATAATGAGTATCCCAGGAGGGAGAGCGGCCCCTGTACACACGTCACCCAACTCGAGGCATGTACTGCCATTACACAGCAATTAATGAAAATATCAAAAAATAGTTATAGCCTATGTTACCTGGACTCGGGATCGGGTATCCGACACGGGTACGGATCCTAGTGTCGGATTCACTTTTCCTAAAAAAATTGGACACGGGGACACTGTCCTAAAATTAGGATACGGGTACGGGAATACGTTAATAACAAAATATATTGAGTCTATTTATATACTTTACTTATAAATGAAGTCAACTCACTCTTTTTTTGCTAAGATATAATGTATGATTAAGTAAAACAACATTAAAACTTGTAAAATTTTATAAATGAAGTCAACGCACTCCTTTTTTTCTTTTTAATTTTTCTTGTCGTATCCGAATGAAAATGCGGGTGTCGGGGTGTCTTGTCGGACACGGGTACTTCAACATATTTGAAGAGTCCGGGTAACACAGGTTATAGCTGGGAATGCAAAAACTAGATACCGACCAGTCACGACTTACAGAGATGTCAATTCGGGTGAGTTAGTACTCACAAACTGCATAAGAAAAACATGAAATTGAGAAGAAACGTGAACACAAACATGCCATTCTATCCAGCCACGTAATACCTTCAAAAGCTGAGTTGCAACACTCGTGACATTGCTTCCTGTGGCGCTGCTCCTTGTAAATGCAATCTGTCAAACAATGAAGAAGCATTTTAACGACACGCTAAGAAGCCTAACGCTTGTTACAGAACTACATGACAAGAAAAAGTACAGATTGCCATTGGATAAGAGAAATGAACCTTGTCAACGGGGGATGCGACACCAATGGAGCACTGGCTTCTGGACCACTAAGTAAAGGAAATTTGTTGTTTCACAACATCAATTTACCTGGCCACTACTAACCACAGGGCCTAGCCTACAACCTTCTGATCTTCTTGGTCCACTTGGCAAGTTTGTCTAAAAACACTGCTACAATGCCTTCCTGAAACAAACACACAAAATATAAATGTAATTGTACCTCATAAAAAATACGGAAGGAATAAACAGACATTCACTTGGGGAGTCAACAACAATCAGGTGTGCCTTTGTTTGAGATGGTTGCATGTGCAAATTAAGTATGAAAATGTTACACATCAAACAATCAGGTGTGCCTTTGTTTGGGATGGTAGCATGAGCCATGATGCAGATTAAGTATGATAATGTTACACATCAAACAATAGATTATAACATAATGAAACACAGAGGCATTTATGAGAATAATGTCACACGGAAAGGGTGTACTAGTAGAGATATGACATGGATTATAACTTGTAGGTCAACCATCTTAATTTTTATGTATTTTGGAACGATAGGCTATAATACAAATAAATCATATGTTATCAGGTGTCGATTCACGAAGGCCAAACAATTCACGAAGGCCAAACAGAGACATGCTAATACCTATGAGTTTTGTAAATATTGATCTAGAATATACATGCTAATTTTTGCGTCTCACGCTATAAGAGGGCGGAAGAGAAGTAAATGAGAAACATTCTAACCAGATGCTTCTTAAGAATGCCAGCCATCATATCATAATTGAATGAACTCCAAATAACATAAGGGACCTCACCCGCTAAACATGCTAGTGCCATGGAAAAGACAGACCTACCTGCACCCCATGGTCCCTATCCTCACACAGAGAAACCAGAATCTAGATATAGTGTTCTACCTTTTGATAGGATGGATCATATTACACCACCAGAATCAATTAAAATGTCTGTTCACCAGCTACTTCTTGATAATTCTCTACATAGATCAACATGCTTTCTTCTTGTTTGTAACCAAAACATAATAAAGCAAATATTGTTAAAAATTGAGGCATTCTACACATGCATTGTTCTCCACATAATTTAAGTCCATAAGTTTAATGTACATAATACCTCCACCCTTAAATGAGTGCCAATCTTGCTCTTTGCACATAACCAAGCAAGCGAAATTTCGTAAAGTAGATCAAGTCTAGGAATCAATTTGGCCAAGCAACCGCACACTTAGGTGACACCGATAAGAGAACTCGAAAAAATCAAAGGTCGAATCATATCGACCAAGGTAGTATAATACGTAAACAAACATTTAACCAAATGCTGATTATTTATGAAAAACTATAAACAACAGTTACATGCAATATAAAATAAAAAGATTTCGAGAAATAAACAGCAAAATTAGAAATCAAGCAGATATGCAGAACCTTATCACAAATCATTGACATAAATAATCGAAATAAAACTTGCAAGTGTTTGAGATAAAGTAGGAAATGGAAGACTTCTGACCAACAGAGATTAGATAGACCATTAGAGGATGAGGATAATTATCTTTTCTGTGATGTGATGTAAAACTAAACATGAAGGGAAACTGAATATTTGGACAAACGGAAGGAAAAAGACATGAAGAAGATATTTTTAGTTCAAAGATTCTTCAGCATCTCAAATTCTATTACGGTTGTATAAATTCTAATAGTTCAGCTATGCTATCCGTAAATGTTGAAAGTTAATACATCTTCTTTTCAGATTTTTGCAAAGTTTCCCTAAACACGAAATTCATGTTTTACCATCATAGTATGGAGTAATAGACAGAATATACCGATAGACTGAAAAATTAAATATTGAACTACAACCAAAATGAGTTTATTTTCAAATTGGGCAATTAGAGACACACAGAGGGAAGCCACGAATGATAAATACAAGGGGATTTACCAAACTGATGAGATCATGGCTTCAGAAAAACTGAAATTCATAGGTCGGATATAATGTTGAACTACTCATGTCCATACCTCGATGATAAACCTCTCACAGGAATTAAATGCTATTAAAGCATGGTGACCCCTTACATTGAAAGTATCCACTGGTTGAAGGATCTGTTCATTAGTTAAGTAAAATCATTAGTTCTCATAGTATACAAAATCGAAAATGACATCATAGGCTTCCAAAAGTAAGCAAGAAAGGGAGATTTTACAAAATGGATGCTGAGCAGTCCATCACGGGAAATAGAGTTACTTTGAAGTTAAAAAATGACTAGTGGAGTTGTACAATTATACCAAAACTAACAAGTACTTGTATCATAGTTTTCCACTACCTAGCTGATGCCATTCTGCCATCAATATTAAAACAACACACATTTTCCGCTTAGCATATAATATGAGAGAATGCAGAAAAATAATGGGGAAATTATGGGTGAAAACAGCTCAAAATTGTACCTTCAACATAAAATCAGACACCAATGCTCTAAAATTACTTGTTCCTTTCAAATTAAACTACACATACAAATTAGTGTCCAAACCACACATATAATTTCATTGTCTCGATGAAACTAAGCATGTCCGAAAAATGTCATCTTCATTCTTCTCTCCCGTAACCCATGAATAATTTATTGAACAGTGCTTTTAGACTACGAGAACAGACCATGTAGAGGACATACATTACTTTATTCAGCCATTTGTCACAAATTTACTTGATCTACTCCGACTTCATTTTTCTTTTCAAGACACTACAATATGATCAAATGCTGATGGAAAAGACTTTGATGCAACAATAGTTTCTGAAAACCTAGCTCATAAAATCAGTCATTCACTTATTACTTTAGGCATTACTCTTGTACCAGACCAAAGGAAGAAAAAAGCAGAAACTGCACAAGATAACACGACTTCATGCTTAAGTTCATAGCTTCAAGTAAGAAAAATAAAATCACATCTTGATCCAGTCTTACTAACCTAGTAATGCCTAACCAAGTCGACAAAAAAGTTAATATTTTTTTATACTGTAATAACAATTACTCTGTATAACATTAGTTAGATAGCTAAGCATGTAAGAGAGGTCAAGAACCTGCATGAAACTAATCGCGGTGGAAGGTTGCCAGATCTCCTCACGAACTGGAAATAGACACAAAATGAGAAGGAAAAGAAGAAAAGAACAGAAACAAAGTCCATGGACAACAATGTCAATAACATTAATAACTTAGGTTAACAAAAAAAGAAGCAGCCACTTAAAGTAGTTACCATCCAAACTTTCAAGCATAAAGGTGTTTACCTCCGGCAATTGTTCTCTTGGAGACTAATCATGACATAATTCCTGGTGAAACCTCCAGATTCTGTCAAACATATCCAATTCGAGAAATGTATAGCAGGTATCAATTTGATACTTGACATAATTTCAAAGACTGAGTTTTGAAGCTTCTAGGTTTTCTTTTATAAACACACACACACACATACGCCCACAAACACACACAACATCATTCTAAAAAAAGAACTGATTTCTAACAACCATTAAGTAAAGGAAATTTGTTGTTTCACAACATCAATTTACCTGGCCACTACTAACCACAGGGCCTAGCCTACAACCTTCTGATCTTCTTGGTCCACTTGGCAAGTTTGTCTAAAAACACTGCTACAATGCCTTCCTGAAACAAACACACACAAAATAAATGTAATTGTACCTCATAAAAAATACGGAAGAGAATAAACAGACATTCACTTGGGGAGTCAACAACAGTCAGGTGTGCCTTTGTTTGAGATGGTTGCATGTCCAAATTAAGTATGAGAATGTTACACATCAAACAATCAGGTGTGCCTTTGTTTGAGATGGTTGCATGAGCCATGATGCAGAATAAGTATGATAATGTTACACATCAAACAATAGATTATAACATAATGAAACACAGAGGCATTGATGAGAATAAAGTCACAAGGAAAGGCTGTACTAGTAGGGATATGACATGGATTATAACTTGTAGGTCAACCATCTTAAATTTTATGTATTTTGGAACGATAGGCTCTAATGCAAATAAATTATACGTTATCGGGTGTCGATTCACGAAAGCCTAACAGAGACATGCTAATACCCATGAGCTTTGTAAATAGTGATCTAGAATATACATGCTAATTTTTGTGCTACTTCTGCTCTAAGAGGGCAGAAGAGAAGTAAATGAGAAACATTCTAACCAGATGCTTCTTAAGAATGCCAGCCATCAGATCATAATTGAATGAACTCCAAATAACGCAAGGGACCTCACCCGCTAAGCATGCTAGTGCCATGGAAAAGATCATACGTCAGTACATACTTACGTGAACCGGAAGATGGGATGTTGCGCTGCAAATTTTATTGTTCGCAAAGAAGACATCAAAAATTGTCCACTAGACAGCCATTTGAATTTCCAATGATTGGAATAAGTAATTATCTAAAACAAAATTCACGATGCGAATCAAGCGACATACATTTTCAAGGTGACATACGTTTCAGAAGGTCCAAACCCTTGTCAAAGCTAACATCATCAAAGACAACTATAGGACTCTTTCCACCGCTCTTCATATTAACAGGCTGCAAAAACGAGATAGATAGTAGGAGAAACACAACATTTTGAGCATATGCTAATATGCTATGGTATCATATGATTAATAACATTAAATAAGCAATTACACGTACATATCTAGGGTTTCTATACAGCATTCTCTCTCTCTCTACACACACACGAACTGCATAAAAAACAGTAAAATTGAGAACCGTGAACACAAACACGCCATATTATCCAGCCACATAATACCTTCACAAGTTGGGCTGCAACACTCATGACATTGCTTCGCTGCTCCCCATAAATAAAATATGTCAAACAATTAAGAATCATTTCCGTGACACGCTAAGAAGCCTAGCGCTTGTTACAGAACTACATGACAATCAAAAGTACAGATTACTAATTGCATGAGATAAGAGTAACGAACCTTGTCAACAGGGGGATGCGACACCAATGGAGCACCGTATTTTGGACCAAATCCAGTTAGAATATTGAGTACCCCAGGAGAGAAACCGGCCTCTGTACACACTTCACCCAACTCGAGGCATGTACTGGCATTAGACAGTAATTAATGAATATATCGAAAATAGTTAAAATTAGCAATGCATAAAGTAGATACCGACCAGTCACGTACTACAGGGATGCCGATTCCGGGTGGGGTGACTATTGCAACACATCCAGTAGCCAATGCAGAAGCAACTTTCCATTTTGCCATCAACAAAGGATCATTCCCACAATATTACATGCCATGTATTCAAACATGCAGCAACATTGCCCCGAAGGGGATGTAACATTTACACCAATATTCAGTATACAATATACTGAATAGAAAGGCAATTAGTGAGGTGCCAGTGCCACAAACATACCATAACCAAGGCTGCTTCATCTAGGGGTCTTCCACAATTAATTGCCAAGTTTTGCGAGTTCTACCTTTCATCTGTAGTCACTGTATGCCTACCTGACGATGAGAACCCTGCCCTTCTTCATTTGTTCCCTGAAAAACAGCAGCTTGCTTGCCATTTCGCCACATCTTTTAATCTACATATAGAAGTTATATACACAAGATATAGCATTACATGTAGAAGATGGCTTGAGAATCATTGGGAATAAAAATTCAATGTCAAAAGCCTTGTAGTTGCTTTTTACTGCTAAGGTTCTACTGGAGGAATCAAGAGAAAGTACATAGCTTTCTCGGTGACATAAGAAACAAGTACATCCAGCAGTGGGCCCAGGATTATAAGATATTTAATACGGAGATAATCAAAACACACCTGAGCAGCATATGTCCTCTGAAAAGGGTTTTCCTGTGTTAAGCTGTGAGCAAAAGAGACAAGCCAATTGTATCACATGTACTAAAAACTTATAAGTTGAGATATACAAAACAATTTACATTTTATTTTTCTAGAATTTACTAATTAAAGACTAAACAAATAATCACGATCACCAAAAGTCTAACCAAACACAATAGGTTTAATTGTTCTATCTCATGTGATATAAAATATGATTCACCGACTCGTTTTATCCCAATCGATATTTGCATTTTCTAGGATGAGGGTATCACAGCCCTACCTGAACCCCATGGTCCATATCCTCACACAGAAAAACCTGATTCTAGAAGCAGTATTCTGCCTTTTGATGGGATAGGCTTTCTTCTTGTTTGTAACCATATTAATACAACCATTGCAGTTGAAAATTGCAATTGTACACCAAAAATATCATAGATTCATTCCCACTCATTATAAAGAACTTGTGAATAGACTTTCTATGCATGCATTGATCTCCACATAATTTAAGTCCATCATTCTTCCTCTTTGCACAAAACTAAGCAAGCGAAATTCCATAAAGTAGATCAAGTCAAGAAATCAATGTAGCCAAGCAACAACCCCACAATTAGATGAAACTGATAAAAAACTGAAACTATTCAAATGCCAGAATCATATGGACCAAGGTAGTATAATACATAACAAACCATTAACCAAATGCCGATTATTTATGAAAAACTATCAACAACTGTTACATGTGCTTGAGATAAAGTAGGAAATGAATACCAACAGAGATTAGAGAGCCATTAGAGGATGAGAATAATTATTTTTCCTGTGATGTAAAACTAAACATGAAGGGGAAAATGAATGTTTGGACAAACGTATGGAAAAAGACATGAAGAAGATACTTAAAGTTCAAAGACTCTCCAGCACCTCAAATTCTAATATTGTCGTATAAATTTTAATAGTATAGAAATTGTAGTTATAAGTATAGAGTATATATGATAGAAGGAATGGTGAAAAATATAAATAGATTTTGCCAAATCAGTTAAGTCTATGGCTTCTCAGAATTAGTGTACGCTTCCTTATTTCTCCCCGAGACTATTCTTGATTGTTTACACGAACTCGTGATCCATTCGACTTCCTTCGTGATTCTATACCCGTGAGATCACACTGTTCATGTAACAATTTGATCTCGCTAGATAAATCTTTCCCGTGGATAAAAGGCTTAAAGGTATAAGACCGACAAAACATGCCAAAAATTTGACCCCGGGAGAGGCCGAGAAAGTTGGGCAACCACTCCCCTATGTGCCAATCGCGAGTGCATCCAGGGCCCCGGCGCCCAGCTCAGCTAGAGAGTGAGCTCGCGCAACTCTGTTTTGCCAAAACGCATAAGACCGAGTCTTGACCAGGATCATTTTTCTTGCCTAGATATTTATTGGTACTATGAGGAGAAGCAACAGTAAACTGTTCATGTATATTAAAAGCATGCATAAGATGTCCAATGAAGTAATTTAAAGTTTCTAGTTGCGTACCTCATGACCCACAAGCATAGATACGAAGCTGTAATAACCACAGCACCTAGAACAAACTCAATAGTATGTACCAGTTGTTGACGCATGAAAGCTTCACAGAACTTCAATTCCTCATTCCCATGAAAATCAGTATGAGACTCCAATTCAAAATTGTCATCAATACTCTGAAGTGGCGAGTACACTTGTCCTTGATGTCACTGCAAGAAAATGTCATGTTGATAAGTAAACAACACAGAGATGGAAAACAATAAAGGATAAAGGCTTCATACTCATCATGTTGCTTTTTCAACAGAAGTGGCTTTGGGATCAACATCCACGGTACACCAATAAGGGACAGAATATTGACTTGAATCAATTAAGACTTCTGCCATCTTAAAAATTTGGTAGGACTTAAAAACATTAATACCATTACATGGTATAGATCTGCTTGTGACCCGGAACACCACTTCACAATTGTGAGGAATGAAAGGTAACCAAACACAACTGTTCAGAAATTCATCTGGAATAAATTGGTACCTGAAGTAATACACATGTTTAATGCTGATATATAGACCGCTGAATTTCATCAACCAACACAATAAATGACTTCAGGAAGCACATTTTAAAAGAAAACTAAAAAAAAAAAAAAGACTTCTATAAGCCTACATTAAAGGACTGATTTGTGAATGAATACACTTATTTATTTATTTTAAATAATAATGGTTGAATTGCTTGATATTTATTGACAATAAAAACTGTATAATACCTTTGGAACTATCAAAGTGCACAGGGCAAGGCAATTAGCATCATTAATTACGTGAACACTCATGCACTCTCTCTAAAACGGAAAACGGAAAACTTCTACTAAACAATAAGAGGGAGCATGGGACCCACGAAATTGGAATTATACATAGATGAGCACCATATGCAATCAAATCAAAACTTGGTACCTGTTGCCTTCAATGTCAGGTGATGGAATAAAGGTAGATCTACAATTGCAACTTCTTTCATAGGATACAACTTCCCTTGTTCTCATGTTTCAATCGAAGGATCCGTAAGGAAATAACAAGTGGATAAACATAACAAGCACAATACATGTGATGTAAAATACCTGAATGTTAACTTATATTAGTTCACAAAATACATGACTCCACCAAATGACTCGAGTATAAAACTAGTGAAGCAAAAAACTTATCACCAATTTCTAGACTTCTAGTTATACTCCACCAATTGGATTTGACTGTTGAATGTTTACTTTTGTAAGTATGAAAAACAGAAGCAACAAGAAAAAAAACATTATCCAGAGTGTATTAGGTCAAACACAAGTCTAAAACAAATTGCACATCAGTAAACGAGAAATCTTATTATAATGATTAAATTGATCTAAGAACTAATTGAATTTAATCCATCCTAATTTCATAAAATAAAAATAAACCCTAATTCAAAGTAAATTCATAAGATCAATATAAACCCTGATTCAAAACAGAGGGGAGAGAGAGAGAAGAAAAGTTACCTCTCTCGAGCTTTGACTTAAAGGAAGAATTCTCTGAGACAATTTCCTAAATATCTCCGGAAGTGACAGTCATTTTTAAGAAAATGATTCGACTTATGGTTTAGGGTTCTGCCCAGGCGCAATTACTTTCAGCGGGAGATTCTTGAGAGAGAGGAGAGGAAATGGTCGGGAACGTAGTTGAGGATGGCGGGTGGAGTGGACTCTATGTGTGTGTGTGTGTGTGTGTGTGTGTGGGGGGGGGGGAGAAGAGAGAGAATGAGATCGGAGGCGAGGGAGGGAGGGTATATATCGCGAAGGAATACGACCGTTTAGAAGGTAGCGTTTTTTGTAAGCACGAGCCCACGGCCCATTTGTTCTATTCGATTAGGTTTTTTGTAAGACTGGATCCAGATGTCGTTTTATTTGATACTAAAAGCCCAGCTACTAAACACACGGTCCAATTGGTGCATTTAATTCCCAAATTGCTTCCTAATGAAAAAAGAGACTTGTAATTGAAATTTGTGTACTTCAACTTTTTTTAGTGATAATTGTTTTTTTTTTAATATTCAAAAATAGTTGGTATTTCTTCTGCCTCGAAAAGAAAAGGTAATATCACTTAAATTAATTTTGGTAGTCAATTTAATAGAAAGTTGACCAAAAGTTTATAAGATTCGATTAGTCTCCTAAAAATTTTAAAAAATATTATTTATACATTACAAAAAATTATCAATAATAATTTTCAAGTTTATAAATATAATCAACAGCGTTTTCATCAATCACTAGAATATAAAATAAAACTACCTTCTGAGATTTAAGCATTCGATATAGTTACAACAATAAATAAAAATGGAAAAATAAAATAATCAATCTTCAATGAAATTGTATTTACAAATGAGCTTTTATAAACAGCGTTTTATGAAATCACTAGAATATAAAACTACCTTCTGAGATTTAAGCATTCGATATAGTTACAACAATAAATAAAAATGGAAAAATAAAATAATCAATCTTCAATGAAATTGTATTTACAAATGAGCTTTTATAAACAGCGTTTTCATCAATCACTAGAATATAAAACTACCTTCTGATATTTAAGCATTCGATATAGTTACAACAATAAATAAAAATGGAAAAATAAAATAATCAATCTTCAATGAAATTGTATTTACAAATGAGCTTTTATAAACGATTTGAAATCGCAAAGAAGAAAATGTTGAATCAAATCAACTTCACCACCTTTTTCATAATAGTTAGGAATATTTAAAACCGTGATCGCGTACACAACATCCCAATTGTAGAAGTAGAATTATATACTCATTTGGTCATTATATATTTTATTTTTATTTTTTGTAATGGTCACTTAGTATTACTTTTTAAAAAATAAATAAATAAATAATATTACTATAATAATTGATAAAATAATATAAATTTAACTCCATCACACTAATGAAAAATATTTTAATAATTTTCTAACACTTTAACCTACACATGTTTCCATAACAATAAATTTGTAAGATGTCAAATGCCAAATATATAAATTGAAGATAGCAGCCAATGGAAACAATTGAATGAAATTCCTGGGTTACACATTTTAGAATTTAGAGACCGAGGGAATAGTAGACTTATCACCCAAATTCAATTGAAGGTGGGTAGATGTATGTGGGCATGTGAGAAGCAAATCCAGACAAAAAACAAACTGGGTGGGAGGAATATGTGTGAAGATAAGATAAAAAAGAAATGCTAAAAAGTTCAGACAAACATAGGCTTGAGGAGTGGGAGGAATCCCTCAAACTGAGCATTCACTTTTTCATAAGCCTCAAAAAACAGAGCTGGTTGAAGTTATTGGCAATGCTTTGTTAGCAAAATTTTCAATTACAGAAGCAAAGAAATTACTAATAAAAAATACGTAATGTAAATATATAGACCGAATGTAAAATATAAACTGAAATAAAGGAAAAAGATAGCAAAGAACACGGTTGTGCACGAGCCCCGATGAATCGCTCCTTAAGACTTATTCGTCCCTCACCAATAGTGCTTGAGGCCGCCTTGGACGCGAGTCTCCCAGATAGAACGTGCGGACCGGGGCACTTTGCACCTCAAGTTCCCGGCGAATTGGCTGTGCCTAGACAATATCACCAAATGCAATATGCAAGGAGGCCAAACGAAGATAGAACAATATGCAAGAGAGAGTGAGAGTTTGCAGAAAATTTCTCGTGTGTCAAATGATTTGTGAAGACTCCATTTTATAGATGCCTTGAATCAAAAGCGCTAATTCCATCATAATCATGAAAATTATTACGTAAATAATTTTGCATTTGATTCTCGTGATATGGCTGTTACAAGGAAGAATTTAAAATCGAATTAACTCGGTTCGCCAGCTACAATGGGTAAATGGGAGTAAATTTCCGAAATCAAAATTCAATTTTCGAAATCAAAATTCAAAATTTTAGCAAAAGGTGGGCTTGCGCGAGTAGGCCATTTCGGAGCTACATTCGTGTCCGCAGGACGCGTACGCACATGAGTTCGGTAGCCCCAAGCCTATTTTGGACCATGATTTGCACCCCCCCCTGCGCACCCGTGCGCGAGAGAGAGCCTCTATGCCACACACAATTACTCCTTACATAAAGTGTAGTAGTATTTAAACTTTCTACCTTTCACATTCCCATTCAATGTGGGATAACTTCTTTTCCCACTTCCAACCCATCATCTTTGAGCCTTAATATTTCATTCATCCATCAACCATTTTGGACAAATAAATATTCGATTTTAATGTTCTCATGGAGTAGAATACAAATCCATAATCAATTTGGTCATTTAACAAATAACCCATTTAGGAAATAATCTCAAATTTCCTTCACACACCCACTATTTTTCCAACAATCCCCACATGAAGGAAATAATGAGGAAATGGTGATAAAGTCCGACGCTGACACTCGCATAGGATAGGTAGGGGTTTGCCCTTTGAACCTTCCCTTGTAAAATATATTTACTCTACTCGCTAATCGGCAGACACGATGTCCTTGAACTGCTCAAATTTTTTGTGTAGCCGATCATATACTTTACACAGGTATCTCCCTAACACACTTCAATTCTCATGACTATGTTCATTCACGGCCCTGAACATAATGCCTGGTTCTGTGAGAGGGTCTAAGAATTGAGCCTCACGCAATTCTCCTCGAAGCGGCCACACTTCTCTCTCACATAGGTGATTCCCGCTCGACATTTTCGGCGAAAGAATCATTAAAAGCAAGCCGCTTAACCTTTTCCTTTCGAGATGTCACTTAAGGAATGGGTTTGGGGATGACTCCCCCACGGTGACACTACAAGTCTTTTAACAGCTAGGTTGTCCCTTTGAAAACCTAGATCTTGGGATCTCCAAATAACTAGGTGGGGTTTTCCACTGTGTTTAACTTCTAAAGAGGCTTTAGTCCCATTCCTAATGTCAAACGTTCAACTACCTCCTTTGTTAACCCTTTTGTTAACGGATCCGCTAAATTATCCTTTGACTTCACATAGTCAATAGATATGGTACCAGTAGAGAGTAGTTGTCTTATGGTATTATGTCTACGACGTATATGTCTAGACTTACCATTATACATATGACTTTGTGCCCTACCAATTGCGGATTGGCTATCACAATGTATACAAATTGTCGGCACAGCTTTGTCCACTTTGGAATATCTTCTAAAAATTGGCGTAGCCATTCGGCTTTCTTCACCACACTTGTCTAATGCTATAAACTCGGATTCCATAGTGGATTCGGCTATAACATCTTCTTAGAAGACTTCCATGATATAGCAACACTGGCTAATGTGAATATATATCCGCTAGTAGACTTAGAGTCTTTGATATCTGATATCCAATTAGCATCGCTATATCCTTCAATTACAGCTGGATGTCTAGTATAGTATAATCCATAATTACGAGTATATCTTAAGTACCTTAGTACTCTCACTATACCCTTCCAATGGTCCTTCCCAGATTACTTGTATACCGACTCGGTTTGCTTACAACATATGCAATATCCTGTCTGTACAACTCATTAGGTACATTAGACTTCCAATGACCCTCGAATACTCTAATTGAGACACAGTTCGCCTCGATTTTTCGTTAAATGTAGGCTTGTGTCAATTGGAGTATTTGCCGTTCTATCGTCATCCTTGTTAAATTTCTCAAGAATTTTATCCACATAATGTGATTGACTTAGTACAAGTCCATCGGATATTCTAGAAATTTTCACACCAAGGATCACATCCGCTACACCCATATCCTTCATGTCAAACTTCGAGTTCAACATATTCTTTGTGGATTTAATCATTTTATCACAAATTTCCTATGATAAGCATGTCATCTACGTAAAGACACAAAATAACATAGCCATTTTCGTGCTTTTAACATAGACACATTTGTCACATTCATTGATTTTGAATCCACTTTCAATCATGGCTTGATCAAACTTTTGATGCCACTTTGTTTTGGTGCTTGTTTGAGGCCATACAATGACTTCACTAACTTGCACACTTTATTTTCTTGCCCTGGAGCGAGAGAATCCCTCTCGGTTGTTCCATGTAAATCTCCTCTTCTAAATCTCCATTTAGAAAGGCGCTTACATCCATTTGATGTACTTCAAGATTTCGCAAAGCGGCAATTGCAAGTACAATCCTAATAGACGTAATTCTCGTAACAGAGAATACGTGTCAAAGTAATCAAGACCTTCCTTTTGTACGTAACCTTTTATTACAAGTCCGGCCTTATACTTATCAATGGTTCCATCACCTTCATTTTCCTTTTAAAAATCCACCTATATCCTAGTGTTTTACTTCCTGAGGAAGATCCACTAGTTCCCAGTGTGATTTTGTAAAATGGAATCAATCTCACTTTTGATGGCTTCTTTCCACAAAGGTCCTTCCGAAGAGCTCACGGCCTCTTTATAACTTTGTGGTTCACTTTCAAGCATGTAGGTTATAAAATCCGTTCCATAGGATTTTTCTATCCTACCTCGTTTGCTACGCCGAGGTTCTACCTCCGCTTCATCATTTTCATGATGATTTTCTTCTCCTACTTCTTCTTCTATTGAATCAAACGTCCGTTTAGATGAGCTTGCCTCATCTCTTTTACACGGAAACACATTCTCAAAGAAAGAAGCATTTCTTGATTCCATTATAGTATTCTTGTGTATATCTTGAATTTTCGATTCATGAACAAGAAATCTATAAGCACAACCGTTTTGTGCATATCCAATAAATATGCAATCAACAAATCTTAGGACCAACTTTCACCCTTTTAGGTGGAGGTACACTACCTTCGCAAGACACCCCCACACTCGCAAGTATTTATAACATGGTGCTCTTCCATGCCATAATTCATATGGGCTTTTGTTTAGTTTCTTTCGAGGTACCTTATTTAACACATAATTTGCCGACAACACGGCTTCTCCCCACATGTTAGAAGGTAATCCCGAACTTATCAACATGGCATTCATTGCTTCTTCCAATGTTCGATTTTTTCGTTCGGCAACACCGTTTTGTTGGGGTGTATAAGGTCTTTGTGGTTACATGTTTAATTCCGTTTGAGCACAAATTGCCTCAAATGGAGACTCATATTCCCCACCACGATCACTTCTTAGCACCTTAATTTTCCGGTTTAATTGATTCTCAACTTCATTTTTATAGAGAATAAACTTCTCTATAGCTTCATCTTTACTTTTGATAAGATACACATAGCAATATTTTGTGCTATCATCAACAAAAGTTATGAAGTACTTATTGCCACCACGTGATTGTGTTGATTTAAAGTCACATAAGTCCGTGTGAACTAACTCGAGTGGTTCACTATTTCTTGTTATTGAATGGAATGAAGGTTTTGTAAATTTTGCTTCAACACAAGGTTCACATTTGTGTTTGCAATCAACTTTAAATTTTGGTATGTAGTTCAAGTTAATTATTCTACGAATAGCATCATAATTAACATGTACTAATCTACCATGCCACAAATGGGAAGACTCAAGCAAGTAAACGGAAGAATTATTCATTTCATTAACTTTGGGCTTAGTAGCCATTACATTCGGTTTCACTACCATAACACTAAGCTTAAACATCCCATCATTCACATAACCTTTTCCTACAAACATTCCATTCTTGGACAAAGTGACAACATCGGACTCGAACACAATACGAAAACCATGCTTAATTAAAAGCGAGCCGGACACCAAGTTCTTCCGGATATCGGGCACATAAAGTACATTGTTGAGAGTCAATTCCTTGTCGGATGTCATCTTCAAAACCACCTTCCCTTGACCTTTGATGTCGGAAGTGGCCGAATTCCCCATAAACAACTTTTCGCCATTTTCCATAGCTTCAAAAGTACTAAACATGTCTTTGTTGGAGCACACATGTTTAGTAGCACCGGTGTCAATCCACCACTCGATTTGGATTCGAACCCACCATATTCACCTCGGAAACTACCGCCGCAAGGTGCATATCGGACACATCTCTAGCAATGTCATCCACCATGTTCACTTCACGAGCCTTCTTAGGAGCCCTACATGTTGACGCCTTGTGGCCTTCACCACCACAATTGTAACAAGTTCCTGTGAACCTCTTCTTGGAAACCCCACCTTGAGGCTTCAAGTTGAACGACCTTCTAGTTGTTTCAACCTTAGCTTTCCCCTTGCCTTTGCCTTTGCCTTTGGAGCTTGGCCATGCTCCACCACATTAGCTTTGGCCACACTTGGGTTAAACTTTTTCTCGGCAACTCTATTGCCTTCCTCAATGCTAAGCCGAAGAATGAGCCCTTCAAGATTCATCTCCTTTCGCTTATGCTTCAAGTAGTTCTTAAAGTCATTCCAAGCTGGAGGCAACTTTTCAATCATTGCAGCCACTTGAAAACTCTCACTAAGAACCATGCCCTCGGCATCAATCTCATGATAAATTGTTTGCAACTCATCAACTTGAGTTTTCACGGTCTTAGAGTCCACCATCTTAAAATCAAGGAAACGGGCAACAATAAACTTCTTTGTTCCCGCATCCTCAATTTTATACTTTTGTTCCAAGGACTCCCATAGTTCCTTAGCATTCTTCTTCCCCCTATACACATTATAGAGAGAATCGTACAAGCCATTAAGAACATAGTTCTTACAAAGGAATTCCCCATGTTTCCAAGCATCAACCGCCGCCACGGTTGTCACATCCGTCTCATTCTCACCCACAATCGGCATATCTTCTTCGTATACTTAGCCAAATTCAGAGTGGTTAAGTAGAAAAACATTTTCTGTTGCCACCTCTTAAAGTCATGGCCAACAAATTTTTCGGGCTTTTCAAAGATGGGGGTTGAGATATGCACCGTATGAGGATTAGTCACAATAGAAGTGCCTTGAGAACCGAGCCATTTCCAGCCCAGTTTGGGTTCCATTCACAGGTTCGGCCTACTTTGTTTGTCTCGGTTGCCATTTCAAATGTATGCATTATTAGTCTGAATGGTTTTCGCAACTCCTTCCCTTCGTAGGAATAAGTCTTAAGATTGTTAGCAAAATTTTCAATTACGAAGCAAAGAAATTACTAATAAAAATACGTAACGTAAATATATAGACCGAATGTAAAATATAAACTGGAAATAAAGGAAAAAGATAGCAAAGAACACGGTTGTGCACGAGCCCCGATGAATCGGCCTCCTTAAGACTTATTCGTCCCCTCACCAATAGTGCTTGAGGCCGCTGACGCGAGTCTCCCAGATAGAACGTGCGGACCGGGGCACTTTGCACCTCAAGTTCCCGGCGAATTGGCAAGTGTGCCTAGACAATATCACCAAATGCAATATGCAAGGAGGCCAAACGAAGATAGAACAATATGCGGAAAGAGAGAGTGAGAGTTTGCGGGAAAATTTCTGTGTCAAATGATTTGTGAAGACTCCATTTTATAGATGCCTTGAATCAAAACTGCCAATTCCATCATAATCATGAAAATTATTACAGTAATAATTTTGCATTTGATTCTGTGATATGGCTGTTACAAGGAAGAATTTAAAATCGAATTAACTCAGTTTCAGTTTCAGTTACAATGGGAGTAAATTTCCGAAATCAAAATTCAATTTTCGAAATCAAAAATTCAAAATTTTAGCAAAAGGTGGGCTTGCGCGAGTAGGCCATTTCGGAGCTACATTCGTGTCCGCAGGACGCGTACGCACATGAGTTCGGTAGCCCCAAGCCTATTTTGGACCATGATTTGCACCCCCCCTGCGCACCCGTGCGCGAGAGAGAGCCTCTATGCCACACACAATTAATCCTTACATAAAGTGTAGTAGTATTTAAACTATCTACCTTTCACATTCCCATTCAATGTGGGATAACTTCTTTTTCCCACTTCCAACCCATCATCTTTGAGCCTTAATATTTCATTCATCCATCAACCATTTTGGACAAATAAATATTCGATTTTAATGTTCTCATGGAGTAGAATACAAATCCATAATCAATTTGGTCATTTAACAAATAACCCATTTAGGAAATAATCTCAAATTTCCTTCACACACCCACTATTTTTCCAACATGCTTTAGACAGAAAATGATGTTAACGACCAACAACCACCTTAAGAAGAATATAAATGAGGAGCAGAATCTTGGCGTTTGTTTCCTTCGGTGTTGGGAGATAGCAAGTGAAGTTAGATCTACTTAAAGTTCAAAGACTCTCCAACATTTTCTGTAGTAGCAGCTGCAGTATCTCCTGAAACACACTTAAAGAAAAAGAAAAAAGAGTGGCTATATATGAGATCAAATGATAGGTAAACGAACTGAATGCTAACTCATATTGGTTTAAGAAATACATGACTTAACACACTTCATTGCTCAGGAAAAAAAAAATATTCCAGAAATTTTATCTTAACATTATTATAAATGGACATATAAAGATGATCATGTAAGATTTGAAAGAAAGCTTGATTTTCTTGAAACACCAACTAGTTGACTCGAGTTCAAGTTATATGCTCAAGTTTAACTTCATTTCTTTTCAACAACAAATCTTTGCAGACAAGAATGAGTGGTCTACGTACCAAGGAAAATGACTTCCGATTTTCTTTTCCTCAAAACATTTTCCGGAATTTACTTCTTAACACCCTCCCACCACCCACCTTCCCAATCCCCACCTTTACCCCTAACCACTACTGAAACACCTAACCCCACTCCCAACCACCCACCGTAAAAAAAATTACTCATTCAGATTATCTTTTAAAAACTCCCCCACCGCCCCCAACCCACCACTCCCCCTCCAGCCAATTTTTTTTACTCTAAAATATATTTTTTTAACAACTCCCCTGCCGCCGCCCCCCTTCCTAACCACCCAACCCCTCCCCCACCCCCGAGAAATATTTTTCTTAGATTTATCAAATACATGAAAATGCTTTTTGATTTTCCTTGCTTTCTACATATTGTAAATTTGCTATTCATCGTAAAGTAATTAACAAACATCAATGACAACGAAATAAAATATCTTCAATCAACTTTGGCAAACACAAAAATTGAATCAAAATTGAAAAACTTTCTCAAAAGATATGGCATGTGCAAGAGAGATTAGTGGACTCACCATAATGCTTGTGATGTCATATCAACTATCTTAACAGAAATCTCCATTAAATACCTCTGCAATAGATTCAGAACTGCCTTAACTTAATTGAAGCAGAAATTAAAGCTAATATTAACTTTTCAAGGTGTGAATATTAACTTTTCAAGGTGTGAATACCTGGTTTCCGCATCGAGCAATGTTTTACTTACATAATATATTGACTACTGGACGCCATCTTGATCAGGACCAGAACAGCACTAACTGCGGTCTCGGAGACAGCTAAGTAAACACATAATGGCTCACCTTCTTAAGGCTTTGAAAGTAAGGGAGGTGTTGATAGGTAATGCTTTAAATCTTGAAAGGCTTGTTCATGCTTATCAGTCCACTCGAACCTGGAATTTTTCTTTAAGATGTCATAGAACGGCTTGCATCTGTCTGAGGATTTTGAGATGAATCGATTCAATGCTGCCACCTTCCCTGTCAATCTTCGAACATCTTTTATGGATTTGGGTGACGTTAGATTGATGATGGCTTTTATTTGTTCTGGGCTTGCCTCTATCCCTCTCTGCGTCACCATGTACCCCAAGAATTTCCCGGACTTCATGTCAAAATTGCACTTTGCTGGGTTCAGCTTCATGTTGAACTTGTCCAGGATGTCAAATGCTTGAGTAAGATCCCAAACATGATCTTCAGCTTTCTTTGACTTTATCACCATATCGTCGATGTATACCTCCATGGTGTCCCCAATCTGCTCTTTGAACATCATGTTGACTAGCCTCTGGTATGTGGCACCTGCATTTCTTAGTCCAAAAGGCATTGCAATATAACAATAAATACCTGTTGGTGTGATGAAGGTGGTGTCCTCTTGGTCGGATGGCTCCATCTAGATTTGCTGAAATCCTGAAGATGCATCCAAGAAAGTCAACACTTCGTGCCCAGAAGTAGCATCTACCAAAGTATCAATGTGTGGCAGGGGAAAAGGATCTTTGGGACAAGCTTTGTCTAAGTCTGTGAAGTCGACACAAACTCTCCATTTTCCGTTCTTCTTATCTACCACCACCACATTTGCTAGCCATCTTGGGTATTCGACCTCTCTGATCATCTTAGCTTTGAGCAATCTGTCCACTTCTTCCTAGATGATTATGTTCCTCTCTTGTGCGAACTTCCTTCTCTTTTGGTGGATCGGTCTGAAGGATGGATCGATGTTGAGTTTATGGGTGATGACATCTTTACTGATGCCTGTCATATCCTCATGCTTCCAGGCGAAGCTTCTAATCCTGCTTTTCAAGAGGTTGATAAGGTCTTCTTTGATTTCTGCCGGAACATCTCGGCCAACCAGCACCTTGAGATCTGGGTTTGAGGGGTCTAAGAGTATCTCTTTCAAGTCATGTTCCTTCGCCTCCAGAACCTCATGAGCCTTTCTCTGTAATTGCTATGCCATCTTAGGGGTTGTTGACGCCTTCATGGAAGTCATATAACATTCTTTAGCTGACTGTTGATCACTGTAAACCTTGACAACTCCCCAAGGTGTCGGCATCTTGACACATTGGCGATAGGTGGATGGCACAGCCTTCATTCCATGGATCCAAGGTCTTCCCAGAATCACATTGTAACACGTTGCACTATCAATCACGCAGAATCTCTCCATGGAATTGATACCTTCAACGTAAACTGGAAATGTAATCTCACCCACTGTACTTTTGATTTCTCCACTGAAGCCCACGAGCACCGAGGTTCTTTTTACAATGCTGTCTTCAGGAATTTTCATTTCCTTCCGGGCATCCAGCATAATGAGGTTTACAGAGCTGTCCCCATCTATTAGGATACGTCTGACCTTGCAGTTGGCTATCTGGAGTGCAGTGACCAAGGCGTCATGATGTGGGTCCATAACGTTGTCCCTATCACTTTCTTCGAAGGAGATGACATCTTGGGATGTGAGCTGCGACATCTTGGAGGATCTCTCGGGTTTCTCATCCTTAGCTTGCTTGGCGAATCTCTTAGCTGCAGAAAGTATTATTTTTAAGGAAGCAGTTTATTATATTTAAAAATGTGGTTTTGCAGATAATAATTCATAGGCCTTGTTGAATTCCCCAATGTGTGTATACCCACTAATGTCTCATTCCACGGGACAACATTTGTCTTTGTGTATTCAACAAACACCTCCTTTGCATACCCCTATCAACTTCAACCCAGATAACAATGAACCAAAGCGCTCCCGATGAACATATGCTACTTAACCTAAACTTAAACAACTCTTCAAGGAACCTTTATATATATATATATATATATATATATATATATATATATATATATATATATATATATATATATATATATATATATATATATATATATATATATATATATATATATATATATATATATATAAAGAGAGAGAGAGAGAGAGAGAGAGAAGGGAAAATCAATGTAGAAAAAAATATGTGGAGGTTGTGCTTTCACATTATTTAATTCAAAGTATACATAAATATCTAAAATTCTCGTGCCACCTTTACGCTCAAATACAAATCCAAACCCAACAAGAGTGATGATTGGTGGTTGAGATCCGACGAAGGTAGCGGTGGTTTGGTTAGGATCAGTGAATACATAATAGAGAGTTTCTACCTTTTACCTGCCTGCCTCCATACATCGACCTTCATGCTATACAATCCCTTACCCATCATTGTTTATGCGTATTTCACTCGCCGTCATTACCGCAACGGTGAGAAACAAAAGAAATTGTTCAATGAAATCATCTTAAGCTTCAATCCCCTTTTTTTATGATCAAACATCTTGATTCAAAGATTTAATTTTAGGAGCTTATGAGAGAGAGTTTTGATTTTTTTTTTTTTGTTTTTTTTTTTTTTTTTGGTGTGCAGAATCGCTGGTTCGCTGATGGGGTTGTGGTTACGTTAGGAGAGAAAAAAATGGGAGAGAGAAAAAGATGTGTCTAGCGATTTTTGGGAGGAGAAGGTGGGGAGTTATAAAACGGTTGAGGGGTGGGGGGAATTCTGTCTGTCTGACCAATTTTTTAAATTCAATCTTGACCTCTTTTTGTATCAACGATTTTTCTCATTTTCTATTGTAATATATACTAGTACTAACCTCCGTGCCGGTGGCACGGAGTGACGGCTACACATATCCGGTTTGCTTTAATTGAAGTTATCACTCCTTAATTGAAGTAGCAAATTTAAAGTTTGAAAATGAATAGCAAACATATTTATAAATTTTGCTATTAAAAATATACTTGTTTATAATGTTCTGTTAATTTAAAATGTTTCATAAAATCAAAAATGGTAATTCATTCTAAAACTGGGGAGTGTAGTTCGAATAAATAATGAAGTTTACGTGTTTGAACTTGGACAACTTGGAATGAACTAATGTAATGTAGAGAACACATAAGCCACTATCTTTACAATTTTGCACCACCAAGAAAAAGGTTTTACTATGATTGAATTTCACGAATCCAATTAATACTCAACTCAAAGTATTTTGAAGGACTACAATTGAAACTCACTAAAATTTCTACCCAAATTTAAACTTGTTACTTCAGTCATAACGATCCTATAGAATACTCCGCCACACAAACATTAGTTTGACAATAAAGCAATTATGCATTAGACTTCATGTTTTTCTCTATCAAATCCCTCACCCCAACCCTACCATCCTACCAATTTCCCTTCAGAATCATCCCTCAATCCACTTTACGGTGCATGTAAACCTCACACACTCACTCTTCTATTTTTAACTACCATTTTAAATAAAATCCAAAAACAGTTTCAAAAAAAAAATTATCCAACAACGTTCATCCGATTTCATACACCTATACAATGTTGTATAATGCTACTCCCCACCCTACGTCCCAAAATAAATAACAATTTGGAAAAATATAATGAACTACGATTCATTTTTTTAACAGAAGTAGGTGGAGGAATTAGCCAACTGAAATTGATAACTCACCCGTCTAGGTCTGTTCAAACCCCCTGAAGAATTCAACAATTTCGTCGTCATAATCATAGTCGACGACTCTTTGGATGCCTTATTATAAACCCCAGTACATGTCGTCACCGCCTCCATCAAAGGAAAAGCTTTTTAATCACCGCCTGAATAAGAGTCCATTTTTTGTTGATGATCACCCATTTAGAAAAGGAGGGATCACTTATCTAATTGCGGTGGCGCCCATCTTCGATCTCCTTTTTTTTGTTGCTGCTTCTGCGGTAGATGAAGATCGTCCGATAAGATGATGAAGGCTCCCCGTGGAAATTACAGAATGGGTAGAAATAACTTTGAGACTTCGTAGAAATTAACGACAACGGATAATAATTGCCTTTATATGCTTCCATTGGGGCCAATATATGTTTATTTTGATTGTATAGTTGGGGGAAGGAGATTTTAAATTTTCTTTTCTTGTGTTAAATTGTTGGAGGTTTTTTGATCGTGCTGCTTGAGTTGGGAGAGAAAAAAATAAACTTGGATTGCGATATTTGAAGGAGATGAGTGGGGGGTTACAATAGGGTTAGGGACGGTTAGGTAGGAGAAGATTAAATCTCATCTACTCTTTGACTTTTATGAAACTCAATCTTGATCACTATTTGTGTGGCGGTTAAAACTCACAAATATTGTAATATAGATTAAAGATATCAAATTTTGATAAGGAGTTAGAGCAAAATATTAAATATGTAATCTTGCTTAACTCCTTTTGGTGTGCAATTCACACGCGAGTGGAAGAAGTTTTTGAGCAAAACATTGCTCCTCAATAGCCATGACTCTCAAAAAAAATTTGTGACCTATTTTTTTTTCTTTTTATAAAAAAACCTTTTTGCCCCAATCCATTACTTTTTCTCTCTTTTTTTTTTATCAAGTCTTATAAAAAAACTAATTTTTTCAAACACATAGGAAAAACTAATTTTAAAAACACATGGTGACATTTTCGTAATTAACTGAAATTTTTTTAAACGTGCGGTGATATTTTTTATTAACTCACTTTTCAAAAAATGGTAATAATTTTTTAGTGTAAAATTGTGCCCGTTGGTGTTTTTCTAGTGCAAGTGTTATTGTTAAATAGTGCAGCATTGTTAGTGTTAAAAAAGTGTCAGTTTTAATTATAAAAAGTGTCAATTTTAATTATAAAAAGTGTCAGTTTTAGTTATAAAAAGTGCCAGAGGTGTTAATAAGTTTAGGTTATTTACGAAAATGTCGTAGCATCATTTAAAAAAAAATCCATATTTACAAAAATGTCATCGTGCATTTTTCAAAAAGTTCCGATTAATTACGAAAATGTCACTGTGCATTTAAAAAAAAAAAAAACTAGTTTTTCCAAATTACTTGGTAAAGATGATTTTTCCTAAGATTTTGACTTTATTCTTTTCTTTTTTCTTGAAGAAAAAAAACTCCAAAATGTTTGCCATCACCTATATCCCTTAAAAAAAATAAAAAAAATTAAGGCACTTTCTAGTCAAAATATTTTAAATGTGAAATAAAATCAACAATATATATGAGAATAAAATTTTGATTTTGATACCTATCATTTAAGATGCTAGTACCTTTTATATAGGTATCAAAATTTGATTTTGATACTTATTATTGGGGATGAAAATTTAGTACCCTATAAATATTGTTTCATAGGTATCAAAGTTTGATTTTGATATCTATTACTTAACTCACTCACTGGAGATGTTATGAATGAGAGACGAGATGCAAAAGCCGAGCTGAATATCTAAAATATTCTTAATAAAAAAACCCTTAATTGTGCGTCTTCAAAAGCCGAGCTGAATATCTATTACTCAATTGTTTCATGGTAATAGTCCTAATTTTTTTGGGTCAACATGATTAAATATTAACAACATATATAAATCCAAAAATTAATTATTGATTATATTTTTAATGATGCATTAATTTTAATTTTTTTAACTTTCAGAAATATTATGTCAAAATCTAATAAAGTTAACCAAAAAGTCTAATGATATGCAGTGGAGAGAGCGTCTCTTCTTCTTCTTTTCCTTTTTTTATTGAACTTTAATCAACACAATCACAAAACTTTAATTATTATCATAAAACTCTAAGAGTTTGTTATTGTTACACAATTAAAAAAACAATACTATCTATAACAATTTTTATAATTTCATGAAAATAAATAAATTTTCATAAATTACTTGTCAAAGTTGAATCAGATTGCTCATAAAAATCAAAGTATATTTTCCACTGATTCCGAGGCCATTGCCGAAATCAACATAAAAGCTGGCAAGAACATAGTTCAATATACTCACTCACACTACAGACTGTGTCTATGGATTTCATAGGCACAATCCGCAGAAATCCGCATAAAAGCTGGCAAGAACATTTATATTATAAATGGAACCCCCCTTTGAACAATGGATGAACAGTTTCACGCGGAGAAATTCCCATTTTGCCCTCATACATTTGTCCCTTTCCCATTTTGCCCTTAAAAAAAAAAAGAAATTTAAAAAAAAAGAAATTTAAAATTTTTTTTTAAAAAAAAATTACGTGACGGGCATGTGCTAGTAGTTCAATATACTCACTCTGTCACTCATACTAGAGACTGCCTATGATTCATAGGCACAATCTGAAGCTTTCACTGCTAACAGGGCCAAACTTGTAAGTGATCTGTAGCAGGAGAAGTTTCAAGTTTGCGAAACCATTTCCCCCGCTTCCTTTTTTGACAAGGGAAGCATTAACTGTATACTAGCTTCATTGCAAACGAGTAAGATCCATGTTATACATATATACTAGGCCATGAAAGGGCAGTTTAGGTAACAAGTCATAAAATTCAAGAATACTTCTGACTCATGCGCAAAAAGGTTATCATGTTACTTCACAAAATTAACTATCCAGCTTCCAGGTTCTTCACAATCTAAGCTGACCACCAATTGAACCTTTAACAACAAACATTAGATCCGGTTAGCTATCTTTTCAGGCAAAACGGCGAAAAAAAAAAACATGAAAACAATCATAATCGCAACTACTACTAGTTTGTGCTTTCATTATGCAATATATTATTTTGTTGGTAACAGGGTTGTAATTGTATGGGTACTAGGTATCAGATATGAAACATACCCATGTAATAATACTCATTTGTCAGCAATTCCTTGAAGAAGATACGAGGCTTTACTTCGGGCCTACACATAAGATTCCACATGATGTATCCTTCGAAGTAAAATAAATGAAGAGTGAAGTAGATACCTTTGATGCATACGATCTCAGATCAGTGCTGCTAATTTGACAGGAAAAGTTGCGGAGATAAAGGCCCCACATTTCCTTCACAATAGGTCTCTCTTCCAACATTGAATTGTATAGTAGCCAATTTTCAGTCAGAACAAGATAAATGTATGCCTTGAAAAGATCACAATTTTTATCTTTCACATTAATGGAAAGAAGAAATTGAAGGACACCTTCTTCATCAGGTACCTGCACCATGAGAAACAAACAAATTTTAATACTCCCTCCATACCAAAAAAGTTGTCCCACTTTAACTTTCATGGTCAACTCAATCAAACTTTGACCATAATTTAATAAAAATCTATTTATCCCTATGCAATTTTATAAATTGTTATTGTTTCACCATAATGAATATTATCAATAACAATTTTTAGAATTGCATAGAGATATCCATATACAAATATATATATATATATATATGTGTATATATATATGTGTGTGTATATATATATATGTGTGTATATATATATATATACTCCCTCCGTCCCACGTGAATGTGGACTAACTTTTTGGGTGTGAAAATTAAGGAAAAGTGATGTAAGAAAGAGAAAGAGAAAAAGTTAAATGTTGTGAGTATGAAAAATTAAATAGGAGAGAGAATGAGTGGGAGGAATAGTGAGGAGAGAGAATGTTGTGAGTGTAAAAGTGAAGTAGGAGAGAGAATGAGTGGGTGAAATAGTGAATATTCTTTGCCATTTTGGAAAGTTTGCATTTACGTGGGACGGACCAAAATAGAAATAAGTTTGCATTCACGTGGGTCGGAGGGAGTATATATATACTCCCTCCATCCCATAACAAGTAGGTGTTGTGAGTGGGTAGGAGAGAGAAAGTGAGATAGTGGATGGTTGTTGTGAGTACGACAAGTGGGTCTTATTAATGAAGAAGTATTATAAATTTTCCTTTTTGGGAAAGTGAGACTTACCAATGGGACACCCAAAATGGCAAATTGGGTAAGTTATTATGGGGCGGAGGGAGTATATAATTTCCCCGATCTCTTAGTTTGTGTTTGGTACCTTGAAATGGAAAGGGGATGGGATGAGTGATTCTATTGACGGAAACTTACTCCGGTTTGGTTGGCTGAATTGGACGGATGGTTATTACACAACAGAATGACATTCTTTAGGAATCCAGAACCATTTATAGTGTTGAGATTCGGAAACTCCGCCAAAAATATTCTGAGGCAATGAATTTTTATTGTAATATTCTTTTCTTAGATGAGAATGCCTTCACCTATTTTTTCTTGTTCCTAAGCAAACCTTTCTTGCACTAAACCCCAAACCTTATCATTCACTCTCCTTGTTTCTCAAAAATTCACATTTTCGTTTCTTTTCCTTTAATCTCCGTACAAAATAAAAACAACAAAACAGAATGGAGAGGTCAATCAATCCCAGCACAACAAGAAATTACAAGTACCAATATGTCTACTAACTAAATGCAACCTTAGTCTTAAAGAACATAATTCGAGATATTATAGGCCAAAATAATTTTCGTTTGTTGAACTAATGGATAGAATACCTCATCTTCAAAACAGCTTAGAAGAAATTGAAAAGCTACTGTTCTTCTGAGGTGCTTAATGGGCGCATCGGCTCCCGATATGCTCTCCACAATTCTCAAGCAGTTGATATCGATGGGTATTCTGGATTCAAATCATTATGTAGCCAGTAAGAAACAGATTGGAAAGACTATCATTCATAGGCAAATGTAACTTTGATAACATTGACACATCCAATAAGTGAATTTAAACTATGTAAACCTAAACCCAACAAATATTTCTGTAGGTGTTTGTAATTGGGGAATTAAAATGATTATCAAACATGAGCTTTTTTTCTTCTATTTAATAAAGGTTTTAATTCATTTTCAACCATCGTACTTTCACCTGACTCCCAATTTAACCATCATACTTTATTTTTTCACAAAAAAACCACTCCACTTCGGAAAACCTCTCATCCCGCCCAAAAATTGCGGATTTGGGCACAAAAGTGTGATGGATTAGACACAAATTTGTGGTTGCGATGGGAGGTTTTCTAAAGTAGAGTGGTTTTTCTGAAAAAAAAAAATAAAGTATGATGGTTAAAGTGAAAATAGGGTGAAAGTACGATGATTGAAAATGAATTATAACATTTAATAAAAGAAGAAACGTACTAGAAGGAAGATATAGAATGCTGATCAGAGAACAAGCTGTCCTTTACGAGGAAAAAAAAAGGAAACAAGTATGGAAATACACAAAGTAGTCTAAGACGACTGTAATAACAAATGAAAAACTAACAAACTATAAAAAAACAAATTAATGTACGGCTGCTCTCCCTAAACCTTTAAAAGCTTTCAAAGCAGATGCCTGTAAAAAAGCAAGGTGCCAAATCCTCTCCTTAAGGAAAAAGGTAGCGATCTGTTCTGGATTATTCTGGTATTTGTCCAAACAAATACAACAACAATTTGAAAAAAGATGACATAAAAATATTGGCCTTAACAACAACAGCTAATTAATATGTCTGCAAATATATGCTCCTATACATCTTTGTTACCTTTTATTGATAACATGATTTTGAAAAAGTAAGTTGAGAGAAAGAAAGAAATACAAGCTAGAAGGAAATAAATGTAAATCAGATGTAAAGAAGTATAAGTCGATCACAAAAAACAAAATACATAAAAACCATAAGTGCGCGCCATCCCATTTTTTTGAAAAGGCACTGTGGAAGGAAAGTTAGTTTTCAATGTAAACCACGAAAAAGCTATCCACCCCTCAGATTGGGGGGGGGGGGTGTAGATAGATTTTTTTGGTTGACATTGAAAACAATTTTCTTTCTACAGCCAGATGGTCCATAAGGACCACAGCCTAAGCAAGCAATCATCCAAGTACCCAGAGCAACCTTGAGGATTAAGATATTATCTACTCCCTTTGTCCCAAAATAAATGTCGCGGTTGGCTTGACAACGTTTTTAATGAAGGTGCTTTATAAGCTTGTACATTGATAAAATTGTACTAGGTCAGTTTCCTTATTTGGAAACGCGACATTTATTTTGGGACAAACCAAAATGGAAAGTGCGACATGTATTCCGGGACGGAGGGATTACATAAAAAGGGAAAATGATTAAATAAAAAATAAACTGCCATTTTGATCAATGATGAAGCCAGATTTGTGTAAAGGGGGTCAAAATTATTTTAGAAATGGGAACTTACAGGGGTCTCTGAATTTGGATCTAAAGAGTTCATTTTCTTAACTATAACTATAAAGAGTAAAATAACAACTTTTCAAAGCCAAAAGGGTCAAGTAGCCCCCCTTATCTGTTGTGGGTCAAGTAGCCCCCCTTATCTGTCGTCGAATTATGGTATATCAGTTTAGTTCTTGCCCATACCAACTTGATAATGGTGAGACACACAACACACACACACGAGAATTATATGAAAGTAATCAACAAGAAAACACACGATTTATTAACCCAATTCATCGCAACGACAACTACATCTGGGGCATTACCAAGCCAGGATATCAACTAATATCACCAAATCAGTGGTGTTACAATTTTCGCTCATGTTTACAACAATAAATATAGCCTCCAAATCATGAACACACCCTCACACAAATAAATCCTATACGTCTCCTAGGCCATCCATGTAATGCCCCTATAGGTACCCCCAAAGACCTACCACTGCTTTTTGGTTCTCTTTGTTAATCTCACAGATTCTTTCTGGCTAAACAAATTGGCAACAACCAATTTGATCAACTAGCATCTCACAATATTTTAAGTTATCACTTGTATTTATAGGAACAACAAACCTAAACTCTAAAGGATTCTAATTCCTTTTTCAAAAAGTAATCTGCTTCCGGCTAAAAAAAAGAATTATGTTGCCAAAAGAAAACCGGATCAAATTAGGAAACTGCCAGATTTGCTCCTATTTTTTTCTCCCGTGCAGCCCAAATCCTTCTACGCTTTAGTTTGTATCTAATCCCGGCAATCCCTCACCTGCACCTAGAGACAAACCACAAGTTACTTTCACCATCAAACTCCCACCCGAGAATGACTTCCATATATTGTGTTTGCTACATTTGACTTCTGCTATGGCTCGACAAAGCCCATACAAACGAGTTGAAGCGAAGCGTAGTTCTTTAATATAACTGCCGAAAACTTCTCTTGCCCAAAGTCTTAACTTCCAAAGTGATCCTCCCTACAAACATCTCTGCTCTGTCCCTTGTTTCTATCCACGAACCTCTATGCGAACCACATGCCTTCACAGGCTTGGTCTTTTCTGTGTCCCAAGGCAATCCACCGCAACTCAGTTCTAGATAACGCTCATATGTTTATGTTGGCCAAGTTGTTCCCGCTAGCAAGCCTTCAACAACCAACTCCCTACCAACGTATCGTTGTTGGCGATCTCCCCCCCCCCTCCCCCGCCATCCATCATTGAGGTACCCCTTGATTCCCCCCAACGAAACCGTTGTATGTGGCGTACAACACATTGCCTCCAAACATGTAAGTTAGCTCCTTTCAATCCTCCATGACCACACCAACCTTCCTTTACATATCTGCTCACAGAACCCAAGTCTTCTCTAACTTCTCTGAATGTTCTATAAATCACCCAAATGCAACACAGTCCCATTTGCAATCTTAACTCGCCCAAAGTAAAGTTTCGTCCCCTTGCACTGCTTTACTAATGAAACGATGCTTCTGAATCAAAATATCAACGAATCCACTTGACAGCTCTTCTTCGAGTTTAATGCACCCTACACGTGATTTGCACATGACCTGCACGCCTATTCAATCCACAATCCTCAAGTTCTAGAAACTTGAATCTTCCATTTCTTGCAACTTTCATAATCCAAATTTGTTGCCCAAATTCGATCCCATCAAATTTCTATGTTGATCAATCACCGTTCATTATCACTACATCAACAAATCCTCAATAACACTAATCCGCCTAAATCCCTGCAAAACCTAGCAACAATCAAATTCTTCAACCCTTGATCTCGGATCCAATGCCCTTACATGATTATATATTTGCAATCTTGATATGAATACTTGTAGTCCCAAATCCATCCAGATCTATGAAACCTTCATCGTATTTGGATCTAACCAATATAAACCAAAAGAATTTCTGCAACCCCTAATTCTGATCCACATTCCTGCAGCCCACATCCAATCAATTAAAACAATTCTGATCTTCAAATTGAAGCTCTGATAACAGTTATTATGGAATGGTGGTATATCAGTGCAGTTCTTGCCCATATAAACTTGATAATGGTGAGACACAATACACACACACGAATTATATGAAAGTAATCAACAAGAAAACACACAATTTGCTAACTCGGTTCATCGCAAAGTCGAATACATATGAGGGCAGTACCAAGCCATGATATCAATCACCAAATTTGTGGTGTTACAATATTTGCTCTTTATTTGCTCATGTTTTCAACAATAAACATAGCCTCCAATCATGAACATACCCTCATACAAATAAACTCTAGACATCCTGGTCGGATGGTTTCTCGATGACCTTTTTCATTCATGTTGGGATATTGTGAAACACGATCCTATGCGGGTTTTTTCTGAGTTCTTTGATAACGGGATTATATGTAGGAGTATAAATTCTATGTTTATTACTCTAGTGCCTAAAAAGGACCGTTCTATTAAGATAAGTGAATTCAGGCTTATCAGTCTCAGGTGACCAGTGCTTATAAGATCATCACTAAAGTTTTGTTGCTTAAACTTAGAGTTGGGGTCGGGGACACTGTCTCTGTTTTGTTGGGGGTAGACAAGGAATTGATGCGGCATTGATCGCTAATGAGGTGGTTGATGACGTGCAACGAAGGGTAATAAGGGTGTGGTGTTAAAGCTGGATTTTGAGAAGGCTTACGATAGAGCGAGCTTGTCGTTTCTTGATCATTTTCTTTAGCGTAAGGGGTTTGGTATTAGGTAGAGGAGGTGGATTATGGGATACTTTAAGGCTCCAAACTTTTCGGTCATTGTTAATGGCAAGCTAGGTTGCACGGATACGGATACTCGGATACGGATTCGCGGATACGAGATACGGGGATACGTGATTGTTGAAAAATCCCGGATACGGATACGTGGGGGTAAAGTGTAAATATTCAAACTATAAGGATCAAAGTGTAACTATTCAAATTATAGGGACCAAAATATAAATATCTAAAATAGAAATATTCAACAATAAATAACAACAGCTGTCAATAATGACTCAATTGCTCTGTCAACTCCCAAATTAAAATAAAAATGTCTAAAATCAAATAAAATCAAAGAAAAGAGAAACGGAGAGAGAGAGAGAAAGAGAAACGGAGAGAGAGAGTGAGAGACGCGATCAAAAAAAGCATGAGAGAGAGAGTGAGAGATGCGACGAAAGAAACCGAGAGAGAGAGAGTGAGACGCAACAAACCTGAGTCACGGAGGAGACTCGGCGACGGCCGACGAGCTAGGTTCACGGTTCGCGGAGGCGGCGGTGGTCTTAGGGCTTGACGAAGGAGGTACGATCGTTTTTTTGGTCTCAATTTCTCGCGTCTCTCTCTCTCTCCCGTATCCAAACCGTTTTTGACGTATTTTACGAGTATCCGTATCCCATACGTCTCCGATACGCGATACGTCGACTGGATGACGTATCCGTGCATCATAGATGGCAAGGCTCAAGAGTGGTTTGAGGCATCACGAGGGTTACGTCAAGGAGATCCCCTTTTCTGTTTACTCTTGTTGCAGATATCTTGAGTAAGCTTTTATTTCGAGGAGAGGAAGTTGGAATTGTTTAGGGGTGTAAGGTGGGTAGATAGAGGTTTATGGTGTCGCATCTTCAGTTTGCTGATGATATTATATGTTGTTTTTAGCTGAGGGCGTTCAAAATTTAAAGAATGCGCTCATCATCCTTCAGCTTTTTGAAAGTGTATCAGGGTTGAAGATCAATCTGTCCAAGTGTGGTATTGCTGGTATTAATTTGGGAGATGATATGAGTAACCAATATGCTTCTTTGAGTCCTTTCTTGGCCTCTATCTTATCTTGGCTTTAGGTGGTAACCCTGGCTGCTTCTTTTTGGAATCCGGTGGTAGAGTTAATAAACGTCTTGCTAGTTGGAAGCGTGCATATTTTTCATTGGGTGGGCGAATTACCTTGGTGCGTGGTTGTCTTTCTAGCATTCCCCTTTGTTATCTTTCTCTATTTAAAATTCCTAGTCGTGTAGCTAATGCTATTGAGAGGACAACGGGGATTTTTTTGTGGGAAGATACGGGAGAGGATAAAAGGGATCAATTAGTGGATTGGGATAAAGTTTGTCGTCCTAAGAAGGAGGATGGCTTGGCTTTGAGTAATCTATTAGCAGGAACATTTCTTTAGGTAGTAAATTGTTATGACGATTTTCACAAGAACCTCAAACAATATGGCATAAAGTGATCAAGAGTAAATTCGACATGCATAACAATGGTTGGGATACTTCTTCCAGCGGGTCAGGTTCGCACAAAAGCCCGTTGAAATTTATTCATTAGTGTCACCGCATGTTTAATCCTTGCATTCAGTTAAAGGTCGGTAATGAGGCTCGAATTCATATTTGGGAAGACATTTGGACAGATAACTCTTATTAAAGGAGCGATTTCCCTGCTTATATCATCTTTCTTCTGTTCATGGAGCTTCTATTTTATGAGTTTCAGGTGTTCGGGAAAGAGAGGGACTCTTTATCTTGAAATTTTCATTTCTTTCAAAATCTAAATGACAGAGAACTTGCTGATGTTAGTGTTCTTCTATCTTTGTTATCTCATGTTTGATTGTTGAACAGACTTGATTATCGGGTGTGGGTTCTTGAGGGCTCCAGTAATCATAGTTGTAAAATTTTCCTAAACTTCTTAATTCAGAGTCCTATTCTATCCTCTTTTCCTTTTTCATTGCATGTTTGAAATTCTAAAACTCCCTTCGAGATTCGTGCTTTTGTGTGGCTTTTAGTGCTTAATAAACTTAACACTAATGACAAATTACAGCTTCGTCGGCCTTCTAGATGTCAACTGCCTAATTGGTGTGTGAATTGCCGGGAGTCTGAAGAGACTCATGATCATCTCTTTCTTTGTTACATTACTGCACGACATTTTTGGAACTGTTTGTTTGAGGTGGATGGTGAAGTGCGGGTGAGTCCAAAATCCATTTCTTCATTTCTTCAGATTCAGTTAAGAGGATTTGCAAAGGAGGAGATGAGAGTCTTTTATGGGAGTGTGGGGTCTTTGCAGTTTGTAGGTGTCTCTGGATGGAAAGGAACATGAGGATATTTAAGAACCAGTGTGTATCGAAACAATTGATTTGGGAAAAAGTAGTATCTTTAGCTGCTCTATGGGCTTATGCTAACGGTGCTTTCAAAGGATTATCACTCAATGATTTGAGGAAGGATTAGGAGGCAGTTGTAGTTTGATGTAGGTTTTATGTAATTTTCTTCATTGTGGTAGACGCCTTGTCCATCTGTTTTGTATTGTGAGAATCATCTAATAAATTTTTGTTTTTCCTATCAAAAAAATAATAATACATGCCTAGTAAATAATTCTTAAAGTATAGACCCATATTGAAGAGCATACAAACTCCATATTTAGCATTCTCATTAATTTAGGCCCATACAATAAAGTTGAAGTACATTAAACAAAAAGGCAACATTATGCAAGCAAGTTTAGTACTCCCTCCGTCCTAAAGTGAATGTCCAACAAATTTTCAAATTGCTATTGATCAGAAGCAAATTTAAAGTTTTTTTTTTGGACATTTATTTTGGGACGGAGGAAGTAGTTTCTTTTGCTTGAAAAGTAATCCATGACCAATGAAAAAAGGAATTTCCGATGAGCTTGACTCCCAAACTGGAGTCGTATAAAAGGTCTATGAACAGTTACATAATCTTGAACCCACACATAGAGTGACCTTTCCATTGCTCAAACTAATACAGAACACATGGGGATGATTTGTGCCCTACTAAAAATTATAGTGTAGCTAGTCACTGAAGGAAATTAACTATTTTATTTTCATATCGTTTATGTACCATGAGTGAAAATTGCATAGTTCTGAGTCTCCTTACATCTGCTGACTTGTTCCAATTATTGTCTGGTAAGTAAGCAATCATACAGTTTGGCAGGATATAATTCTCTTTTCAGCTAGAAGCTAACACATTATCCATTTCAATTCTCTTTAGGGGGCGTTTGGTTCGGTGGAAAAAAAAGTGAAGGAATGGAATTGTCAATGGAATGGAATTGTAATGGAATTGGAATGGAAAAAAACTGGTCAACCCCCTCCGTTTGGTTGGCACGGAATGGAATGGAATTGTCATTCAATTCCTTGACAAATCATGTTTGGTTTGAAAATACAAATTATAGGAATGGAATGAAAGCATATAAAATGACCAATTTACCCTTTAAAAAAAAAAATTTGGAGGGGGGGTGGGGGGTTGGGGGGTAGGGTGGGGGGGAGGGTAGGCAGAAAAAAAATTGTGGGGTGGGGGGTAGGGTGGGGGGGAGGGTAGGCAGAAAAAAATAAAAAAAAAAAATTCGTGGGGGTGGGGGGTGGGGGGTGGGGGTGGGGGGTGGGGGGTGGGGGAATGGGGTGGGTGGGGGTGGGGTGGGGGTAGGGTGGGGGGAGGGTAGGCAAAAAAAAAAAAATTCGTGGGGGTGGGGGGTGGGGGGTGGGGGGTGGGGGGTGGGGGGGTGGGGGTGGGGGGTGGGGGTGGGGGGGGGTAGGGTGGGGGAGGGTAGGCAAAAAAAAAAAAAAAAAAAAATCGTGGGGGTGGGGGTGGGGGGTGGGGGGAGGGTAGGCAAAAAAAAAAAAAAAAAAATCGTGGGGTGGGGGTGGGGGTGGGGGTAGGCAAAAAAAAAAAAAAAAAATTCGTGGGGGTGGGGGGGGTGGGGGGGTGGGGGGGTGGGGGGGGCGTAAGGGCTGGGTGGGGCTGGGTAGGGGGTAGGGGTGGGTAGGGTTTGGGGGTATTTTGGTCAAAAAAAAAAATTTTTTTTTCCATTCCCAAAGGAATTGGACTTTCCATCGATTTTATGAAGGAAAGTTGAATTCCTTCATTTGAAGGAATTCAACTTTCCTTCGGAATTTTTTTTTTAAAAAACTTGAACCAAACGGAGGAAAGGAATGGAAAAGGGGGAGTTTTCCATTCCTTTCCCCCCTTTTCCTTCCAACCAAACGCCACCTTAGAGATTATTAAGCTGATTATCACATTTAATATAAAAAGTAATCTGTAAGGGCAATCTTCATCTAATTACGGTCAATAATGATCTTCCAAAAGAATAAAATGTAGTTAATCTTTCCATTCATAGAAGTGAAGCACAAGTACATGCTAATGCGGGGGAAGAGAGAGAGAGAGAGAGAGAGAGAGAGAGAGAGAGAGAGAGAGAAAAGAGAGAAGGTAAGGAAGTCTCAGAGAAAAACTAACAAAAAAGAGTGTTCTTGCATGCATTAGAATTGCGATCTCTCAGTAATGAACACTTAATTATAACCAAGAAAAACAATTATATGAAAAAGTACCTGCAAGCAAGAGAACTTGCTATCCTTTCAGCACTACTTTTCCACTCCTCATTCGCGAAAGAGCTAATCAGTGATTGCATGCATTCATACAGAATCATGGACAAACCTAGAAGCTGTCTATCTAATAATAGACAGATAATCCAGACCACCAGATCCTCTGATTCTGAGGTCGAGAAGATTGAATAAAAATTCCTGCAACATAAAATGTCATACCAAAGTGCCAAAACTCACAAGGCCTGAATATATATATATATATATAAATATATATATATATATATATATATATATATATATATATATATATATATATATATATGTATCCTTTTCATCAAGAACAACTGTATTGTATCATATGCACATTCAAAAACATACTCCCTCCGGTCCAAATAGTGATCGTATTTTGACAAATTTTTGGGTCCAAAATAATTGTCGCTAGGGCTGTTACACGAACCGAACAGGCTCGGGCTCGATTCGGGCTCAGCTCGAAAAAGCTCGAACTCGAGAAGGCTCGAGTCTAACTCGAGCTCGAGCTCGACACGATTTTCAGACTCGAAAAAATTTCGAACCGAGCCGGCTCGAGCTCGGCTCGTTTGTTCGACGAGCTTTGATCGGGATCGACTCGTTTGAGCTCGAATGAGATCAACTCGTTTAAGCTCGAATTTTTCATTGTTATCATATACACATTAAAAACAATTAATATGTGAGATAATGTCCAAGGGCCAAGGCCAAACGATTTTTTCAACCCTTCACCCTTGGCTGCTGGTTAAATAGCCACAAGGCCAAGCAAAGTTTTTTTTCCTTTCAATGTGGGATTAATGTCCAAGCAAGGGAAAGGGAGGCAGCCAAGGCTGAAGGCGGCCAAGGGCGGCCACGGCCAAGGCAAGTGCGGCCACGGCCAAGGCAAGTGCGGCCACGGCCAAGGGCCAGCCCAACGCCTCATTTCAATCCACTTTCTATCCGATGTGGGATATTGGCATGCAGGCCACGGCCAAGGCCGGCCAAGGCCGAGCCAAGGCCGGCCGAGCCAAGGCCAAGGCTAAATGCTAATTTTTTTTTTTAATAAATATTTCATAAATATATATACTCCCTCCGTCCCGGAACAATCTTCACACTTTCCCTTTTGGGCGTCCCAAAACTTACTTCACACATTTAAAACTTACCTAAAATGGAAAGGAATCTTTACTATTCCCTCCACTCATTCTCTCTCCTACATTATTTTAATACTCACAACACCATTATAATTTACTATTCTCTCCACTCATTCTCTCTCCTATTTTATTTTCACACTCACAACACTTTCAATATAATACTCCCTCCTTAAAACCAGTGCAAACAGTGTTTGTGAACCAAGTTCCGGGACGGAGGGAGTATATATTTTGGATATATATATAAATAAATTTATGAAATATATTTAAATTTTGTCTAATAATAATTTTAAAATTTTTATTAACACCGACATAATTATTTATAAAATATATTTAAATTTTGTCTAATAATAATTTTTAAATTTTTATTAACACCGACATAATTATTTTTGAAAAATAAATAAATCATAAATTAAAATTAAATAAAAATAGAGCTAAACAAATTTAAAAAAAAATCAAATTAACACCGACATAATTATTCTGCCGCTACTACCACCACTACTACCACCACGTACAACCACTACGTATTACCACTACCACCACCACCATTACTATACCACATTTACTACTACCACTACTACCATCACCACTATCACTACCCCCACCACTACTACGTACCACACTACCACCACCATTACTACCACCACTACTACTACCATCACTAATTCACTACTACCACTATTATCACTACCACTACTACCATCACCACTATCACTACCCCCACCACTACTACCAGTACTACGTACCACACTACCACCACTATTACTACCACCATTGCTACCACTACTATCACTACCATTACTACCACCACTACTACTACCATCACTAATTCACTACTATCACTACCACTACTACCACTACTACCATCACCACTACCACTACCACTACCCCTACCACTACTACGTACCACACTACCACCACTACTACCACCACTACTACAACCATCACTAATTCACTACTACCACTATTATCACTACCACTACTACCACTACTACCATCACCACTATCACTACCCCCACCACTACTACCACTACTACGTACCACACTACCACCACTACTACGACCATCACTAATTCATTACTACCACTATTATCACTACCACTACTACCATCACCACTATCACTACCCTCATCACTACTACCACTACTACGTACCACACTACCACCATTACTACCACCACTACTACTACAACAACAACAACAACAACAAAGCCTTAGTCCCAAAATAATTTGGGGTCGGCTAACATGAATCCTCATATGTCATCGTGAAAAAAAAAATCAACCCCCCACATGGATTTTTGCCCTCCACTCCGGCCTCTTCAACACCATACTTTCATCCACTCCAAGTAAACTCATATCATTTTCAATTACTCTAATCCAAGTTTGTTTGGGTCTTCCCCTACCACTCGCTATTTTATCATTGCTCCACTGTTCCGGCCTCCTAACCGGTGCATCACTCGGTCTCCTTCTCACATGTCCAAACCACCTTAGACGATTTTCCCTCATTTTATCCTCAATGGGCGCAACTCCTACTTTACCTCTGATCACCTCATTCCCCAATCGATCCTTTCTTGTATCACCGCACATCCATCGAAGCATACGCATCTCCGCCACATTCATCTTATGCACGTGACATTGTTTCACGGCCCAACATTCGGTGCCGTAAAGCAATGCCGGCCTAATTGCCGTGCGGTAGAATTTTCCCTTTAATCTATTGGGCATGCCGCAATCACATAGAAACCCTGTAGCACTCTTCCACTTCAACCAACCTGCTTTAATCCTATGAGCCACATCTCCATCTAATTCTCCATCCTTTTGGATAATGGATCCAAGATAGCGAAAAAACTCAGAAGCTTGGATAATATTTCCATCAAATGTGACCGCCCCTGCCTCCCTACTTCCAACTCTGCTAAACTTACACTCCAAATATTCAGGCTTGCTTCGCTAATCGAAAACCTCGAGATTCCAAAGTGTGTCTCCACAACTCCAATTTACTTTCAACACCCTCTCTTGTCTCATCAATCAGCACAATATCATCTGCGAACAGCATACACTTTGGTATATCATCTTGGACTGACCTCGTCAATTCGTCCATTATCAAGGCAAAAAGAAAGGGGCTAAGTGCGGAACCTTGATGCACTCCAATCTTTATAGACTACCACCACTACTACTACCATCACTAATTCATTACTACCACTATTATCACTACCACTACTACCATCACCACTATCACTACCCCCACTTCTACTACCACTACTACGTACCACACTACTACCACCATTACTATACCCTAAACCCTAAATCCCTAATTACTATACCCTAAATCCTAAATCATATATTCCATACTCATAAACCCTAAACCCTAAACCCAAACCCCTAAATCCTAATTGCCATACCCTAAACCCTAAACCCCTAAACCCTAATTGCCATACCCTAAACCCTAAACCCTAAACCCAAACCCTAATTGCTATACCATAAACCCTAAACCCTAATTGCTATAACAAAATTATCTTAATTTTAAATTTGTCAAAATATTTATTTTGGATATGAGGATATATCAAGATGCTATTTATTTGTCAAAATAAATATTTCAAAATAATAATTTTAGATTTGTCAAAATATTTCATAAATTTATATATATATCCAAAAAATATTGCCACTTATTTTTATTATTTGTCAAAAATAAATAATATTTTTTATACAAAATAAAAAATATAATATTAAGATGTTATTTATTTGTCAAAAAAAAAATTAAAAAATTAGAAATTGGCCTTGGCTCGGCCGTGGCCTTGCCTTGGCTGGCCGTGGCCCTTGCAACCTATATTCCCACATCGAAAGAAATTAGAAGTAAACAAAGGCATGTGGCTCGGCCGGCCGGCCTTGGCCTTGCTTTGGCTCGGCCATGGCCTTGCACGGCGCCTTGGGATATTATCCCACATTGCTTTCACACAAAAAAAATCAAATGCAAAGGCTATATAATAATGGGCTTGGCCTCTTTCATGGCCACAGTGTTCTAAGTATTTACATTGGCCTTGGCCAGCCATTTCAATGGCATGGGCCTCTTTCACGGCCACAAAGTTTAAAATTTTGTATTCAAAAAAATTTGAAACTCGAACTCGAATCGTTTAAGCTCGAAATCGAGATCGACTTGTGAAGCTCGTGAACAGCTCGAAACTCGTTTCGAGCCGAGTTCGAACGAATCTTTCAAGCTCGAGCTCGAGCTCGAAAAAAGCTCGGCTCGTTAATTTTTAGTCGAGCTCGAGTTCGACACTTCAAAGCTCGACTCGGCTCGGCTCGTTTACAGCCTCGCGTTTGGTTCAAAAGCATTCAATTTCCTATTTTACCCTTACATTGGAATTTTGTTTCATTTCATATATTGGTTTATTGAGAGAAGTAATGTAGGTGAGAGGAGTAATGTAGGAGAGAAGGGTAATACATAAGGGTAATATTGGCACTTTCATCATTAAGTTGTAGTAATAATTGTGTTTCTTAAAACTTGTACAGAGTCTAAAAGCGACAGCTATTTTGGAACGGAGGAAGTAGCTTTTAAAACCTTGATCATGCAACTCAATGCTAATGATGCCACTAAGTAAAGACAACCGAAAGCATCCCACAAACTGAAATTTAGATCCGCACATACCTAACTCGGCTACAAGCAGCTACAAATTTGATCCAAGCTCTAATATTTTGTGGGGGCCCCAAACAATTAGAACCTGGGAGTCAAGTTTAATGGAATCATGAACAGAAACAATCCACAAATATCATACAGAACATGGAATCTAGGTAATGGTGTTTAACAACTATTGTCATATTCATATTCATTGTAATAACAATGAACCAACAAACAGCAAAGACTGATGCGTAGAATCTCTAGTCTTAGGAATCACATCAACAAGCAACAACAAAATTGCATCAGTCTAATGAGTATTACACAAAACAGAATGTTGAAAAGCCCAAAGGTAATGGCAAACCTTTACTACTGATGGATCAGGTATCTCATTTATTTCCAAACTAACAAGCAGACTCACTTCCATTGGCTAAAAAGCCGTGAATAATATGTGCGTTATTAAGCGTGTTTCAAAGATCCAGTATATGGGGATAAAAAAGAACATGTTAACAAGATGAATCTAGCTGAACTGCAAATTTTAATGGATATACAGCTGAGAAAATCTGGTCAACGAAAAGCTTGATTGAACCTGGATTCTAAAAATTATTTAATAATAATCATTCTATAACTAGTTTTGCGCTTTAAAGCTGGTGCTAGTATGAGTTACAAAAACCTTGCTACACCATAAGAAAATACTTTCATGACATGCACTAAACTGTACTTCTCCTGTCAAAAATACATTTTGTATGCCATATATGTGCCATGACAAGAATCAGGACAGAAGGTGATACATTGATACGGCATCGTACCTTCACAGCCCATTTCCTGATTGGAAGAATATTTTTTTGTTGGAAACATTAAAAACCCGTAAACTTGAAGAGCTTCTCTTAGTTCAGAAAAGCTAGGGAGCCAATCAATTTTGATGCATGGCGAATTTCCCTGCTCAAAATGATGACAGAAAAAAGAGAAAAGTACTAGCTTTAGATGTAATTTCGTAAATGCCACAACCACACTTCTCTTAGTATGACCCTAAAACTCGATGTTACCTCATTTTTCAGCGTGAGAATAGCAGACCAAAAATCACATGCAGAAGCACTTAGCATTTCTTCTGATGAGTATAACACTGAAAAAGAAAGATAACAAGGGCTCAATGAAATGCTCATATAGTCAACCATTGATCAAAGAAAGACAAATACTCACTCAAATGAAAGGTCCATGTTGCAATGGATTTCTCTACTTGGCCACGCACATGAACCATTTTTGAGAGCCAGCCATCAGCCAACAAACCTTCTAGGAAACATCCTCCTACAATAGGTATGTAAATGAATGTACTGAAATGAATATCCACTAAAGCCACATTGCTTCTAATATATCAACATGTAATACTTAGCCAAAAAAAAAACTATGAATGATATGATTTGACGAGATGGTCAACATAATAACAATCATATACTAGAAAGACACCATCCTGGAACAATTTGAAGACGAGGAATAAAAACCTCTTTCTGCGTTAAATTCAACGAGCGAATCGAGATGATGGCCCACAAAAGACTTCAAAAGCAAGCAGCTTTCAGTCTCAGGAAATGTCAATGAGGGCAGGGCATTCTACATGGTACATGGAAAAAAGAAAAATTCTGTAAGCAAGATGATGGCAATTGTATTATCATATTGTTCGAAAGCACTATATTTTGCTAGAACCTGATTCCCAAAAACTTGAAGACCCCACAATGATATGTCGGCCTCATCACTTATTTCACATATCTGCATTAAGATTTCATACTTGCAGTTAAGAAATCTAGCAATGGTCCGTGATGTTTAGAACAAGGCTCTAATTTTTCCAGCATGAAATAGAATCACAAAAACTGATGGGAAAAGTAAAAGAAGGGGTATGCCTGCTTTTCGCAGTCGTCAACATATTTAGACAATGCAGCTTCTCTCTCATCCTGTTCTTCATCAGAATTATAAATTTTCCTAGTCTTTGGGTGTTTGGTTTCCTTCTTGAGACGCTCCTTTTTTTCCTTGTAGAAGTCAACCACCAAATCATCCAAACCAATTACTTTCTTCCTGAAAAGTGCAAAAATAGCAGTGTAAATTACATACTCTAACATACCAATTTTTTTATTTTGTTTTATGAACGCACCCATCCATAAACAACATAAAATTTACATTTAAGATACAATGGTATGAAACTATTAGTTTTTATATATTGCCCATGAGTAATATTTGTGTTAAACAATCAGTACAAGTCTCAAGCAACCTAAAATAACATCTAACTGACGCTTGTCTCTAAAATTAACCCCGGTTCAGGCGCAGCTACTTTCCCTGCATCATGATAATAGAGGTATAGGTACTACATGATGCCGATCCTGAATTGCACTATCAGTGATCTGTCGATTCAGTTTGAATTATAAAACTCAACAAACCATACCACTAAGCTAAAGTCTTAACATAGAGCGTGTGAAAGAACTATCTGTTGGATACAGTTTTCATCTAAATAACATGCGATTTGAAGATTTGATGTCTACGAAATTGATGTTTCAGAAACTACCCATTTTCATCATATTTCTTTAAAATTTAAAATGGGTGTTGTCGGGTTAATTGCATTTTTACCTATCCCACTTTCATCAAGGTAACAAAAAACCTATCAATGTACTTTGTGTAACTAACTAAATACCGATGTGCCTGGAAAAGTTCCAAGAAGCCTGTCCGTTAGCTTTCTGTCAAAAACTAGACGACCTTGCAGACGTGGCATTGTGTGTGGCTTTTTGTTACAAAAACGTGTTACTCCATACATCTCATCCATGAAACCCTCTTCCTTGTGGGAGGGCTGCGGTGTCTGCGGAATCTGAAATAGCAGTGACAAGGGTTGCAGCAGTAGTTGTCAAGATATTAGCCACCATTCCGCCATAAAAGAGCTACACAATACTCCGAAAATAAGCTTTGAGAATAGAATCCACAATTTTATCGAACATTACACGAGAACTACCAACACTGTCATACTTCAGATACATATCGAGAAGAGCGGGGCCCACAAGAACAATCTTTTCACACCCAGTTCGTTGTAATTTCTCATGAACCTCCCTTCTAAGTAAATTACAGAAAGAGGCCTGGCATGCCTTGAGAACAAAAGGGAATGTAAGACTTTCCTGCACAATCCCATGGTACTTGAGAGATATAGCAACTCCTAAGGCCCAATCCAGGCCTACCTACGAATAAATACATTCAAAGAAAAATAGTGCCTTTGGGGATTCTATTAAACAGGCGGTGTGCGCAGCGCGTTTTGACTGCAACAACCTTAAAAATGAACAAGTTTAGTGGCTAAAATGGGACAATATCCTAGACCGGAAAGGAAAAGGTCAGTGTGAATCTGCCTTCCACACTCAATAGTTCTTCGAAAGATGCAAGATTTGAGGATCAAGGTGTAGTTGAGAGTGGGCGAGTCGATATGAAGTTGCGCAGCGGGCAGCCACAAGTGATATGGGCATTGAGAATGGCAATCAGGAGTGCGTATTAAGCAAAGGAGGGGTTGGGGAGAGAGAAGAGAGGTATATGCTGCAAGGGACGCCAGTTCAACAAACTTTGTTCATGTACAATGCCACATCAGCAAGGCTGTTAAGTTTTTGATGGACCGCTAACGGACAGTCACTTTTTGGACCTTTTAAACTTCTGTATACGATTAATTACACAAATTACATTGATAGGTTTTTTAGTTACTTCGATGAAAGTTGGACAGATAAAAATGCTATTAACCTGGGGTTTATCAAGTAGTCCCATCTCTAAAAAAAATCACTCTTTCTTCCTCAAATTTTTGTTGAAAAACTATTCATCGGTATTAGTGTATCCTTTGTGAACAAAAACTGAAATATGAATGGGCAATTTTTGGAAACACAAAAAATGTTTAGTAAGTTTAACTAATTAAATGTGACTTGCTTTGGGGACAGATGATGGAACTAGAATTAGGTATTTTTCATGGCAAATTCTTCTTTCCTGAAATGTTTTAACTTGCAAAGGCAGATCATAAGAAAGGAATGCGAAAGAATGAGGCGAGTATAAAACTCATTTGAGGAAGGAATATGGACATCAAATAATCAAACACTACAACATCAAATCCTGACATAAAAGCAACGAAACCCTAAAAGAACGTTCCGTTAAATACGAACTACTTCTGAAGATTAAAACCTAAATATCCACTTCTACATAACCAAATGAATTAACAAAATAGAAACATGAATATCTCAATGATTAGAAAAGAAACAAGATAGAAGAATAAGGGACCTTTTCTTGGCGGGAACAGGGGAAGAACGGGGTAGCTCTAACTCAAAATCCAAAGGTTCATCCATGGCTTCTCGCCCACTTGATTGCCTACTCCACTGATTTTGATTCCTCCCAATTTGGGGGTTTTCTTTTGAGGAGAATCGAGAGGGGAGCGCGCCAAAATGAAGCCTAAACACGACCCGGGAGATGTAGTACAACCCACCCAGCTGCCAAGCCCCAAAAAGTGATCCGGCCCAGCATGAAATCCTATCCAACCTAGGGATGGCCAAACCGGACCGGAACCGGAAAATCGGACCGGAACCGGCCCGGAAAAGCCCGGAACCGCCATGAATCGGGGAGAAAACCGGAATCGGGGTAACCGGAACCGGTTTGGAGGCGGGCCGGTTAAGGTTCACCAAAATGGTGAACCGACGAAAAAGCTAACCTGACGAAAATTTGTTGCTTTTCAATAGAACTGCCCGAACCGGACCGAAAAGCCCATTCGGACCAAAACCGTGAGAAAACCGGAACCGGATAACCGGAACCGTGAGAAAAGCGGGCCGGTTAAGGTTCACCTCCTCGCCGAACCGGAACCAGCGGTTCAAGGCCCGAAACCGGAACCGGACCGGATTTGGTCATCCCATTCCAACCCAATAAAATATTTTTGTCTCATATTTTTTTACAAACTTTTGTCCATAAAGTACTTTTTACAAATGTTTTTCACCAGTCATTATACACTTGACTTGCAAAAACTGACAGATTAAATATTTATTATGCATATATGACATTTAATTACTAGACATTTCCAGAATATCCCCTAAATAAATGACGGATGGGGTATAAAATATTGTTGTTAAATACAGGATGTCATTAAAAACGTTAAAAATATCAATCATATGAATTTAATAAAAAATAATTTTTGAAGTTACGATGATTAGATTGGCTGTAAAAATAATACGGGTATGTATAGAACATCGATAAATATATGAGAATAAAAATGGTGCTAATATACATGACAAATGTGTGTTATGTACAAAAAAAAAAAAAAAAAAACAATCCATGCCACCAGCACTTAAAACTCTGATCTTTTCCATCAAGCAAGTCAACCAAAAGTCAATTAACGCATGATAACTGAAAACAGGCTAATATACATGACAATTGTGTGTTATTTACTTTCCAGTCCTTCAACTTTATAAGATAACTGTGCATCATTAATCATTGAAATCAAAATAACATGCAGAAATGTACTGGAAACTAAAGTCTAAACATCCATTCGTCAATGATTAGAGGCTGCAAGCACTATGAGAACCCTCATTCTCACCATAGATTGCGAAAGTGCGCGCTTACGAAATCTACTTAGCTAAGTACTGTAATTTCGATGATTATATTAACTTTACGCGCACGCGTTTCACACTTGGACAATCTTTTGATAGCTATAGTACCTTAAACCTTTAGCTGGCCCCGGTAGCTCATTATCTGAATTGAATTAAAACACGGGAGGGAAACTAAGTAATTATAAATTATTAAAACTATTATGAATTGGTCATTATCTAAATTAAAACATGGAAAACAAAGTAATGATAGATTAGTTCAACTCGATCCTATGATTACACAGAAAATGCTCCTTTTATCTTTAACTGATTACATTCCCAGCTTCAGCTCAGCCCATTGACTTTTTGCTGTAATTTTTTTTGGGACAGAGGGAGTACTTGATATTCAAATATATAAAAACAAACGAATATCGGTTTGGGCCAGCCATGATGATTAAGGAGAGAAAATGGCCTGGACATGGCTAGTGCAATATGGAAAACAACCTCAGTGGCCATCTCTAGCAAGTAGTGTGGACTAGCTAGCGCGACAAGGACAGGCTAGGCACTATATAGATTCCATCTTTTTTTCATGTCAACTAGCAAAGGTGGTGGATGGCGCAATCTATCAAAAGTATGTATGGGCCTAAGAAAGGAATTAGTCTGCATTTTCTTGTGTTGGGAGATTATTTCATATAGAAGAAATATGTCCGTGAAAGGTACATAATCAAGTGTGAGCTATTGTGTGTTGTGCTTCTGCTTCTATCAAACAAAAAGAAAAACTGCAGGTGGTCCAAAAGCACTGAGCTTGAAATCTTCGTCAACGTCAACGTGTGTTCACATTTCATTCACAAAATTTATCCAGAGGTGAACTTTGTGACATCATGAGCCTTGTCCATGGTCTAGTGACATTTTCTTCGCAAATCTACTTATAGTTCTTTATGAAGCCCACCACCCCGTGCTGAATTACCCCTTTGAACTTTCTTAAAAAAGTTCTCTTTTCCTTCTTCCCCCCCCCCCCCAAATGAAAAAAAAAAATCGCATTTCTAAGATATTTTTGTGTAATTTCAAGAACGTACAATCAAGCAAAACTAGATTCTTACAAAACGAGGAATGTAAAATGCGACTCTTGTTTTTGGAGCGGATGGAGTACTAGTTTAAATATGGGCCTAACTTTTGACGTAAAAGTGACAATATATACATTTTTGTGTATATGTCATATGCGGATTAAACAAAAAAGTTAGATATTTGTGGTCATCCTGTTCTTCAAGAAGACAAAGCTAAGATAACTACGTCTTCCAATACATGTGTGCCTCGTCTGAATGTAGATGGATTTTTTGAGCTAATAAGCTGCAGAACAAACAAATTACTGATCTATACAATTTTTAACCAACTTAATCCAGAAAAGGAATCAAACAAAAAAGAAAAGCTTATCTTAAAATGGGTGCCTCCTCCTAGTAGTGAACATCCCATGTTTTGGCTGATAGAAATGTGCAGCACAGCACATGCCCAGGGACAGGGAGCCTAGTGGACACATCTTTTTCTTATGCTGCAAATTTCAAACATAATATGATCTCTTCTTCCACTCTTCCACCCTGTAATCCTCCCTTCGTCCCAGAAAAAGGGTTGTTTTGTACTATGACGCAATTTTTAAGGACGGAGTTTTACTTGTACATTTACGAAATTGTACTAAAATTACTGATAGTCATTAGTTAGTACTCAGTTGGCTCTCCTATCCGAAAGCATTTCTTTAATTGACTTCAGCATGGATGCAGAGCATAGGTTTTCCGAGTTCTCCAACTTGTCAGTTCTTCAACTTAGATTCTCTGTAGCATTGTAATTTCTAAAGCAATTTGTCAGTTCTTCCCGGCTGATTTAACATATCCATCCAATAACATGCATGCCCATGTGAGTTGCAAATCTAGGCATCTAAACAACCTGTCACCCTTCAATTATTTAGATCTACAATGAGTACTATAATCATTCTCTATTGACAATTTGACATTTTGGTAAGACTGGACTAAATTCAATAAATTCATACCTTAATTTCCTCTTTAATGTATCCATATATATTAAAGGCAAACCCCGGTGCGCCAAAGCAGTCGTTTTGGCGCACCGGAAGTTTGAATATAGAGGTACAAGTTATGAGTAGTAAACAAAACAGTCGTTTTGGGATGGAGAGAGTAGCAACTTTACTTCCGTAGATAACCAAAGTTCCAATAGAATCCACCAAGTCTTATAGAATTCCTTTCATATATTATTACTCAAACATAGTAAATGAAGACCAAAATATACATTCATAGGTGGTGCTTAAGGTACCCATAACCCTGCTTCGGATCCTTCGAGCCGAGTCCAGACATCCTAAAATCTAATGTTTTCCCAGGTTTCAGCTTCTGGACAAGTACCTAAACCTAACTTAAGTACCCAATTTCATGTAATGAAGGGCAGGGCACTATAGGCAAACACTAATAAATATAGTGCACAAGCATTTTCTTCTTCTTTTTTTTAGTTTGGATACAAGCTTAAAAATCTAAGTGTAGCTATATAAATATATATTTCAAAAACTTCATTTTTGCTTGGGAGGCGATGAAATTTCAATCTCGGCTACCCCATTTTGCTGCTGGTTAAACTTCTTGTATATATCCCCTCTGTAAAATTCTCTTGTTCTGGCTACCAGGATCAATGAAACAATAGCTCCAAAGCAAGTGACACTAGCCAAAATTGTGAAAGAAAGCCTATAACAATGACTCCCAAGGCAAATTAGCTCTTTCACTTGTGATCTATCCAACCCTTTCTTTGCAAGCTGCTTCAGTGCCTCGTTGTCGTACATGGGCCCCGTGACCCTCACGTTCAATATATACGAGCCAAGTGGACTTGCCAGCTGTCCACAGTTGAACAATGTGGAATAATACTTCAAACCAAACAGCTCGGATATGATGGCGAACAATAAGGGTAATTGCGCGCCAAATGAGAATCCGATGATGACGGATGCCACGTAGACGGATCCAGGGATCGGGAAGGCGATTAGGAGAAGGCCAAAACAAGAAAGAAATAGGGCTAAAGACATCATAAGAGTTCTAGGAAACTTGTACTTGACAAGAAGGATTTCTGAGACAAACCCTGCAAAGATCCTTCCAAAGTAATTCCAAATGCTAAGTAGGGACACAAATGTCTTTATGGTTTTGTTAGGGTACCCTAAGGATTCCCCAATTTGCCCCATGTTGTCCACAGCAGTTAAACTTGACCCAAGCCCACAAAAAGTGGCAATAAAAAGAATCAACATATCTGTGCTCAAAAGTGCTTGTAAGATTGAATAGTCTTCCCCTCTTTCAGGCTTATTGTGAAAAGTGTTTGCAAAACAAGATAAAACTGGCTTTTCCATAAGTTGACTCGTACCCTCCAAAGCTAGTGAATTGACAATTATAACCTTAGGAGGAGGATCATCAACAATAGGCTGTGGCAGCTTGTTTTGCTTCCAAAGGGTCAACTCTTCTTTAACAGTAATCAAAAGAGGAACAAAAAGTAAAACACATACCAAAGAAGCACTTCCTGCATAAGCCCATTGTTGAAAAGCCACCAACTTTTCTGCTATAGTAACAGCCATAAGAAACAATGCTAGACCAATAGATACATATAAAAACCGGTAAAATATACGCAGCTCATTTGGTTCTCGGACAACCTTAATCTCGCGAATGACATAGACGAAAACAACAGATAATGCAGCCGGGAGCCAAGCAATGAGCAAAATGAGTGATTTCGAGTCATTTCCATAGAGAGCCAAGTATATTTGAGTCATCATAGCACCACTTAGCCCAGTGAACCCTTTCAAAAGTCCCAACATAACCCCCCGACTTTCGGGAAAGTTCCTGACAGAAGTAACGAGAGCCCCCGTATTTGCAAAGTTTTGCGAATTGGCCCCTATGCAAATGTACAAGCACATTTGGTAGACTTTAGGCTTGGAGATTCTGCCTGTGACAGCCAGCCATATCATGAAATAGCCACCAAAGTTCAAGGCAGCACCTATTAGTAAAACGAACCATGTTGGGCAGACCTCGGTGATAAGACCAGAAAGTACACCAACGTTGGCTCCTAGGTCTTTGAAGAATCCTAGGAGATTGAGGGTTGTTTGGTCATATCCTAAGGATGATTTTATGTCTTTGGAATATACACCAAACAAGTATGTTGCACCTGCCCCCGCCATTATTAGGAACGACGCGATAAGCGAGAACCATCTTCCTCGGATTACGTGTACGGCAAAACGGAGCATCTCGCCGCCCCGCCCACCACCGCCGCCGCCACTTGGGGTGGTGGTGGTTGATATTTGTGCCTCACCTATTGTATGTGTTTTGATGTGTATATTGCTATAAAAAAGTGAGAAATTGAAGGAATTGTGTAATGTTTGTGTGAGACTATGACTTGAGGCCTAATTGAAAGAGGGGAAATATATAGAGAAATGGGTGAGTGGGTGGAGGGATAAAAGGTGAATGTGTGAGGGAGTCTTGGGTGAAGTAAGCAAATGGATAGACTGAAGTAAATTTTTACGTGAGCTGAAGTTTTGGATGAATTAAGAAAGCATATTTTCAGTTATTCTTGTCAGATATTTTCTTGGATAAATTGACTCGTGTCAATATGAATGATTTTAGGTAGATCAGGGCGGCGAAACATATGATAAAATAAAGGGTAGATGATACGTATCTCCGACGTACTTATTAAATACTTCCTCCGCCCCACAATAATATACTCTCTCTCTCTCTCTCTGTCCCGCTACAAACCGCAGACTTTCTATTTTGGGCAAGGCCGGTTCTTGGCATGTGCAAGAGGATCTCTTGCACAGGGCCCCATTTTTTGAAGGGCCTCAAATTTTGTATTTTTATTTTTTAGTCCTTGAAAATTTATAAAATTATTTTAAAATCCTAAATTTCTAAAATCCTAAATGCATAATTTTGTATAGATTTCATTGTTATTATATATTATTCATTCCATAATAATGGTTACTTCTTTTCTTTGGGCGTCCCGTAACAAATGATATTGTCCCAAAATGTGAGATAGAGGGAGTATAGATTTGTGCTTATTTTTTAAAATATTGCGGGCCCAATATTTAATTTTAGCACAGGGCCCCTATAATTATTGAGACGGGCCTGATTTTGGGCGTCCCATTACAAACCGCACACTTCCTAAAATAGCAAAAAATCTTTACTATTCCCTTCACTCATTCTCTCTTCTACATTATTTTAATACTCACAACACCATTATAATTTACTATTTCCTCCATTCATTCTCTCTCCTATTTTACTTTTACACTCACAACATTTATATCATTATTTTTTTCCTTAATTCCAGCGCAAACAGTAACAGTGCGGTTACTAACGGGACGGAGGAAGTATAAATTTTTCATTTTGGACGTCCCACAATCTTTACTATTCTCTCCACTCATTCTCTCTCCTACATTATTTTAATACTCACATCACAATTATAATTTACTATTCTCTCCACTCATTCTCTCTCCTATTTTATTTTCACACTCACAACACTTTCAATATAATATTTTCTCCTTAATTCCCGTACATTTCCAAAAGTCTATAAAAAGATGGGACGGAGGGAGTATATATATTGCGTCTCAGACATTAAAATGATTTTTAACGAAAATTAAAAAAAATATAATGGAGTACGTGTTTTGAATATAAAAATTGAGGTAGGTAAAGAAAAAATGAGGTAGAAAATAGTTAGTAAATAATTATTGTTATTATAACAGTGGGTCCCATAAGTAAAAATATTTAAAAAAATCATTTTGGGAGTGTGAATTATTAATTAGGACACTCAAAATAAAATAAAAATGTGTTTTTTTAGAATGGGGGTATATAGTAACATTATCAAAATGTGTAGGTACATATAAATTGCTTTTGGTAATTATACTCTACGACAATAAGTATGAGTAGTTATAGCATTTTATGTGGATAGAATTTCATTTTAACTACACTTTCTATCTTAAAAATGAAAATTTATTTTTGTTAATCATTAAAAACAAAATAGAATTTTTATTTTGCAACGGAAATATGAAAAAGAAAGGTTTATTTAGTTATTTATGGATCACATAGAACTCGTGGAAATCAATATAATCATTCATGATCAGAGGCCCTGTACGTACGTGTTCATGTTATGATATCATTTAATATTAAACCAAATTTGAGTTCTTAAGTAAGGTAATAAGTGAAGATAGTAAGTTTATTGTTGGGAATTTGTCCCATAAGTTTCTTTTGAAACAAATCACTTTTCACTAAATTTTTCATTTTATTAAAATGATCAGGAAGTTCTTTTTACAAGTGAACTTTCAATTTTGCCCTCACAACATTCTGAAAATATAATACAACATTCAGAATTTTTTTAAAAAAAATAATTTTTTTTTGAAAATATAATACAACATTCTGAATATAATACAACATTCTGAAAATATAATACAACATTCTGATTTTTTATTTTTTTTTTGTATTTAAAAAAATTATTATTTTTTTTTAAAAAAAATTGAAAATATAATACAACATTCTGAAAATATAATACAACATTCTTTGGGGGGTATTTTCGTCCAAAATGATAAAAAATTGATACACTCATTTAAAAGGAACTTATTGAGCATAGATTTAAAAAAGAGGAACTTATGGGGCAATGATCCTTTATTGTATAATATTCCAAAATGACAAAAATAAATAAATACTTTAATGAAAAGAAAAATTGAAATGAAATGTTATTTAGAGCACTCAACTCAATTTTGTTTTTCTAACAATGATGGTTTTTCTCCAAAATTTAAGAGCATACATCTATTTCATAATAAATGTCTCATTTTTTCTTTTTAACTACTCAAAATAAATATTTCCTCCGTCCCAGTCCAGTGTAAATTTTTGGTCAAATTTGACCAACTTTGACCAATAATTTAAGGCCATAATAATGATCCTAATAAAAATTTAAAAATTTGTTATTGTATCACGCTTAATAATATTAACAATAACATTTTTTGAATTTTTATTAGGATCATTATTATGGCCTTAAACTATTGGTCAAAGTTGGTCAAAGTTGACCAAAAGTTTACACTGGACTGGGACGGAGGGAATATTATAATATAAAAAGAAAATAATTTGAATGTCATTGATCTTAGTAAATGCAATATTGTACAAATATTAAAAAATAGTCAATAAATCAATGATACTTATTTTATGGAAATGAGAAATATTCCGTTGAACTTAATAGGTAAAGTTGTGATGATGAGATTTTCTTTATGTGACAAAATAACGTTATATGAAATTTAAGAGACGTGAGTGTGACACATGAACAATAACATCTAAACATAATATGAAGGAGATTTAAGTATAATAAAAGCAATAACAGAACGTTTATCGGTCCATCTAATTCGACTTATACTCGATCCGAAGAAGAAATTTACTTATTAAGCATGATGCTCTAGAGCTATATTACGTCTAAATTAAGCGAGTGAGTATAAATATCGCGATACATTAGGAAAATAAATTAATTTGTCATTTTCCGTAAATGGTTGTTTCATTAATCTAGAAATAATGTAAAATTCACATGCACAAAGGTGAGATAGAAAATTCGAGTGAGTTTATTATATTTTAGCAAGTTAAGATCTTACACCTAAATTGCTAGAAATGATAGACATAATTGTTGGGTTTTAGTGATATTCCGTTGGACACTTGACCAAAAACTCTTTTAAAGAAAATTATTAAATGTTCTTTCAAAAATTATGAATATTAAAGTACGGATGAGATTCGAGGCCAATGAAATGAAATGCATATTCAAATCTCAATCTAATATTGCTAGTTGTTTTTTATTGCGATGATTCCACTTACAAAAAAAAATCAGAAAAAGATAACGGATATAGCTTGCGCTATAACTTTTTGGTGAGGTTTGAACTCTTGATTTTTTATAGTCTTTCTGTCTCAATATAAATGTCTCAACTTTTCATATTGGGAGTCCCATTTAAAATGTTTCAATCAAAAAAGAAAAGTTTTTATTACTATTTCACCCACTCATTCTCTTTCCTACTTTACTTTTACACTCACAACATTCTCTCTCCTAACTATTCTTCCCACTCATTCTATTTCCTATTTAATTTTTCATACTCACAACATTTAAACTTTTTCTCTTTCCTACCTCACTTTTCTTAATTCCCGAGCCGAACCCATTTATGAACATTTAAATTGGGTGGAGGTAGTATAAAAAAAGATAGCAGATTTTGATTTTTGATTGAGCTATAACTTTTTTGTATAACCATATCTACTCAATGTCAAGTTAGACGCGCAAACAACTTTTATAAGAGAAGAAAGATGAGACTCGATCGAATGTAAAACCTTTTTTTCTATTGGAAGCCTCAGTAGAGCAGACACTTTTTCATTTAGTTCAAGTATACCTCACTCCACTGTTTTGGAATTGTGTTCTATCATAGCATTACTGTCCTATACCAGTAATTGATGGCGAGAATCGACATACATGCAATAATCTTATGAAAGCAATAAAGAAAAAAATACGAGATTTGTTCACCCCATTCACCCCTAAAAGGGACTACATATGGGGAAACTAACAAGCCAGGATATTTAATATAATCACAAATCTGTCGTGTTACAATAGAGAACATATTTTGTCTCACCAAAATAATTTCACTCTATGCCCACACCCTCACACAATCACCATATACATGCTTTCCGACAAATCAAGGAATGCCCCTAAGGGCACCCCAAGGCTGCCCCGCCTTGCCCTATAATCTCTTACTAATCTCACATACTCTCTATAGATATCTTGTTTATATTAAATAAGCACCTATAATATTGGCTATCACTCTGCTTAAATATATATCAAAGAGCAAACCCTAAACCCTATCAAAGAAAGAAACCCGAAACAGCCAAATTGGCTCCGCCCACGATTTTTCTAGCCAAACATGACCGTGTAAACAACGCCCAAAAAAATCACCTTTACCGACCTTATCAGCCTATTTTCAGTCTTTTCATCATTTTCCTCCCAATTTTCTCAAATTTGTTTCTATCCCAACATCCACTCTCTCCAATGTGAAAGGAGAAAGAAATGAAATGATTAAAGGTGTAGAATTTGTCAATTGAATGCTTCCACTTTCAGTGTTAGATTTTATGTTCCAAGCTTTTTGGTAGGCTCAATTCTCAACCTCAACTCTACACAACACAATGACAAATGATAAAAAAAAAAAAAAATTAAAAAAAAATTAAAAAAATAAAAAAATTAAAAAATAGTGACAAGTGGTCGATGGATTTTTGCCCACGAATCCCATTTATTATTACTTTAAAGTTTGGGCATCAATATATTTGAGTACTAATAAACTGCATTTTAGGATTGATGCAATGTCATAATGAGAATCCTAATAATTAGTGGGTTTAATCACATCTTAGAATATATGTTAAATTCGTTATTCTAGTCTCCCTTTCCCCCGTTGAAATTTTGGTTTTGAAAAAGTAAGATTTGACTAACTTTTAAACAAGAATTTCATAAGATTTCATTTTAGGGTAATGAAAATTAATTGTACATTAATAATCTACATTTGAAATAGATTAATTTGATATATTTATTTTTTCAAAATCAATTTGTGGTGAATGAGAATTAATGCTCAAAATATGCAAAATGAAATGGGTTTATGAAGAGTTTGTGAATATGGAATGTCATATCCCACATTACTTAGAAATCAAAAAGTATGAGAGTTTTTAAACTCATCCACTTGAAGAAGGTAACAATCAAGTGTTGTCCTTCTACCATGCAATCTAGTACAACTTGGGCCAACCATGCATTCAAATGGGCTATTGGGCTAGTTTTGTTCTAGCTAAAAATGGACCCATAACTCACATCGATCGCTGGGGAGCCTTAAACTTTTGACAAAGTTCAGCTCGATGGCGGTCCAGGGTTCAATCGGTTTCGTCCAGATCAGATCAAATGGTTTCCATAACTCTTCATATCCTATAAATAGACCCCCTAATTGACAAATCTTTTCGCTCAATTCATTCTAATCATTCAAAGCATTAGATATTCAATTAAATCATCTAGTTGCATTATTTTCTTCTTTCAAAGTTTAAAAGTTCTAAACACCTTGAGTTCGACGAGTTTTTGATTTGAAATGTTTCTATCAAGAATTATAAGTCGTTTTATCTTAGAGAAGATTGCCATCAACTGTAGCAGTTGAACGGAGCAATATCTTCTTACGGAAATTGTGTCCAAATACAAGACTCGACTTTTGATTATTTTAATTTTCGCATTTATTATTTATTTGCTGTTATTAAATTTATTTGCTATTTTCAAAAAAATATTTTCCAAATATTATTTTTAATATTTTACTACACCCCCATTTTTTAAAGCAATAATCTATCTATATATAATAATAAGATTGTGGTAATTTTTGTGGCTTTGAGGGGCATTTTCGACATTTCACACGGTGGCAAAGTGGCAAATAACAAGGCCAAAATACCACGTGGCGTCGTGTTATTGGCCAAATTTTTTTTTTTTTTTAATTCAGTTTGGACAAATGTCGCCTAACGGGGGAGGGGCATTTTGGTCATTTCGTTGGCGCGTGTATACACGCGCCGACAAGGGGGCGTTTCCTCAGCATTTTTCTTTTTTTTATTTTGGTTTTTTTGGTTTTTGACACATGTCAACACCCCATTTGCTGTACGAATTTCGAAAAAAATAAATTTATCCCATTTCTTTGACCTCAATTATTATATATTAAAAATAATTATTATTTTTTTTTACACCAAAATTCATAATTTTTTTTTCTCTTTAAACAGAGACTATTTTCATTTGATTTGGACACAGAAAAAAAATCATATTTAAAAATATAAATTTCTAATTATCCTTTGTTAATTTTTCTTTTTCATTTTTCAATATGGTTTTAGTCAAAATTATTTAAGTGTGAAGTATATTTTTTATTATAAATGATAATGGTAATAATATTAATTTTACTAAGAATATAAAATAACATAAAAGTGATGGGGTATAGGATAATGCGTTGGAATGGGTAATATGGTTATTGATTTATTTTAGTTCGATACATTAAACAACTTATTTATTTTATTTAAAAAAAAATTGAAGCATAGTAAATAAAATATTAATTAATTTTATTAACAATTACCCAAATAAATTGGATAGCAAATGATTTATTTTGTTTCTTATTTTTTTGGTGTAAAAAAAATTAAGAATATGAAATAAAATAAAAGTGGTGGGATATAGGATGATGAGTTTGAATGGGTTGAATTATCTATATATATATATATATATATATATATATATATATATATATATATATATATATATATATATATATGGGGGATTGTGATGAATGTGGGTTTTGGTTTCGATTTAATAAGTGAGATGGGGTAATTACTTTTATTAACAATTATCCAAATAAAGTGGATAGTAAATGATTTATTTTGTTTCTTATTTTTTTTTTAAATTATGAGAGCCGTAAATTACACGGGCATAAAGAGGCGCGTGAATGCATTTTTTTTTAATTTGATAAATTTAGTTTTTTATTTTTCATGGTCTTTGTAGTAAAAATTAAATAAGTGTGAAGTAATTATTTTAAATTAGAAATAATAATAATAATAATAATAATAATAATAATAATAATAATAATAATAATAATAATAATAATAATAATAATAATAATAATAATAATAATAATAATAATAATAATAATATTTTTACTAATTATAAAAGTAAATAATATGAAATAAAATAAAAGTGGTGGGGTATAAGATAATGAGTTGGAATGATGTTGAATATATATTTAATATTAATAATTATATACTCCTATGTATATTTTATATTTAAAATCATATATATGTATATTTAATATTAATAATTATATATGTATATAAATATAATTACACCTACCTTGAACTTGAAGCTTCATTATATACCAAGGCCAAGACAATTTTTGATTCGTTTTCTTTTGATGTGGGAAATTTGCCTTCGCCTTGGCTCGGCCCTTGGGCTTGCCTTGGCTCGGCCTTGCCTTGGCCTTTAGCCCACATGGAAAAAACCAAAGTAAGATGAGTTGCCTTCGTTATATAATGAGAATAAAGCTTAGCCAAGCATGCATGATTCGTCCGAGGCATTATCAATGGTCGGCTTGGCCTTGGCTCGGCCCTTGGCCTTGCCTTGGCCTTGCCCTTGGCCTTTATCCCACATGAAAAAAAAACAAAGTAAGATGAGTTGCCTTGGTTATATAATGAGCATGATCATACAATTAGGATTGGACATGTGAAATACGTGTGTTTACACACACGCACACACGCACGTATACGCGCATACGCGCACATACGTACACACGCACACAAGCACCCCACATGGTCATACAATTAGGATTGGACATGTGAAATACGTGTGTTGCCATGTGTCAAGATAAAAAAAAAATTAACTTAATATAAATTAATTTTGTTTTTTTGTTTTTTTACACCAAAATTCATAATTTTATTTTCTCTTTAAATAAAGACTTATTTTATTTGATTTGGACAAAGAGAAAAAATCTTTTTTTTTAAAAACAAATTTGTTAATTATCCTTTACTAATTTTTCAATTTCTTTTTATTGAAAATTAATTAAGTGTGAAGTAATTTTTTTTTATTATAAATGATAATAAAAAAAATTATTTTTTAAATTTATTATTTTATTATTTTATTTTTTCACCTAAATTCATAATTTTTTTACTCTTTAAATAGAGACTTCATTCATTTGATTTGGATAAAGAAAAATAATCCTCTATTTTAAATATAAATTTGTTAATTATCCTTTACTAATTTTTTAATTTCTTTTCAGTGAAAATTAATTAAGTTGGAAGTAATTTTTTTATTATAAATGATAATAATAATAATTATTATTATTATACTAAAAAAAAGGAATATAATATAAAATAAAAGTGATGGGTATAGGATGATAAGTTGGAATGATTTTGAATATGTATAAACAAAATCATTGTTTATTTATAAAGTATATATGATTATTTAATATAATATATATATATATATATATATATATATATATATATATATATATATATATATATATATATATATATAAATTTTATTTTTCTTCTCAAAATTAAATAAGCTAAATTCAAAATAAATTTCATAATTATGTTCATAATGAGTTAATGTAAATAAATATTACATATTTTTTTAGATGTACGAGCATGAGTTAAGGGAAAGTTTTCATTTGATCTTTTCTTTATTTCTATTTGCTTTCTTTCTACTTTTTATAATTTGTTCTCTTATTTTCTTCCTTTCAAGATATATGTATATTTAATATTCATAATTATATATGTATATAAATATAATTACACATCCTTTGAACTTGAAGCCTCATTCTATACCAAGGTCAAGGCCATTTTTGATTCGTTTTCTTTCGATGTGGGAAATATGCCATGGCCTTGGCCTTACCTCGGCTCGGCCCTTGGCCTTGCCTTGGCCTTGGCCTTTATCCCACATGGAAAAAAAATCAAAGTAAGATGAGTTGTCTTGGTTATATAATGAGGATGAAGCTTAGCCAAGCATGCATGATTCATTCGTGGCATTATCAATGGTCGGCTTGGCCTTGGCCTTCCGTGTGTTTCCATGTGCGAAGATAAAAAAAACATAATTTAATATAAATTAATTTTGTTTATTTTTTTCCATCAAAATTCATAATTTTTTTTCTCTTTAAATAGAGACTTATTTCATTTGATTTCGACAAAGAAAAAAAATCATCTTTTTTAAATATAAATTTGTTAATTATCCGTTACTAATTTTTCAATTTCTTTTTAGTGAAAATTATTTATGTGTGAAGTAATTTTTTTCAATAAAAAAATCAATTGTAACTCTCTCTATACTTTCACTTTGTACTCGCGCAACAAAATTTATAAACATCTTTTGGTATGACCAAAGCTTTTGTTTTTATGTAAAAATTTCTCTTTATAAAAAATAAATAAAATATCACCTTTCTATTAACTAGATTTTCAATCTTCACCTTTTTTTAAACTGATTTCAATAACTTATTTCGTATTTGATAACCAAGTTTGTGTGTTTTATTTATTTTTTTTTAAATGATAAAATACTACAGAATTGTATATAGAGAAATGCGTATTCCTTATAAATTTTTTTCCTATTGTATTATTTTCTAATTTTTATGTACTGACAATGTAGTCTTTAAGAAAGTATTCCATAATACATAAATTAATTGAGTTCTTGGTTTATTTTAGTTCAATTTTTGTCTTTTAAATATATATTAACGTCCCGTGCATCACACGGGAGTCAATCTAGTATTTAGAAAAGTACTATTGGGTTTCTTTTTGTACCCCAATTATAGTGTTGATAGAATTTTGCACGGTAATGAGGGCTACATTGATTTGATTTGCATTTATGTGTTTGGTTCATAATTAGCTATCGGAGTGCTTTATTTAAAACAAATACTCCAAATGTCCAAAAAAAAATCTTAGGCTCCGTTTGTTTAGCGTAAAACATTTTTCAAAAAATGATTTCCTGCAAAATATTTTTCGAAAAATGAAAATGTTTTCCGAAAAATGAAATAAATATGTTTAGCGTAAAACATTTTCTCAATTTTTCGGTGCGAAACAAACACCGAAAATGGGAAAAATGTTTTTCGAAAAACATTTTTCCCCAAAAAACGGAGCCTTATATTAACTTGGATGGTCGATTTTAAGGAAAAATTATCGGTGGGTTCTTCATTCTAAGTCAAACGACCAACTAAGATATGAATTTTGAAATTTAATCAACTAATCCGGCTTCATAATCAAAATTTCACATAGTCCTTCTTACCAAAAAAATATAAAACTAACCCCCTCTCTCTTTTCTCGCACTTTCTCTCTCTACCAACCCTTCCCCTTCCCCTTCCCCTTCTCAGCGACCCTTCCCTCCCCTCCAGTGACTATCTCCCCCTCCGACGACCACCATCTCAACTCCGGACAGACAACTTATACATTATTGATTATACACACTCTTTAAACACACCCACACCCTCCATCCCAGGCATACTCTCTCTCTCTCTCTCTCTCTCTCTCTCTCTCTCTCTCTCTCTCTCTCTCTCACACACACACATACACACTCTCTCCTTACTCTCTCTACCTATTGACCTCCGTCGACCACCTCCGACGAACACCTCCGCCTCCATTCCTACAAATCTGCTCCGACCGTCCTCTCTTTTCTCACCTCAGGCCATTCTCCCATCGGCGACCCCACCAATCCGGCAACCTCTTTGTCCGATGAACACCTCCGTCTCCGGCGACCGTCGCTCTCTTCCTCCCCAACTCCGGCGACCATCTCCCTCTAATCCGACGAATGTCTCCTCCTATTCCTGTAACCATCTCCCCTCTTCATCTCTCTCTCTCTCTACTTTATCTCTCTAAATTACTTCCCCTTTCTCGTTTTTTCGGCCGTCTCAATTCGTCCGATCCGAGTTTGTGTGTGATGTGCTTGTGTGTGTCCATTTGTGCGTGTGTGTGTGTGTGCCCATTTTCACTTTTAGATGATCTGAATTGATTACGTGTAATACTTGTTAATTTTTCAAGACATTTATAATTTTTTGTCTTAAATTCTACTATATTACTGCGGAATGAAAATTTTGCTTCTTGGAAAAATCATCAAGATAGTGTTAATTAACAGCCCAGTGAGAGCTATTATTATTTTGAATACCCATTTGATTGAATGTTTGGACAATTGAATGATGAATATGAGAGGGAGAAGCTATTTTCTCTTGATGATGGCTGCCGTTCTCTTGAATTTTATTATTGAACATGAGAGAAAATGGAAACATTTCATTTCCATTGCAAAGAGCAAGGGATTAAAAAATGATCGACCATATATTTTACAAATGCACTCTTTCAGTTATATCAAATTCCTTTAACTAGGAGCAAAAGAAATTATCTGAATTTCCAGACTTCGGAGTAAATCTATTGTCTTACAAGAGAAGAAGTTCTGTAAATACGTGAAAAACATAAAACGAGGCTTGATTCTGCCAAAGCATATAAGGAAAATAAAAGTGGACTTTTCTGATTTTGCAGAGAAGTCTATATTATTTATTGCCAGTAATTTCTGGGTATAACTAGACTCTAATTCACTAATGATTACACATATTTTTTATTTTTTATTTTGAATCATCATTCGAGGTTTTCATGAAAAAGCAAAAATAGAGTTATAAAAGACTAAAAATAATTGTGAACTTAAGTAAAAAAAAACTGTGAAGATAACAAATATGTCAAATAATCTCATAAAATTGTAAAATTTGAGGTCATAAATGACTAAAACAAATGTGAACTTAACAAAAATCAACAGTGAACTTAAGTAAAAACAATTGTGAACATAACAAATATGTCAAATAATCTCATAAAATTGCAAAAATAGAGGCCATAAAAGATTAAAACAACTGTGAACTTAAGTAAAAACAACTGTGAACATAATAAATATGCCAAATAATCTCATAAAATTGCAAAAATAGAGGTCATAAAAGACTAAAACAACTGTGAACTTAACAAAAAATAACAGTGAACTTAAGTAAAAATAACTGTGAACATAAAAAATGTCAAATAATCTCATAAAATTGCAAAAATAGAGGCCATAAAGGACTAAAACAACGGTGAACTTAACAAAAAACAACTGTGAACATAACAAATAGGTCAAATAATTTCATAAAATTGCAAAAAATAGAGGTCATAAAGGACTAAAATAATTGTGAACTTAACAAAAAACAACATTGAACTTAACAAATAGGTCAAATAATCTTATAAAATTGCAAAATAAAGGTTATAAAAGACTAAAAACAACTGTGAACTTAACTAAAACAACTTAACTAAAAAAATATGTAAATTAAGTAAATAATAGTCATTTTCATGCAGAAATTATGAATTTAGCTAAAACAACTGTAAACTTCTCTTAATTGTTATTGGAACAAATGTAAAAAAATAACTGTGAACTTATAAAAAACAACTGTGAACTTGTAACAAATGTGAACTTTTCAAATTTACTCCAAATTATATGTTGATGCTACTAGTTTTATTCGTATTGACGATACGAAAACAACGGTAGTTTCAGAATTTTTTTTGAGTTCTAGATCTTAAGATATTTCATTTTAAAGTTTTGGTAGGAAAAAAAAAACGAAAAAGCAGGGGGGAAAGGGACAGCGACAGCTATCCCTTTTATGTCGCATGGGGTGCCTATATCAAAAACGGGGTGTCATTATAAAGCGTGGACTTGGTAGAATTTTTTCAAAATGTGTGTCCTTGGTGGTTATTTTCATTAGGATAAGGAACTATTTGATAATTGCCCCTGATTTTAATTGAATATTGATCAAAATTTTAAGTCAACCTAAAATTTAAAACATTATTATTAATAATATGCTTTTGTGACGGGGGAGTTAAGAGAGTAGATACCCGGTATGAATAATTGGTATAGTTAAAAATTGATAGATTGAATTTTGACATTTGTAGAATTTGTAGTATTTCTTATCCCTAATTATTAATTAAGAGAGGTACACTTTCTCTTATTTAATCAAGTTGTATAATGTTTAAATGTAGATATATTTAACATATTTTTGTTGAGTTATAGAAGTTAAGACTGCAATCTCTATAAACTATTCTAAGGTTGCAATTAGATTAGAGGATGTGTATATTTTCTATTTTTTTGTTTGGTTTTCTGTTCACATGAGATCTTATGATTTTCCTTGTTTATTCAGGGTTTATGATTCTCTTTCTTAGTTAAGGGTTTTTTTGTATTACTTTTGTTTCCATTATGAAATCTTTGTTAGCTAATCTCAATTTACTATACGGAGAGAATGATGAATTGATTATTGATTTTTCTCCAAACAACAATGCATCAAATTTATATTTGAAAGGAAGGTTTTTCAATTGATCTTCCGATGACAAGAAGGTCGTAGACTAGTGGTAGGCACTATTCATTTAAGAACATAGATCCCAAATTCGAGTCACTTTTGCGGGAATATGAAAACATGTTTAGATCCTCTTAAAAAAAAATTGATCTTCCGATCAATTTCGGCCTAACGCGAAATCGTATGTGATCCATTTAAAAGGGCTCGTAAGAATGTGTCATGAAGAATTTCGGCGATGGCCGATATTTTAACTGAATTAATTAGGCAATCTCCTTCAAATATGATGAGTTGTGCTTCGTGTTTATAATCATTTCTCAGTATGTTTAGTTGATCATCGATTAAATGATTTGTACGATTTTATTGCTAGTGCTTCTTTTACGTATGTAAGCCCCTCTGTTTTGATTGACTATCCGATATTTGTGGATAGTCAACTCCTTATTATTTGCATTTGCTAATAAAATGAGTTTATTTGCTTAAAAAGTTGTAATTCAAACAAAATAGATTGACTTGTTAAATCGGATAATTTATTAAGCCGGAGAGGTTATAAAAATTGGATTTTGGACCTATAGTGTTCACGAACTAACCTAATGGATCACTAGTCAGAAATTCCGAAGCCCAAAATCAAGATCAAGGTAATCCCAACCTATAAAAACAAGTTATTGTCTGATATGGTATTTAAGTCTTGGCAAACACAATTGGTTATAAGCCCGAATCTCAAGCTGGGTAGAGCCCAAATTTAACACATACTAACATCTATCTATTAGACCCTCCATGAACAGTTGAATGAATAGTTCCATTCATCATTCATCGAAATTTCCATTTTGCCCTCACTATTTTGTCACTTTTTCATTTTGCCCTTAATTTTTTTTTTAATTAATAAAAAAAAAATGTGTCCTCGGACACGGGCTTAATTAAAAAATAAAAATAAAAAAATTAACGTGTCTTCGGACACGGGCTTATTCTAGTCTATATACTCCCTCCGTCCCACGTGAATGGACACTTATTTCCTTTTTGAAACGTCCCACGTGAATGGACACTGCCCAAAATGGAAAAGAATATTCACTATTCCCTCCACCCATTCTCTCTCCTACTTCACTTTTACACTCACAACATTCTCTCTCCTAACTATTCCTCCCACTCATTCTCTCTCCTATTTAATTCTTCATACTCACAACATTTTCTTTCACTTTTTCTCTCTCTTACTTTTCCTTAATTCCCACACCCATAAAGTTGGTGTCCATTGACATGGGACGGAGGGAGTATATAATAAGAGGATTGTCAAAGTTTTCCCCCAAAAAGAAGGGCATTTTGGTAATTTCACACGGTGGCGAAAATGTAATAAACTAGGCCAAAATGCGACGTGGCATCGTATGATTGGCCAAGAAATGTGTTTTTTTATTCAAACTTTGGACATGTGTCGCATGTAGGCATAGGGGCATTTCGGTAAATGACCCGCGCGTGACCACACGCGCAGACAATGGGGCGTGTACCAAGGGTTTCCTTTTTTTTTTTTTTGGCTTTGACACATGTCATCTCCTGATTGGGTGGACGGATTTCTAAAAAAAAAAATTATCCCATTTTTTTGACCTCAATTATTATATATTAAATTAGAATTTTTTTTTCTTTTTTCACCAAAATTCATAATTTTTTTTTCTCTTTAAATAGAGACTTCTTTCATTTGATTTGGACAAATAAAAAAAATCCTCTTTTTTTTTATATAAATGTGATAATTATCCTTAACTTATTTTTCAATTTCTTTATAGTGAAAATTAATCACCAGCAAGATAAAAATTAAGTCTTAATAATGAAAACTAAAATAAATTAAACTAGAAGGAAAAATTATATTTTCCGTCTCAATTCAACTTTAAAAACACCAAAAAATAATACTACTTTTTGTGCCAAAAAATTGCATTATTATGTGCTTTAACTAGAAGGAAAAATTATATTTTCCGTCTCAAGTAACTAAAATTTTTGAAGTATCGAAATCAAATTACTTTTTTTCCCCAATTATAGGAAAACAGTGTTAGTATGTGCTTTAACTTGATATTGCCCTATTTAAAGAATTTTTTAAGTAAAAAACGGGTTGATAAAATTATTGAATTCCTCCTAATCTCGCAATGATCCGCGTCTAATGAAAAGAGTTTGGAAATATTTTCTTTTAAATCGGGTGGTATTGGGGTAGATTTGGGATTAGCTCGAACCGTCCCATTTAACCCGAACCCGCATAGTATTCATCTTTTTTTAGAATAAATTTTAAATATTGATAATATTTGTATATTATTATATACTTATTTGTTTATAGTTTATTGTATTATCTTATTTTTATATGTCATATTATTAATCTCTACATTTATAAGAAAATAAAGGGAAAAAATAGCATTTTATAATAGAAATATTAATAATTTTTTCTTCAACTTTTGTCCTATTTTAAACGTTAAAAAATTGGTTAGGATATTAAAGAGATGAATGATTTTATTATAAAGTATAAAAAGTTGGGTACAAAGTAATTAGTGAATAGTTGTTGTGTGTATGACTTATAAGACCATTGAATAAAAAAATATTAAAATTTTTCCATTGTATTTTTTTTTAATTTAAAATGGGACACCTTTTATTAAAGAAGAAGGAAGTTTAAAATGGGAGCATTTATTTATTTGATAGTGAAATAATTTTTCGTAATGTTAAATTTAATTAATTGCGATATAAAAAAACATGATTATATAACAATACCATTAAAGAAATATGTAAAAATCAAACGGAGATGTAGAAGTTGAATACGGTTCAAGAACAAAATAACTTCTCAAAAATCGAAATTGATGATACTTGAAAATTTCATTTCATGTATTTTGTTTGTTTGGAGAATAACTATAGTCAAGAGTTCCGAATTGCAGTTGAAGAGAAAGATTTGGAGACTTATAACTAGATTGATTACGCTTTCCCAATCGTTTGACGAAACTAAGTGATAATGTGGGCAAATTACGTACAAACTAACTATGCCTTAAATATATATTTATTTTAGTTACCTTCAATCTGATATTTGTAATAATATTATAGTTTTAAAAAAAGTGTTTTCCAATGTACACAAACATTTCTATTTCCTTTTATATTTGTACTAATATTATAGTTTTTAAAAAATACTTTTTTTTTTAATATAAATTTCTTAATTATCCTTTCTTAATTTTTCTTTTTAATTTTTCAATATTTATTTTGTAAAAATTAATTAACTGTGAAGTATATTTTTTTTATTATAAATGAGGACAATAATAATCATAATTTTACTTTTTCAATATAAATTATTGTTTGTAATGTTAGTTCCTTCGTTTCAAAATTTGACTTTATTTTTTTAAACATATTAAGTAATATTGTATAAAATATTCCTTGGGACGAATATATTAATTTATTTTTTTAGATATTCATTAGAATAATTAAATTAATTTAAAATTATTGCTCAAAATACCAGCTAAAAAAATAGAAAGATTAGATCAGGACATAGGAAGTAGTATTTGTAATGGTATATTATTAATAAATTTTAGATATTCACAATTCCCTATAATAATTAAATTAATCTAAATCATTGTTCAAAATTTATACAAATTGACACTAAATAAAATAGGAATATAATTACAGACAGAGGGAGTATTAAATAGGTGAGGGAGACTTAAATAGAGAGAGCTCAAAACTTATACGAGAAAATCAATGACTAACAAATTGCAAACACACATTCTGCAGGCAAAAATTCCAAACCTAAGGCATCTTAAACTCGAAGAACCCGGAATAAGATGGAAGTCAACCCTTCATTTCATTTCACGTATCACTACAATTAAGTTACCGACACCATTCCAACGAACGAAAAAGGTATTACCCCTCCCTCCCAAAATAAATGTCCAAAAATAATATTCAAATTCGCTTTCTTTTAGACATCCATTTTGGGACAAAGAGTGAGTGGTAAAAAATGTGCCATAAGTAATCGAATTAAGTACACATCAAATCATCCTCCAAAGAATCGATTATTGACCAACCCCATTATGCATCCGACCAAGTCGAAAAATATCCATGCCGACTCGACTACAACTAAGTTATGGATAGCGTTTAAATGAACGAAAAAGAAGTCAACGATTAGTAGAAAAAGGGTCATAAGTAACTTAATTACGTATACGTCAGAAAAAGATGTCAGAAAAATTGGCCCTTCCTACAAACAATCTGTTACTGGACAACACCCATTATGCATCTAACCAAGTCGAGAATACGAAAATAATCATAGAACAGTGAAGACTGTTCACCTTCAAGTCAGTCTCTGCTAACTCTGTTACTACCAGCAAGGTTATTGCACGGACTTCCTCCGACTACCAAGTCAAAACCACCAAAAGCGCCCATAAGATTCTCGAGTTTGTCGCCATTTAAGACTTGAATGTCGTCAAAGTGGATGAGATTTCCTTCCTGATTTGTTTGCTCCCACCAACTTTTCATAATGTTTCTGTTTACTTCGGAAATCTCGACTGATACGACATTGTTTAGAGGAACTCCTAGCCTGTGTAGAGCTACTTCAGCCCCACCAATACCGGAGAAGAGAGAGAGAAGGTTGATGCCGTTTGGAAACATGTCTTTCGCAACAGAGAGGTGATAAGCAACCGTATCAATCTGAAAAATTGTTTCCCCATCAAAAATGTGACAATCACTCTGGTAAGAGAATAGTTGTAATATGCCGATGAGCCTTTGGCTCAATGGCATAAGTCCTTGCCTTAGGCAAGGGTTCAAACGCGCTTCGTCCAAATTAGCTATGCCTTAAATATATTTTTATTTTAGTGACCTTCAATCTGATATTTGTACTAATAATATAGTTTTCAAAAAAGTGTTTTACAATGTACACAAACATTTCTATTTCCTGTTATATTTTTATAAATTTTCATCAATATGTGTTAATAGCTGTCCGTGCATCGCACGGGGGTTACACTAGTTATTATAGTATGAAGAGATTGTTGGAAAATATAGCGGAATAAAACAAGAGCACAAGAAATAGAGAAATTAAAGAACAAGAAAATAATACAAAAACACATACGATCATACAATAATTGTTTATCCGGTTCCTTCTAATCAAGAAATATGTCTTGGGGTACTAAAAAGCTAGAATTATACTCAATAATCTCACAATATGATTTACAATTTGTTTATAGACGTCAATTGGCTTTATATAGGATATAAGTTACAAACTCTAAACCTATAAGCAAAATGAAATCTCAGACCGAGCCAAAATTAGGAACGTGCTGAAATCGGCTCACTGCGGCCGCCTAACACGTGCGCAATGCAAAGTGCTCACCTAATGCGCGAGTCTCAATTTTCGACAATTCCCCAATCTCGCTTGTCTTGCCAAGCGCTCGCCTTGGGTGCACGCCTCAAACCTCGTCACGCGAGCTTCAAATAACTGCCTCCTTTTTCTTTTAACTAGTTTTCCTTATTTGTCTCTACTCCAACAAAGATGAGATTATTTGTTTTTAACTTTCTAGTCAGTTAAATAAAAAAAAGACTCATAAGTCCACATAAAATAAATACTGATTCATAAAGGATGGGCTTGTTAGAGACATTATCCCTTCCCTTATCATCAACTTGTTTTAAAGTGTAACCTCATATTTTGACATATTTTGAGATGATATCTTTCCGAATTCATCATCCAATCCATGAATCATGATCCGAACAGCAAAAACACTAAACTCGTTTTTCTTCTACGTCTCGGGTGAATTTTTGTTCCTGAGATTACCTTCGGTATGTTACACTTGCAGGCCCACGATATTGCTACGCGTCACCCGATTAATAAATTTACGTAGTTATAAGTCTTTACAAAATCTGGCTACATGTGAGGGGGCGTGTTAGTGACATTATCCCTTATTGAGAATTGACAAAACTTGTCTGTAACACCAATTGGGCCACTCCACTTACCATCAATTGGGTCTAAGGTGGAACCTTATACTTTGAGATGAAGTTGTTTACCCAGGTTGGATTTGAGCCGATGGTCATGTCAGCCTACACGTGAGGAGGCTTGTTAGATCAGATATATCCCACGTCAACTTGAAAAAAATAATTTATTCTTCATATAAAATTGGATAATCTCACTGTTTAACAAGACATTTTAAGAAAATAATGGTCCAAATTTTAATAGGGCTAATGGAACCATCCCCAAGGCGGTGTAATCCTACCCCAACCAATAATTGATCACATGGTTCTTTCTCTCGTTGTGTTATATTTTTTATTGAAAAGGATGTTTCACTAAAAATACAATTTCTCAATATTGGAATTTTAAAATAAGTTTTATTAAATGTAATTTAATTGTATTGTATAATTACAACAATGATTTACTTATATTTTTTTTTTAATTTTCTCTTTTTTATTTCGTTTTTCATTCTAACAGTAATTACACCACTTATATATTTTTTTAATTCCAATATTCAAAATGTATTTATATTTCTCGAGAAAAAGTATAGTCCAAATCGAAATTTGGCTTTCACATATTTTCATTCAAGCATAAATAAAATTTATTTTAAAAAAATGGGGAGAAAAAAAATCTCAAATCCAAAAGGGGAATATGAACCTAGGCACATGTGCTGAAACAGGACAGGTCAGACCCCATAAAAGTAGGGCCAATATCCTAAATACGTTGTCTTGTTTTGTACTACCTTTCAAACAATGGGCAACAACTAAAAAACAACTACCCTTTTTGCTACAACATTTATAACAAGAACCTAGGCTTTAATACATACATTTAATTCGCTACTACCTTAATAAAACATCCAACTTATTGCTAGGATTAAGATTACACCTTAATCTACTAAAGGAATCTCTCTTTCTGGTTGGCTTCTCGTAATATCTATAGTATAAATGAGGGAGGGGTTTGCTACAGTGGTATGAACAGTTTTAAACGGCGAAATTCTCATTTTGCCCTCATACATTTGTTCTTTTCCCATTTTACACTTTAAAAAAAAAATAATTAAAAAATAATTAAAAAAAAATCACTTGACCTTGGACACGAACATGTACTAGTGGCATTATATTATTGTACTGTTTGATTTGCTACGAGACAGATTGGGTCCAACTTTAAGAACATGAAAAGTACTGTAGAAAGGGTTGGAATTGACCCTAACGGGCCGGGGATTTATTATGTGCAATCAAATTGTAAAACATTGTGGGGATACTAATGGTTTCAAATTATTTCAGTTTAAATGGATGACTCATATTCTTGAAAAGGCTAAGATCAAAAGACGATTATACCTTTAAGGCTTGAATGAAAAGAAAGTGATGCAATGTGTATATAAATATCAATATTGATTGGGGATACTTGTTTGTTTAGAATACAAATCAAAGTATGAAAGTATTTGGGGTGCGCAAAAAAGAAGAAAAATATGAGCAAATTTGACAGTTTTTTTAATTTGATATGATTTCCTTATAGCAACATAATTTTTTGGGACTATGCCCGATAAGTTTTAAAAAAGTTTCATAATGCCCGATAAGTTCCTTTCTCATGTTGTATTATGTTTCGAAAATACAACATCAATTAAGGCCATAATCTTTGCATTGGCCGCCGCTGTGGAGTCCAAAATCCATGGGACCACCGACCGATATCGACCGGACGGCCGGATTCCGGCCAAAATTGCCGGATTCGGTGAAAATTGACCGGATTCCTGCGAAAATTGACCGAATCCCATGCGACGATAACAAGACGACGGCGGCGGAGCTGGGCTGTGGCGGAGGCGGTGGTGCGGATGCAGTATTATAATTTTAAACTACTGCATAACTAAATGTTGTATCATACATAATACAACACGAGAACTTATGGAGCATTTTAATACAATGAGAAACTTAGTGAAAAGTGATTTGTTCCAAAAGGAACTTAATGGGGCAAATTCCCTAATTCTTTTTTGAGCATAAAGCAGTTTACTTTTTGGAAAAAAAATTGAAATCCTTTAGAGTTTAGATTTGTTGTTCCTATAAATACTTTTTGGAAAAAAAATTGAAATCCTTTAGAGTTTAGATTTGTTGTTCCTATAAATACTAGTGATAACCAAGAATATTGTGGTGCTTGGATGATCAAATTAGTTGTCGCAAATTTGTGTTATTTAGAGAAAATCTGTGAGATCAACAAAGAGAGCCAAGATATTGGTGGGTTTTGGGGTTCCTTAGGGGCATTTCATAGGTGGCCTAACTAGGAGATGTTTAGAATTTATTTGTGTGAAGTTGTGTTAAGAGACTATGTTTATTATTGTAAATATGTACAAATATTGTAACATAACAAATTTGGTTTAGTTGATATACTGACTTGGTAGTGCCCCGGTAGGCAAAAGGGTGAACTGGTGAACAATTTGTTGAGTTTTGGAGCAATAAATGTAGTGGGAGAATTTTATAAAACAACAAAATAGATTTGACTTGTTAAATAGGATAATTTATTAAGCCGGAGAGATTATAAAAATTGGATTATGGACCTATAGTGTTCACGAACTGACCTAATGGATCACCAGTCAAAAATTCCGAAGCACAAAATCAAGGTAATCCCAACCTATAAAACAAGTTATTGTCTGATATGGTATTTAAGTCTTGGCAACCACAATTGGTTATAAGCCAGAATCTCAAGCTGGATAGAGCCCAATTTTAGCCCATACATTAGTATAGCACGAAAGAGATTGCTGGGAAATAGTATAGCGTAATAAAACAAGAACACAAGAAATAGAGAAATTAAAACGGGATAATTATACAAGAACACACAATAACACAAGAATTGTTTATCCAATTCTTTATAATCAAGAAATACGTCTTTGGGCACTAACAAGCTAGAATTATACTCAATAATCTCACAATATAATGTTACAATGTGAAATCACAATATAATGTTACAATGTGAAACCGTGAGTTTTATGGGAACATATTTATGTTTCCTTATTTAAAAAGATCTCTATTATGGTAAGTAGATTTTGAGACTTTCATGGAGATTTATAAGTATCCTACTTTGACTAGGAATTGTAAATGTAGTAAATATCTTTTATTTATGTACATAGTTTTATATTAGGACTAACCTACTAATATTTGATTTCCTTGTGAGTGTGTTTTATATTTTCATATAGGAAAAGGAATCTCACAAAGGAAGAAGTCGATTGCATGAAGATCTTCTCAATGGTGCACTATAAATACAAGGCATTCAACACATGAGAAGTTACGGATTTTTAGAGAGAAAATTACTCATTCTTCATTGTATTCGACATTGTTGATTTTAGGTTGTGAGAGAAGGTTGTGCCTTACATCCGTAACTCACATCTAGGTTTTCATAGAGTTCTCTTGTTTTACTTCTGACTATAATAGATCCTACTTGGGAAAGGGGAGTTGTTCTTGTCATAGAAGGTGATTAGGACTCGTATAGTATTTTCATATTTTAGTTTTTCACTTATTTATTTTTGTAAGAAACAAAAGTTTTTATAGTGAAAAGTTTTTGGGCGTAAGCCTAGTTTGCTGATCACATTGATCAGTAAGCGTAAATAACTCTTGAGTTATTGCATTTAATTTGTTTTTAATTACTTTATTCATTTGCATTATACGTGGATGTGTGGACGGTTGTGAGACACATCTGTACTCACATCCTTTGCTGTTGCGTGATTAAGTTTCCTAGCTACACGAAACTTTCAATTGGTATCGAGCCAACTCTCGAAATATTGTAGTGTTGATCCGAAAGTGTAGTCATTATGGAATGCCAAAATCACCAAAATAGGCCTCCTGTCTTGGATGGCACCAATTATTCTCTTTGGAAGTCTAAGATGCGAAATTACATCAAAAGTATTGATGAAAGGGCTTGGATGTGTATTCTTGTTGCATGGCAACCTCCTCTTGTGGAGAAAAAGCCATCCTCTGGTGTTGGTGAGTCTATTTTCGAAAAGAAAACCTGAAGAGCAATGGACTCTTGATGAAATACAAGCTGCAAATTACAATTAAAAGCTATGAGTGCTATTTCCGGCCATGTTTACGGGAATATGTATAAGCTTATAACTAATGAGAGCATAGCCAAAGCGCTTGGGATATTTTGCAAACTCAATGTGAGGGAGCACCAAGTGTGAAGGCTACCGGGCTTAGAATTTTAATGGATAGGTTTGAGTTACTTCGAATGGAAGAAACCGAGGACATTGTGTCATATCTTTGCTAAAATTCATGAAATTTCAAATGAATGCACAAGTCTAGGAGAATCTATCTCCAATGCAAGACTTGTAAGTAAGATTTTAAGGACCTTACGAGAGGTTTAACATAAAAGTGGGTGTGATTGAGGAAACAAAAGACACAAACACTGTAGGTCTTGACACAATCATAGGAATCTTGAGCGTGTTTGAGCTTAACCTTGAGGCTCGAGAAAAAGAACAAAACACACAGTCTTGCCCTCAAAAGTCTTCTTTGCTCTTCCAAAAGAGCTTGTGGAATTATCCTCGAAATTGACAAGTCTAATCTTGAAGATGAGGATGTAGCTTTTATTTCAAAGAAATTCGGTTCTATCTTGAAAAATAGAAGGATAAGCAAATTTCCTAATAGACCTACTTCCAGTACTGTTGAAAAGCCAAAACCTAGCATTGACACTGGATTCAAGAAACCAAGCTTTGAAAATAAATCATCTGAATCTGTCCAATGTAGGGCATGTCGTGGCATTGGCCATTATGCAAATGAGTGTGCTAACACACTTAAAAAGAAGGGAATGAGCTTAACTGCTACCCTTAGTGACAGTGGGAATGAAGAGGAAGAAGTGGCTAATATGTCTGTCTTAAACTGTCATTCTGTGTTTAATGCTTTTTCTGCAGATATAGAAGAAGATGATCCTGAAAATTCCTTGGATGTGGCTTCAGTTGTGAACACATCTGGTGTCACATCTGACTGTTCTTTGGCTTGTTTCTCTGTAAAAGGAGACTCAGATGATGAAGATGAAGAAAGGGACATTCCCTATGAGGAACTTTTTGCAACTTACAAGGAGCTGCATACAGATTGAATGAAAAGATTGGACAAGATTGAGGTACTTGTTAAGGTAAATAAATCTCTTTCTGATAAATTGGCTGCTTGTGAAGATGAAAAAGCTGTACTTTCAAAGGAAAATGATGCTCAAAAAGATACCATTGCAAGACTTGAAGTCCTTGTGACCAAAAGAGAAGTTGACCTTGAAAAGTTCAAGAATGAATGTGAAAAAGCTGAAAATACTTTTACTAAATTAAACAAAAGTAAAATGAAAATGGAAGAAGCTTTCTCTGTAGGTCAACGTGACAAAATTTGTTTGAGTTTTGAAAATAATTTTGTAAAGGAGGGATGTGAGGCTTCTACCTCAAAAATTGTGAAAAAACAAGCTTTTAAAGAAAAAGTCATTTTGAGTGAGAAAAGACCTAGAAAGAGGCATTACATTTGCCATTACTGCCTAGCTCCTGGTCACATTAGACCCATACATTTACAAACTGAGGCGATAAAAATCGGTCACTTGCCTCGGATGTGTGAGAAGATGTATGCACATCCTAACTCACATCCTGGCAATCTGAGACCTCTGCAACCCAAAAAGAAAACTGTTAAACAGTGGGTGGCCAAACCAATTACCACCTGCAATGTTGTTTACTCTTCCCTCAAGAGTACTGTCTCTGGCTCTTGGTATTTTGATAGTGGATGCTCTAGGTACATGACTGGAAACCAAGCAGTTCTTCTGGATTATGAAGTGATAAATGGAGGGAAAGTAAATTTTGGTGGAGGTGCTCAAGGAAAGATTGTTGGGAAAGAAACCCTGGATGTTAAGGGTCTCCCAAAATTGCACAATATATACCATGTGGAAGGCTTGAAAGCCAACCTTATAAGCATCAGTCAACTGTGTGATGATGACCTATTTGTGAAGTTTGATAAGAACTTGTGTGAAGTGTTTGATAAGGATAATAAATGTGTGTTTACTGGTCTTAGATCTGCTGACAATTGTTAACAATTTGGGGACAATCTTTCTTACTAGCTCAAAGCTAATGATGTCAATCTGTGGCACCAAAAATTAGGGCATGCTAGCTGTAGAACTCTGGAAGAACTTCAAAGGTTTGAAGCTATTAAAGACCTCCCTAAACTGAACTTCAAGAACCCTGATGTCTGTGGTTCATGTCAAAAGGGAAAACAAACAAAAGCATCACATAAAAAGGTCCTACAATGCTCCACAACTAGATGTTTGGAGATGATTCACACTGATTTAATGGGACCTATTGAAGTTGAAAGCTTTGGTAGAAAAAAGTATGCCTTTGTGTGTGTAGATGATTATTCTAGGTACACTTGGGTAATGTTCTTAAGAGAAAAGTCAGAAACAATTGGAGAATTCAAGAATTAGTACAAAAGGGTTAGAAATCTTTATGGTCTTAAAACTGTGAGGATTAGGTCTGGCCATGACACTGAATATGAGAATCAAATGTTCACCAATTTTTGTAATTCTAAGGGAATCACTCATGAGTTTTCTACACTAATCACCCCACAGCAAAATGGAATTGCTGAAAGAAAGAATAGAACCTTGCAAGAAATGGCTAGGGTCATGCTAAGTTCTAAGAACTTGTCCAAGAAATTTTGGGCAGAAGCTTTAAACACTGCTTGCCACATTGGCAATAGGGTGTTCCTAAGGATTGGTAGCACTGTCACTCCATACCAAATCCTCCTTGGAAAGAAACCAACTGTGAAATATTTTCATGTGTTTGGATGTGTTTGCTATATTCTCAATGATAGAGAATACCTGTCCAAGTTTGACTCAAAGAGTGACAAAGCAATTTTCATGGGCTATTCCACTAATAGTAGAGCTTACAGAGTTTACAATCTCAAAACTAAGACCATTATGGAATCTGCTAATGTTAAATTTGATGACTCACTTGATCTTAACCTCAAGACTACTGAGGATGATGTTTCAGGTTGCTTGCTGGACTGGAAGGATGAAGAAACAGGTGCTGAAAAGTCAAAAGAAGCTTCAGTCTTGATAAACATGTTGAACTTTGATAAGAATGTAACCAAGGATGTGGACACATGCGCCTCCACATCTGAACCCACATCTGCTCCCACATTCACTCCAAACTCGCATGCGAGGATAGTTCCTGCGATTCGATCAGGATGATGCTCCAGAAGATAATGTGAATGGGTGTGTGGATAGATCAAAGGATATTCCTTCTAAAATCCAGAAAAACCACCCCACTTCACAAGTTGTGGGAGATGTTCATGCTCAAGTGAGAACTAGACAAAAGGACAAAGTTGATTATAGAAAGATGGTTGGTTTATGGAGTTGTTCCTCAGCATACTCCCAGGTAAGTTTTTGTTGTTTTGTTTCAAAAATTGAACCTAAGAATGTTGCTGAAGCATTGAAAGATGCTGACTGGATTATGGCTATGCAAGATGAATTAATTCAATTTGAAAAGAATGAGGTATGGACTCTTGTTCCTAGACCCTCACATGGTAATGTCATAGGAACCAAATAAATTTTCAAGAACAAAACTGATGAGCAAGGTGTGATCACTAGAAATAAAGCTAGGTTAGTTGCTCAAGGTTACACTCAAATAGAGGGAATTTATTTTGAGGAGACATTTGCTCCTGTTGCAATAATTGAGTCCATTAGGCTTTTGTTAGCCATTGCCTGTTACCTCAAGATTACTCTTCATCAAATGGATGTTAAGAGTGCTTTTCTGAATGGGATATTAAATGAGGAAGCCTATGTTGAACAACCTAAAGGCTTTGTGGATTCCAAGTATCCTAACCATGTGTATAAGCTGAAGAAAGCTTTGTATGGGCTAAAGCAAGACCCTAGAGCTTGGTATGGTAGGTTGACTGATCATGTGCTTCAACTAGGATTCAAGAGAGGTGAGGTTGACAAAACCTTGTTTGTGAGAAGAAATAAGAAGGAGATTCTTGTGGCACAAATCTATGTAGATGACATTGTGTTTGGATCAAATTCTGATTCAATGCTAGCTGAATTTGTGGATAGCATGACTTCCACATTTGAGATGAGTATGGTAGGTGAGTTGAACTTTTTCTTAGGTTTACAGATTAAACAATTCAAAGATGGCATGTTCATTTCACAGTCTAAGTATGCCAAGAATCTTGTGAAAAAGTTTGAGCTTGAACACTCTTCACATCAAAGAACCCCAATGGGATCTTCCCAAAGCTAAGTCATGATTTTGATGGTGGGAGTGTTGATCAAACACTGTACAGAAGCATGATAGGAAGTCTGCTTTACCTCACTGCAAGTAGACCTGACATTATGTACAGTGTGTGTCTCTGTGCTAGATACCAAGCCAACCCCAAAGTGTCCCATCTTAAAGCCTTGAAAAGAATCATTAGGTATGTGAGTGGGACTGTGAACCTAGGTCTGCATTACTCTAAAGAAACAGACACCAATTTAGTTGGGTACACTGATTACGATTGGCATTTGGAAATAGTGATGATAGAAAGAGTTACACAGGTGGATGTTTCTACCTAGGAAATAACCTTGTGTCTTGGTATAGTAGAAAGCAAAATTGTGTGTCCTTATCCACTGCTGAGGCTGAATATGTTGCCCTTGGGAGTTGCTGCACACAATTGCTTTGGATGAATCAAATGTTGAAAGATTATGGATTGAATAGCAAAGTTTTGACTGCTTTTTGTGATAACAAAAGTGCCTTGGACATATCTAAAAATCCTGTCCAACATTCTAAAACAAAGCACATTGATATTAGACATCATTTCATCAGAGATCTTGTAGAACAAAAAACTGTGTGTCTGGAATTTGTTGAGACTGAAAATCAATTGGCTGATATATTTACAAAGGCATTAGATTTGGAGAGATTTTCCCCCTTGAGGAAGTCTCTTGGCTTGTGTGATATCTAAGGTTGTGAGACCAAATTTGTCTCACATCCTCTAACACATCTGTATATTAGTTTAACAAAAAAATATATATATATATATAAAAAACATATAAAAAATAAAAATTCAAAAAAAATATCATGCATTAGCACGAAATTTCTCAGTGTGGTCACTTGTGAGTCTTCATCTTTGACATTATTTTTGATCACTTAATTGTGAGCACTTCCTGTTCATGTCATCTTTTGGTGACTTGATATAACCTTCCTAGGTATCTCATAGTGGGTGCTATAAAAGAAAAAAAATTATATGTGAGAAACAGCTGCTTCACCCTTAGTATGAAGTCATACCATTGTGATCAAGTGATTTTCATAAGAAAACTTGAAGTCAAACTTGATAAGATCATTGGGAAAAAGGACTATCTTTGGGATCAAGTAAAGTGAAAGCTACTCACAATGCAAAAATCCACAACAAAAAAATTGGTGGATGCATCCTGCAGCCATGGGCAGATTGGATTATTGTTCATTGACTTTTTGTGATCTAAATGTGTCCCCATATGTGACTCACATCCTATGCCACATCCATAAGCTGAGTATATTTCCACCACCTGTGTGTTTGCATCATGCTAGGCATACTGCATTTTTTAGGACATATAAAAGCTTTGTAAATATGCTAGTTAATTAATTTTTCTTTCCTAGTTCATTCTTTGATTATATAGGTTTTTGATCTCCAATATCTTTCATGAAAGAAAAGGTGTGTATCAATCCTTGTTTGAAAAGGTTGGAAAATTCTATTGGGATTCTGTTTTTAAAATAAAGATATGGCCGAGATTTTTTTGTTTCCATAAAAATCTATCAAAATCTTGTTTTATTTTAATTCCCTATTTCTTAGAAGGTGGTTGTGTGTGGTAACCTCAAAGGGTTCTAGCCGTTGGAGGACTCCTAAGGAATATAGGTTATGTGAGACCTTTTAGGAAAAGGATAAAATTCAGTTGGAAAGGGGGAGTTGTGAGTATTTAAGATACCTCACATCCGTCCCATCCCCCATAAACCCTTTGCAAAACCCCTTGTTCTTCCTTAGTTCTGCACACAATCACACACATTGCATTAATTCCTTCTTCAACTATTTCACCTAACCAAAATCCTTCAGATTAAATGGCCGATCATTCGAATATTAGAGAAGAAGACGTTCTTGATATCGCTCCAATTTCTGTAGCTAAAGGCGAGTCTTCCATTGTCATCAACCCTGCGATCTCTCAATTTCTTGCTGAATTCGCCTCTCCTTCACTCTCATCTGATCCAATCATGAAAGCATCGTCTCCTAAATCCCCTACATTGGAACTCTTGCCTGTTTCAACCGCTGAAAACCCTAAGGCTCCAACCTCTCCTGTGATTCCACCATCGGTTGTCGCCCCTGTCTCTACCTCTGTGGAACCTTCTTCAACCAAGAAGAGGAAGCTTTCCCAAGCAAAATCCCCAAAGCCTGCTGCAACTCCAGTACCCCTACGTAATCTTCGTCGTTCTGGTAGGGTTCGTAAGTTGTCAGAATCTGACAAGGCCAAGAATTTAAAGAAACCTGGCGGGAAGCCCTCTACAGCCATTGCACTTGAAGAAGATGATGAAGAAGAAGAGGTAATTGCTCCTCTGATTAGGACTAAGGCTCAACCCCCAATTCCTCCTCCCGTAGTTGTTGACCCTGTTCCTATTATCACCCCTTCTAATGATACTCCCCATGTTGAACCTATTATTCCTGTTGAGACTGTTCCCCATGCAGAGTCTGTTGATCCTATTGCTCCATCACCCTCTCCCATAGTGTCATCTGATCCCATTATCCCTGTTACCACTCCTTTTGTTGAGGTTTCACCTCCTGTGGATAATGTTTCTGTCCCTATTGCTGATCCTTATGCCCCTGTGATTGCAAGTCATGTTGAGGATCTTATTTCTTTTGATGATGAAGAACCTTTAGCAAATATTTTAATGGATTTGAGGGGAAATAAAAAGGTGGCTGCTACTGATTTAGAGCCAATTGAAGATAAATCTGATTCAAGTTCAGATAGTGATAACACTGCATCTGATGAGAACTACAAGCTAGGAAGAGAAGAGCTTGATCAAGAAAAAGAGGACCAAGAGATAGATTCCTCTGCTGATGATGACACTGAGATTGAATCCATCAAAGTTCCATTCCCTTCAAAAGATGTGTCTGAGGATGTGCACACATCCAGACGCACATCTACAAGGAAGAAAGCTGACAAGGGTATGTCTTCTACTCTTACCATTGCTCCTACCCCAAAACCCTTTTCCAAGAAATTCTTGACTAAAAAGGCATCTGATAGGTTTGGCCTAATTTCTTCTAAAGCTTTTATTGTTGAAATGAAAAGGGATAGGGAAACCTTTGTTAAGCTTGGTATGGATAAATTTTTTGAGGAAAGAGGTCTGTTCTTAACTGTGGATCATCCCCTACCTTTCTACCCTAAGATGGTGTATGAATTTTATGCCAATTTGACTAAGGGATTAGATAAGAGTTATTCCTCTCCTCCTACTGTCTATGTTAGAGGAGTGTTTGTTCCTTTTTCACCATCTGTCATAAATGATTTGCTTGGTTTGAATGATAATTTGGATGAATTAATTTCTATTGATGATGATGAGCTTGTGTCTGCTATCACCCATGGAAAGGTGACTTCTTGGCCTGTGAAGCCAAAGGATTTGGGTAGTGGATCTTTGTCCTCCCTTTACTGTTTTCTCCATTATATTCTTGTTGCCAATCTTTGCCCCTCCAATAACAAAACCTCAGTTACTAGGGTGCAAGCTCTCCTTCTCTATAGATTGGGTATTAAGAGGCATATTAATTTTGGAGATTTCATCTTTAGAAAGATATGTGACTATGGAGAGTCACCATCTAAAAAATGGTCTTTACCCTATCCTTCCTTGATTTCTCAAATCCTTATTGCCAATGGAGTTAAACCTGAGAAAGGAGAAGAAAAGGTTGAAAATTTTGCTCTGTTTAAGGAATCCAAAACCCTGCTTGACCCCAAGCAAAGACATGTGGATCTTCCTTTGGGTACTGTTCCTGAGCTTGGTATGCCAGATGTGGACACATCTGAGGCCACATCTGAAGATAATTTTGTTGCTCAAATGAAGGATTTAGATGCTGCAATTATTGAAGCTGAATCTCAAGCTCAAGCCTCCATTAACCATGCCAATAATCTGAAAGCTCTTAGAGATAATCTCATTCGATGGCATGCTAAACTTTCTAGTCAAAAAGGGGGAGAATCAAGCTCTGGAAATGGAAAGTGGGCTGCTGCTGCTGCTGCTGCTCAAGCTGTAGCTGGTTTTAAATGGAGACATTTTGAACTTTAATTTAGGGGGAGAAATTTTTGGTTGTTTTGATTATGTTTTGATGGTTGCAAAAACAATTTTAATTTCTGTTTTAGTTTTTAGTTTCTAAACAATGGTTTGTAATAGCTTTTAATTAGGACATTGCTGGATGGTTTTTTGCTTTTGCTCAATACACTGCTGGTATTCTGTTTCTGTTCTAACATTGTTCTTGCAGTTTTTATGTGTGGATGTGTATACACATCTGGACACACATCCATTCAGGGGGAGTTATATTTTTCTATATTTTGTGGTCATAAAAATGTGATTGTTATAAATCTTTGGTTTTGACCAGAAAGTCCAAAATAGGAGGAGATTGAAACCGTGAGTTTTATGGGAACATATTTATGTTTCCTTATTTAAAAAGGTCTCTATTATGGTAAGTAGATTTTGAGACTTTCATGGAGATTTATAAGTATCCTACTTTGACTAGGAATTGTAAATGTAGTAAATATCTTTTATTTATGTACATAGTTTTATATTAGGACTAACCTACTAATATTTGATTTCCTTGTAAGTGTGTTTTATGTTTTCATATAGGTAAACAAATCTCACAAAGGAAGAGGTCGATTGCATGAAGATCTTCTCAATGGTGCACTATAAATACAAGGCATTCAGCACATGAGAAGTTACGGATTTTTAGAGAGAAAATTACTCATTCTTCATTGTATTCGACATTGTTGATTTTAGGTTGTGAGTGAAGGTTGTGCCTTACATCCGTAAATCACATCTAGGTTTTCATAGAGTTCTCTTGTTTTACTTCTGACTAGAATAGATCCTACTTGGGAAAGGGGAGTTGTTCTTGTCATAGAAGGTGATTAGGACTCATTTAGTATTTTCATATTTTAGTTTTTCACTTATTTGTTTTTGTAAGAAACAAAAGTTTTTATAGTGAAAAGTTTTTGGGCGTAAGCCTAGTTTGCTGATCACATTGATCAGTAAGCGTAAATAACTCTTGAGTTATTGCATTTAATTTGTTTTTAATTACTTTATTCCGCTGCATTATCTGTGGATGTGTGGACAGTTTTAAGACACATCTGTACTCACATCCTTTGCCTGTTGCGTGATTAAGTTTCCTAGCTACACAAAACTTTCACAATGTGTTTAACTGTTTATAGCCATCACTTGGCTTTATATATAGGATATAAGTTACAAACTCTAAACCTAGAAGCAAAATGAAATCTCAGACCGGGCCAAAATTAGGAACGTTCTGAAAATCGGCTCAATGTGCCCGCCTAACACCTGCGCATTACAAAGCGCTCACCTAATGCGCGCGCCTCAATTTTCGACAATTCCCCCAATCTCACTTGTCTTGCCAAGCGCTTCCCTCGGGTGCACGCATCAAACCTCGTCACGCGCGCTTCAAATTACTGCCTCCTTTTTCTTCCTTTTTCTTCTAACCAGTTTTCCTTATTTGTCACTATTCCAACAAAGATGAGATTATTTGTTTTTTACTTTCTAGTCAGTTAAATAAAAAAAACTCGTAAGTCCACATAAACTAAATACTAATTCATAAAGGATGGGCTTGTTAGAGACATTATTGCTCCCCTTATCATCAACTGGTTGTAAAGTGTAATCTCAGATTTTGAGATGATATCTTTTCGGATTCAGCATCCAAATCATGAATCATGGTCCGAACAGCAAAAACACTAAACTCGTTTTTCTTCTACGTCTCATGCAAATTTTTGTTCCTGAGATTACCTTCAGGTATGTTATACTTGCATTGCAGGCCTACGATGTTGATACGCGTCACCCGATTGATAAACCCACGTTGTAAGCCTTTACAAAATTCGGCTACACGCTACCTTCTTCTCATGCTTTGGGACGAAAAGTAAAAAAAAAGATGAAGGTCTAATCGAGAAGGTAATACCGGATCCAGGCAGAATGGGAATATACACCTCTGGATGGATGATCGAGGAATCGAAAGAGATGCTGGTATAATATGGGGTCTCCCCCTCCAGCGGGATCAGAAAAGGAAATATGAAGAAATAGCTATCTTGGAAGTGTCTCCTCTCCATATTTGTCCACTTGACATAAACAAAAGAACATGAAAAACGAAAGGTAGTAAGAGATGAATATAAGATACCAATTCGTAAGGCTGGTGAGATTCCATTGATCCAGAAACTTTTTGAGGATTTATGTTCTTAATTTCCTGGCGTGGATACTGGCAGGAATTGATTGAAACTTTAGCATGGGCTCATGAACGCACACCTTTTTGGCCGGCTTGAAAGGATTATAATAAATTTTGGTTTTTTCTAGTTGTTTTCGTTCTTTCTGGTTATTAGCTCGTGCGCTCTCAGTTCATAATTTTGGGACTGCAGAAGGTAACCTGGAAGAAGGGTATTTTCACAATATGAGCATGTCTGGATGATACATCTAGCTACATAGACAAATAGATTGCTTGGGAGATTCACACCTGAGATCTTTCTAGAGATAATGGCGGTAGCCATACATGTCCATGTTCTGTGTGGTGGAATACAATCAAATTGTCTTTCGAAGAGATGGCTGAGTGGTTGATAGCCCAAAAAATATCATATTCATAAAGCAGAAGCATAGACGTACTCCTATAACGTGGAAAATAGACCGGATTAGCCGATTCGACTTTTCAGGTCGTCGATTACAATCGATATAGACCTGCGCGTTCTTTGTGCATAATGTGATATGACGTAGTTACATAATTTTGTCACTTCTTCTCCGTTCAGACCTACGTCAATTGGGATGCGATTCTTTGGAAAAACACATTTTGATTGATGAATCATTACCCTGACGATATAATAAAAGGTTTTTCTAGTTTGTCTGATAAAGGAAAGATAAAAGAAAGATAAAAGAATAAGAAGAAAAAAATATAGAATTGAATTGTACAGACATCTTTTGTGCATTGCATAAGGTTCTACAATCAAATTGATCCTTACCCTCTATCAAAGAAAGTTAGGCCACTCCCTTTAGCATCAATTGGTTCTAAGGTGGAACCTTATACTTTGAGATGAGGTTGTTTACACATGTTGGGTTTGAGTCAATGGTTATGTCGACGTGTTAATGGTCGCGTGTAGAGCCGACGGTTATGTTAGCCTACACGTGAGAAAGCTTGTTAGATCACATATGTCCCAAATCAACTTGAAGAAAATAATATATTCTTTATATAAAATTGGATAATCTCACTGTTTAAAAAGACATTTTAAGAAAATAATGGTCCAAATTTTAATAGGGCTAATGGAACCATCCACAAGGCGGTGTAATCCTACCCCAACCAATAATTGATCACATGGTTCTTTCTCTCGTTGTGAAAAGGATGTTTCACTAAAAATACAATTTCTCAATATTTGAATTTTAAAATAAATTTTATTTAATGTAATTCAATTGTATAATTACAACAATTATTTACTTATATTTTTTGTTTCATTTTCTCTTTACTACTTCGTTTTTCATTCTAACAGTAATTACACCACTTATACATTTTTTTTGAATTCCAATATTCAAAATGTATTTATAGTTCTCGAGAAAAAGTATAGTCCAAATCGAAATCTGGCTTTCACATATTTTCATTCAAGCATAAATAAAATTTATTTTAAAAAAATGGGGAGAAAAATATCTCAAATCCAAAAGGGGAATATGAACCTAGGCACATGTGCTGAAACAGAACAGGTCAGACCCCATAAAAGTAGGGCCAATATCCTAAATACATTGTCTTGTTTTGTAACTTTCAAACAATGGGCAACAACTAAAAAACAACTACCCTTTTTGCTACAACATTTATAACAAGAACCTAGGCTTTAATACACACATTTAATTCGCTACTACCTTAATAAAACATCCAACTTATTGCTAGGATTAAGATTACACCTTAATCTACTAAAGGAATCTCTCTTTCTGGTTGGCTTCTTGTAATATAGCATTACTGGTACATATGCCCGTGTGTGGTTTTTTTTTTTTTTTCAAATTAATTTTTTTTTTTAATTTAAAAAAAAAATAAAAAAATCAGTTACTTAATTTAATTTAAGTAAATCCTCCTAAAGCCCACTCTTAGCCCAAATTCAAAGTCTTAGCCCAAATTCAAAGTCTTAGCCCAAACCCAAAGCCTATTAAGGGCAAAATAGGAAACAGACTAAATAGTGAGGGCAAAATATGGAAAAGCTCCTCCAAAACTATTCATAAAACTGTTCATGGAGGGGTTTAATTTATACTATAGATATTATTGTACTGTCTGTTTTGCTACGAGACAGATTGGGTCCAACTTTAAGAACATGAAAAGTACTGTAGAAAGGGTTGGAATTGACCCTATTGACCCTAGCGGGCCGGGGACTTATTATGTGCAATCAAATTGTAAAACATTGTGGTGATACTAACGGTTTCGAATTAATTCATTTTAAATGGATGACTCATATTTTTGGAAAGGCTATGATCAAAAGACGATCATACATTTAATGAAATGAAAGTGATGCATTGTGCATATAAATATCAATATTGATTGGGGATACTTGTTTTTTTTTTTTTTTTTTTTTTTTTTTCAAAACCCGTGCCTCCTGCCTTCACGTCGACTAATCCCTGACTATCGCACGCCCACAAGATGTGGCGGAGAGGTAAATCGCGGATGTGTCTGCAGTAGGACAGACCCCTTATACTCCAGCCCCTGCGAGTCCTCCTAAGGCGCATTTACATCACTCTTACATCACCAAATTACAACATTGCTCGCTGCCAAGAGGCATTTACATCACTCTTACAACACCAAATGGTCCGCTCCACAGACTGTCAAGATTTGAACTCCCCACACTGAGGATACAAGCCCAGCAATGCCGCTTCCTTAACTGCACGGATGTGTCCTGGGGGGCTCCTAAGGACCCTGAAATCAAGGTATGAAATTAAGCCCCAAGAATCCCCTTGGGGGGACTCGAACCGGCGACCTCCCCTTCGAAAAGTCACCTTGATACCACTGGGCCAAGGCCCGTTAGGTGGGGATACTTGTTTGTTTATGATACAAACCAAAGTATGAAAGTATTTGAGTTGCGCAATAAAAGGAAAATATGAGTAAATTTGATGGTTTTTTAATTTGATCTGCTTTCCTTATAGCAACAATTCTTTTTTTAGCATAAAGCAATTTATTTTTTTAGAAAAAAAAATTGAAATCCTTTAGAGTTTAGATTTGTTGTTTCTATAAATACTAGTGATAACAAAGAATATTGTGGTGTTTGGATGATCAAATTAGTTGTCGCTAATTTGTGTTAGTTAGAGAGAATTTGTGAGATCAACAAAGAGAGTCAAGATATTGGTGGATTTTGGGGTCCCTTAGGGGCCTTTCATAGGTAGCCAAACTAGGAGATATTTAGGGTCTATTTGTGTGAAGTTGTGTTAAGAGACTATGTTTATTATTGTAAACATGTGCAAATTCTATAATACAATATAAGGTCAATTAACCACCTCTTATCTACCACATATATGGTGGTTCAAATTTAAAATTAGAAACGTGATTCAACGGCTGAAAATTATCTTCCTATTTTCTTTTTTAACCTCCCTTTTTCATTTCTCCTTTCTATTTTTCTTTTTAACTATTATTTCTTTTTTCAGATGACTTAAGTTTTTTTTTTTTTAATGAATTCACTAAGATTTGGTAAGAATTTTTTTTATATACAGAAAAATCGATTATATATGAATGATCATTTTTTTGTTTTTTTAATTATTTAGTACTAGTAAAAGCCCGTGTCCAAGGACACGTGTATTTTTTTAATTAAAAATTTTTTTTTAAAAAAAAATTAAGGGAAAAATGGAAAAGGGACAACTTAGTGAGGACAAAATGGGAAATTTGATAGATGGAACTGTTCGTAGTACTGTAGATAGTGGAGGTGTGATTTATACTATATATACTCTTTAAAAAGAGTTTTAGAATTTATATATACTCTTTCTTTCAAAAAATATTTGAATTGGGTATTTTTTTTCTTTTATATATTTGTGTATTTCAATTTGATTTATTTATTTTTCTCTTTTATTTTATTAGGATCATTTATTTAAGAAGTGTATCTTAACATAATAATTACTATTATATATAATTAAATTTTTGAACGATTTTAGAATCTTTCAAAAAAATGATTTTAGAAAAATGTTTGTACCTAAATCAATTATTCGTCATGGTTACTTAAGTTTTTTGTTTCGAACCTTGGGTAAAAATAGGATAAGGGATGGGTTATGGATTATAATTATTATTAATTATTTATATGATTAATGGGTTGTGCTGGGGTTACGAAAAAAAATAACGTTAAATGGGAATTAAGAAAATGTTTTTTTACTAACCCTAAATGGATAACGGTCCCGAATAATCGACTTTCTCATATACTCTACGGTAGTTACACAAACAAACCACTCTCCATCAAATGTTGATTATGAAACAAAGTAATCATCAGGATATTTGTTTTTTTTTTTTTGGATGAGAGGAAAGCGATTTCATCATTTTTTTTATTTGTGTACTGTCACCGTGTCAGTGGCACGGGTAAAAAAATACTAGTAATAACAGATTTGGTTTAGTTGATATACTGACTTGGTAGTGCCCCCAGATGTGACCGAAATGGTGAACTGGTGAACAAATTGTGTCTTCTTCTTCTTTTATTACTTTTCATATGTATGTTGAATGCATGTTATCTCTTATTTATACATATGGTATGCGAAAAGTACTGCTCGGAGGCCGTCAATTCCCCAACAACTGGTATCATAGCTCCGGTTAGAAAATCATGGATGCCCTTATTGGATGCGGTACAATGCATATTTTGGTATGATGCGGTGCGGTACGATACATATTGATACGATGCGGTACAATGCATATTTTGGTATGATGCGGTGCGGTACGATACATATTGATACGGTGCGGTACGATCTGGTATGGTACGGTACAGATTTCGGTACGGTATGGCGCATAATTCAGTGCAAAGTTTTAGTTAGCGGAGATACGTGTTGGGTTTTAAGGTTAAAAATGTAGCGGAAGATTTAACATATAACACAAAACCCTAGCCATGAATCCGTCTAACATGAATAGATAAAATCATGAAATAGATTTACATACCTTAACAGTGATTTGTTGTTCGAAAACGAATCCGAGATTTAAACTTTGAATTGTTGATGAACCTTTGATCTTCTCCTCGTTCTTCCTTACGATGAATTAATCTTCAAGCTTTAGGTGATAACGGAATCACCCTCTATCGGTAATCCACACGCGAACGAACCAAGATCTTGTATCTTGTAGGATTGCTAGATGATCCCGATTGTTGAATCGATATTCAACAATCAATGGTTGTTTATGTAATTGATTTGGGATGTTTTTGATCTTTGATTCTCAATCAAAATCAATGTTTTGTGTTTCCAAAACTCAAAAACCGTGACAAATTAAGATATAATGATGCACCCAACTGAATTGAAACTACATCAAAATACCTTAAAATTTCACAAGTGTTCTAATCAAGGGGTGACATAAAACTTAAACATTTAGAAGGTTTTACACATAGTAACAAACATCGCATGGTTGTATTATGAAACTTATGTGTACATAATTATGAACATAGGACTTCACAAAATTTCTTAAACAAACAATTTGTTTTTCAAATCTGAGAATTTACTAAACTAATTAATCAAATTAAACAGATCAATAAACCATGTAGAAGATTAATCATATCAATCAACTATTAATCATAATCATGTTATATAGCATATAATTGTTTTTTCAAAACAACACATATAAATTCATAGATCTATTTCATTCAGCATGTAAAGCATATAATAAAATTAAATCTAGCATGCCAATTTTAACCTAATCATGATAAAACGGGGCTCTGATACCACTGTTAGGTTTTGAGATTACAAACGCAGCGGAAGATTTAACATATAACACAAAACCCTAGCCATGAATCCGTCTAACATGAATAGATAAAACCATGAAATAGATTTACAACCTTAACAGTGATTTGTTGTTCAAAAACGAATTCGAGATTCAAATTTTGAATTGTTGATGAACCTTTGATCTTCTCCTTGTTCTTCCTTGCAATGAATTAATCTTCAAGCTTTAGGTGATAACGGAATCATCCTCTATTGGTAATTCACACGCGAACGAACCAAGATCTTGTATCTTCTAGGATTGCTAGATGATCCTGATTGTTGAATCGATATTCAACAATCAATGGTTGTTTATGGAATTGATTTGGGGTGTTTTTGATCTTTGATTCTCAATCAAAATCAATGTTTTGTGTTTCCAAAACTCCAAAATAGTGTCCTTTGGCTGAGGTGAAAGAGGCTATTTATACTTTATAAATATCCCTAAACCTTATGGAGAAAAAGCCCTAAACCTAACCAAAAACGGAGTCTGGCGGACCTTGTCCCGCGCGAGATATGGCGTATCATGCGCGATACAAGTAATCTGTAACTTGGGAGCGGTCGCTCACTTTGATTGGGAGCGGACGCTCACTTTGTTCAGAACCTTTGTCTAGCACGGGACAAGTTTGTCTAGCGCAATACAACCCTTCTGCCAGCATCCAGAAGTCCAATTTCCAATTTTGAGCCATTGTTCAATTCGTTCTTTGTGTGTGAACCTTTAGAAATTATATTTATATTGGTAGTGAGTCGAAACATCGATCCTCACAAGACATAAGTGGTCTCTAGCAAGCCATTATGTCCACCCAATTAAATATAACATCAAATCTTGATTCCTTAATAGATCAATATCACAATCCCTTTGTCTACGATGTCATATTGAACATAAGTCGTGGTCCATGTCAACTCATATTGTTTAATGCTTTCTCAACTCCGAATATTTTGATAATTCAAGTGCATTTGATCTCTATCAATCTCTTGAGTGTGGCCAAACATTTCATTAACACCATTCATCGAGGGGCCCAAGCAAACATCTCTCTCTACGAGAGGGACAAATCCCATCTTGACTTATCATTCTTCCCTACAAGAATTCAGTTGTGCCAACACAGCCCTTATTGCTATCCTATTAAAGATAGTGTTAGACTACATCAAACACAACGTTCATCATGTGGAACATAATGATAATCTCAGGTACAAAGAATTCTAATGACACGACTATCATGAGATTTAATCATGACATATATGACCATAGACCATGTCATAAATCTCATAAGTGGGTCATGTCCAGTACTTTATTCTCTAACAAGTACCCATAAGTGTAATGTGTATCTCATGCATGTAATCATCTCCATGATTATCCATCACCAACTTATACTAGTTATTCACAATAACTAGGGACGCAGGTTATTATAATAAACATGCAAAACATATAATAAACCAAATAAACTGTGAGCACCCAAACCCGGGACCTAAGCGTATCCCGAGCTTGAGGAGCCCAACTAGGAAATCTCCTCTCTAAATTTTAAAAACTTTTATTTTCCTTTTAAAAGAAAACCCATTTTCAAATACCAAATTAAACCAACTAATAATATCACCACTCCACAACTTCCATAAACCATAAAATGATTTCTTACATCGAAACTCATACTTAACTTTGTTTTACAAAAGAGTTTATACACATCTTCTCAAAAGAGTTTTACTAATTAAATACACCCAGACAACCAACTTATACACTTAACCTGACAAGTCCCCAAAAGCAAAAGTCCACAATTTAACCCCGGCCTCACTGGTTCCGAGTCACTTTGTCTCAAGACAATCTAAAAGCAAGAAAGGGAAGGGGTGAGAATAAATCTCAATGAGCTATTATGAATGCGGCAAGATGCCAAACAAGATGCAACACATAGCATGGTAGCACATAACACATTATAAAAGCGGTAAACACCTTACGTTACCTCATTTTACCTTTTTCCCGTACGAACAAATAAGTCGTACAACGTGGGAGTAAAACTCCAGCTCTTTGGTGAATTGCCTCCAAGACATTCACCTCTTTATAGGACTTCATACTCCGAGAGATCCATATAAGAAAAGATACCTATAATAGAGTATCCAACAATAATATCGCTAACTGTAAAGCTTTAGGCTTAATACGAAGCATTCCCCCGTACACCACCGCAACAGTGCAAAGCCTTTTGGGTCAATACGATCGTTAGCACACCCACTCGTGGCCACGAGAGGGACGGTCCCAGTATGATGAACCTTCAATCACTTATAGAACAAATCCATAATTGATTGAATTCCATTATACCCCGAATATCAACATGTTCAAGCACAATATAGATACTTGAAACATAATCCACAAAAAGGGATAATCATATAACAACATGGTAATGTATACTCATGAAATCAATACCATAGTGCAACAACCATTTAGTACACTATGCATCATAATATAACAACATGGTAATGTATACTCATGCTAATCAATACCATAAATGAATATAAATTCAAGTAAGGTAACCATATAACCAAATAATCCACACTTGGGATGCAATGTAACAACAAGTCAAACATTCCACACTTGGGATGCTCATATGATATGTCTAATAGTCCATACTTAGAATCTTATGATAACCATATAATCAATGATTCCACAACTTGGAATAACAATGCCACAAGGTGATACATACCCATTACTAACTAGCTCAATAGTGAACCTATAGCTTCTATACTATTGCAACTACTCACCAAAGATATGGAGTAAGTAAGGCCACTATGTATCGTAAATCATTCCTACATTTTCATTATACAACCTCGAATAACCTTAATAAAAGTTCAAGATCTATTTCCCAAGTTGGAACTATTTTGGTGAAGTACTAATCAAACTTAACAATTGTTTCCCGGACAATGATCCATATTACAAGGTCACGATAGAGATTCAAATTAAATTATTAAGTTGTAGTCACAATGCTTAAGTAGCCCAAGTTCTACTTTAATCTAAGTTGAGAAGGGTTGATTAATATCCGAAAGTGATTAGGTTCCATTAATTTATAGTGGTTAGGATTCTCAATTCATCCTACAAGATCATTATACAATAAGACAAGGCCTCTATGAAGGTTCAAGCTCAATTTACTAAGTGGGAGTCACAATCTATAAGGGACCAAACAAGGTTGCTACACAAATTCTCGGTTCGATTCAAAGTTCGGTTTCGGGTCTTGGGCGACCGCCCATACCTCTTGGGCGACCGCCCAAGAGGGTTTTTCAAGCAATATAGTTTACGGACACATGGGCGGCCGCTCATGCCCCTTTGGGCGACCGCCCAAGTGCCTGGGCCAGAAATTCCTAAGTTTCCCTTTTTGTCTCTTACCATTTTTTTTTTCCTTTACCATACTTCTTATACTCATGAACACCAAAAATTTTCTAATTCAACAAGGTTATCATAAAATCATATAAACCCAAAATAAGTGATTCTAAATTATTTATCATTATAACCTTCACCCATTTCAAATCCTCTAGGTTATCTTCCAAGATCACAAACTTCATTCTATTCCATTTACTACCCATTCAACTCCTATAAAATTCCCAAAGCATGAACCCAACATCAAAGAACAAGGAGAACATTAAGGAGAGTATGAACAAGTAAGAGAAGGGAAATCATAACAACTCACCTTAGCTAGAACAAGATGAAATGAAGCTTTTCTAGGCTTGATCAATTCCTTGAGATGTACCACTCACAAAAGGACACTTGGATTTGAAAATGAAGTAGAAATGGCCTAGCTATAATTCTTGAAAGGGGAAGCTTTAATGGAGGCTTTCCATGGAGCTTTCTTGGCTAGAAAAGAAATGGTAAGAGAAATGATGAAGGAGATAGATGGAGTGTGGAAGTGTAAGAGGAAGTATGGGGAGGTGAGGGAGGAAATTGACTTTAAGAGCCAAAGTTGAGGGAATTAGGGGGAAGGAAATGGCCCCCCCTCAAACTAAGGCTTTCACACTTTAACTAGACACATCACTTTAATTATTTATCTACCCAATTTATCCTTCTCCTATTATTTATTTATTTGCTATTTTTATATTTTTTCTAGAACATAAATTTATTTTACTATCATGTATCCTAACATATGAAATCAATATATAAAAATGAACACATAATATTAAAAATAATATTAAAAGCACACAATATGATATTTAAAATTAGTGCCTAGGGTTAGGGTCGTTACATTCACTCCTCCTTAAAGAAAATTCGTCCCGAATTTTAAACTTGATTACCTTAATGCTCCATAACAAGGGGTACTTTCCCAAACAATTCAATTTACCACTTTCAACTAGTTTTCTCAAGTCATGATTCTTATGTACATTATCAACACCCTAAAATTTAATCCCGGAATTGAAATCCTAATAACTCTCAACGTTTTCCCCACATAATTCAAATTTGTCTAAACATCCTTAATTGCAGAATTCCACACGTACGAAGGATCATAAATAAATTTTCTCATACCAATCTTTAGATAATACCCATTCAATGCTAAACTAAACTGCTATTATACTAAACTCCCTTAAGATTAATAGAACTTCTCCAGTTGAAAAGAAATTCAACACACAATCTATTCTTCAAAATTGGATAATCTCCTCATCTTGTGACTATCCTCTAATCCTATTAAATTCGAATCACCGTTGGACTTCCTTTAAAGTCTCCACATTCTATGGGCCTATCCTGACTAATTGCAACAATGTCTCGCCTTAATACTCAAAGGATACGCTTGACGACACATAAGCCTTTCGGCAAATCGCCTTCGAAATCACAATAACTTTTCCGGATAATATAAAATGACGCAATTAAAATCTTTTAATAGTTCCAACCATCTCTTAGGCTTATAGATCTCTCCCCCTCGAATAACTAAATTCTCCCAAACTCATAGGATCGGTCACAATTCTCAAAAGGAAACTTCAAAAAGATAAGATTCTTACTTAGATAACGCAACACAATTGTAGTCACTCTTAAGTAAGGAATAAGAAAATTTCCGCTTTATCTAAGTTAACTTCCTCAAAGCATACGCTATCACTTTCACATTTCTCATAATTTTACAACCAATTCTTCCTTCTAATACGCACTTAAAATTCACAAAGTTCTCACATTCACTAGGTAAGGTAAGGATCGGATCTATAGTTAATCTTTTCTCCATTTCTACCAATATTATTCACTCTTATTACATCTTACACCATTGACGTCCTTCCGAGTTATCTAAACCAACGATTTTATAATTCTCGAGAATTCCTTAAAAATTCCTTTTGTAGCACTTTGTCAACCTCAAAGATTACGGACACAATCCTCGTAAGATCCATGGTAACTTCCAAGCTTAAAACTATAGAACCCCAAATTTTGAAAACTTCTCGAGCCAACTCACACTAGCTAACTTTGCATACAAGTACTTCTCACCAGGGATTATTAACCCTATCCTCCAATGATTTTCATGATCCTCTCGGAACTTTAATTAACAAAGAGACCCTCAATTCTAATTACCATAAAGCCATCAAAATAAGGCTTAAAAATTCTGCTTATCATACTTAGAATCAACACATACGATACCTTGATGAAAATACAATTACCATCTACTCACAACCAGCACGAAAATTTTTCGGAAAGACTTCTTATGCAAGTCTAACACCAACCAAATACCTTTTACACTTTTTAACCAACAATTTTCTGGCTTAAACGCATATATAACAAGAATACCGTATAAAGGTTTATCTATATCAAATACCAATATAATCAAATTGGGTATAGAAAAGAAGACTCATTTCTTATGATAGTCTACCAACATAACAACTACTTAACCCTCCAGGTCAAGTATATCTCCTATTTACAAATTGGTAATCATACCAAATCAACTGGCAATACATACTCAGTCATGACCACATCACTATCGTGGTAAATCAAGGGAGGTTCGAGGTATCCTCTCATAAGAGCAGAATCCTTTAACAATAAAACAACATCTCAAACAATGTATGTCACATATAAGCAAAATGTGATGCCAAACATAAATGATATGCAACAGGATCTATAAAATATGACCCCTAATTCTGAGACAGGGAATATACCTCTAGTAACCTCTGAGGAAGTTATCTCTCCTAGGTTCGAAACATGTACTCGACCATAGACCTTCTGTTTCGGTTCTCCTTCGCTATCTCTTTTGGTACCACCTCTTTGACGTCCACCTTTACAGGTGGCCATTGCTTGAAACTCGTCCCTGAAGAAACTTTGGACAATTCCTCCTAAAGTGTCCCATTTCTCCACACTTAATACATTTACCTTGCTTACTCCAACAATGATCTTCGGTATGCCCAATCTTCTTGCAAAATTTACACTTCATCCCATACTGTTTGGATTTTGGCCTAGATGAAGAAGCTACAACAAACTCTCCTCTCACACTTCCTGAAGTTAAAGTCCTTGGCTGTCCACTACTGATTTTGGATCCTTGTCCTATACACTTTGACTTGTTTCCAATCTCACTTCCGGATCTTCCACTATTTTCCTCAATGTCCTTCTCGACCTTATATGCCCTATCTATGACTGTCTGATAATCGATGAAACTATCAATCCATAATTTCTTCCTAAACTCACTCCTCAAACTCCGTTACAAACTTCTGAACCCTTTTCCCTTCATGCGATACCAACTGAGGGCAACACTTAGCTAATTCCTCAAACCTGACCGAATGCGATTCACCGTCATGTTCCCTTGTTTTAGTCTTAAGAATTCAATCTCCTTCTTATCCCTTGTAACCATGGAAATGAAATAGTCCTCGAACTGTTGAGTGAAATTATCCCAAGTCTGGGGCGTATGATTCCGCTCCCATCTTTCCTTCACAATCTGCCACCACTGATCAGCTGGACCTTCAAGTTTGAAAACGGCATACCTAACTCTCTCTTTGTTGGGACTTCCCATAACCTCGAAAATCCTATTCATTTCTGCTAACCATTTTTCTGCCTTTAACGGATTCGGATCTCCGTAAAAGCTCGGTGGGTTCATCCTCACAAATCTTTCTAATCCATCACTTTGGTATCCCTCAGGTTGATTCGGAACCGATCCTCTAGTCTCCATATTATGTACAAACATCCTGAACAATTTCATCATCTCTTCATTCTGATTTTCACCTATACCCATATCTCCTTCATTTTCTAGAACCCTTCGCCGATCATCATTGCTTCCGACCATTAGAACGAACTCCTGTATTAAACACTCGGCGTTAATTACCACACATTCCCCCTTAGTTTAGACATCTACCCTTGACCTCTAAACTAAGCTCTGATACCAACTGTGAGCACCCCAACCCGGGACCTAAGCGTATCCCGAGCTTGAGGAGCCCAACTAGGAAATCTCCTCTCTAAATTTTAAAAACTTTTATTTTCCTTTTAAAAGAAAACCCATTTTTAAATACCAAATTAAACCAACTAATAATATCACCACTCCACAACTTCCATAAACCATAAAATGATTTCTTACATCGAAACTCATACTTAACTTTGTTTTACAAAAGAGTTTATACACATCTTCTCAAAAGAGTTTTACTAATTAAATACACCCGTACAACCAACTTATACACTTAACCCGACAAGTCCCCAAAAGCAAAAGTCCACAATTTAACCCCGGCCTCACCGGTTCCGGGCCAATTGCCTCAAAGACAATCTAAAACAAGAAAAGGGAAGGGGTGAGAATAAATCTCAATGAGCTATTATGAATGCAAAGAAGATGCCAAACAAGATGCAACACATAGCATGGTAGCACATAACACATTATAAAGCGGTAAACACCTTACGTTATCTCATTTTACCTTTTTCCCGTCTGAACAATAAGTCGTACAACGTGGGAGTAAAACTCCACTCTTTGGTGAATTGCCTCCAAAGACATTCACCTCTTATAGGACTCATACTCCAGAGACCCATATAAGAAAAGATACCTATAATAGAGTATCCAACAATAATATCGCTAATCGTAAAGCTTTTAGGCTTAATACGTAAGCATTCCCCGTACACCAATTGCAACAGGTCTGTAAAGCCTTTTGGGTCAATACAGTCGTTAGCACACCCACTCTGTGGCCACAGAGGGGACGGTCCCAGGTATGATGAACCTTCAATCACTTATAGAACAAATCCATAATTGATTGAATTCCATTATACCCCCGAATATCAACATGTTCAAGCACAATATAGATACTTGAAACATAATCCACAAAAAGGGATAATCATATAACAACATGGTAATGTATACTCATGAAATCAATACCATAGTGCAACAACCATTTAGTACACTATGCATCATAATATAACAACATGGTAATGTATACTCATGCTAATCAATACCATAAATGAATATAAATTCAAGTAAGGTAACCATATAACCAAATAATCCACACTTGGGATGCAATGTAACAACAAGTCAAACATTCCACACTTGGGATGCACATAACAGTATGTCTAATAGTCCATACTTAGAATCTTATGATAACCATATAATCAATGATTCCACAACTTGGAATAACAATGCCACAAGGTGATACATACCCATTACTAACTAGCTCAATAGTGAACCTATAGCTTCTATACTATTGCAACTACTCACCAAAGATATGGAGTAAGTAAGGCCACTATGTATCGTAAACCATTCCTACATTTTCATTATACAACCTCGAATAACCTTAATAAAAGTTCAAGATCTATTTCCCAAGTTGGAACTATTTTGGTGAAGTACTAATCAAACTTAACAATTGTTTCCCGGACAATGATCCATATTACAAGGTCACGATAGAGATTCAAATTAAATTATTAAGTTGTAGTCACAATGCTTAAGTAGCCCAAGTTCTACTTTAATCTAAGTTGAGAAGGGTTGATTAATATCCGAAAGTGATTAGGTTCCATTAATTTATAGTGGTTAGGATTCTCAATCCATCCTACAAGATCATTATACAATAAGACAAGGCCTCTATGAAGGTTCAAGCTCAATTTACTAAGTGGGAGTCACAATCTATAAGGGACCAAACAAGGTTGCTACACAAATTCTGGTTCAGATTCAAAGTTCAGTTTCCTGGGGTCTTGGGCGACCGCCCATACCTCTTGGGCGACCGCCCATACCTCTTGGGCGACCGCCCAAGAGGGTTTTTCAAGCAATATAGTTTCTGGACACATGGGCGGCCGCTCATGCCCACTGAGCGGCGCAGAGTGCACAGGCGAGAAATTCCTAAGTTTCCCTTTTTGTCTCTTACCATTTTTCTTTCCTTTACCATACTTCTTATACTCATGAACACCAAGAATTTTCTAATTCAACAAGGTTATCATAAAATCATATAAATCCAAAATAAGTGATTCTAAATTATTTATCATTATAACCTTCACCCATTTCAAATCCTCTAGGTTATCTTCCAAGATCACAAACTTCATTCTATTCCATTTACTACCCATTCAACTCCTATAAAATTCCCAAAGCATGAACCCAACATCAAAGAACAAGGAGAACATTAAGGAGAGTATGAACAAGTAAGAGAAGGGAAATCATAACAACTCACCTTAGCTAGAACAAGATGAAATGAAGCTTTTCTAGGCTTGATCAATTCCTTGAGATGTACCACTCACAAAAGGACACTTGGATTTGAAAATGAAGTAGAAATGGCCTAGCTATAATTCTTGAAAGGGGAAGCTTTAATGGAGGCTTTCCATGGAGCTTTCTTGGCTAGAAAAGAAATGGTAAGAGAAATGATGAAGGAGATAGATGGAGTGTGGAAGTGTAAGAGGAAGTATGGGGAGGTGAGGGAGGAAATTGACTTTAAGAGCCAAAGTTGAGGGAATTAGGGGGAAGGAAATGGCCCCCCCTCAAACTAAGGCTTTCACACTTTAACTAGACACATCACTTTAATTATTTATCTACCCAATTTATCCTTCTCCTATTATTTATTTATTTGCTATTTTTATATTTTTTCTAGAACATAAATTTATTTTACTATCATGTATCCTAACATATGAAATCAGTATATAAAAATGGACACATAATATTAAAAATAATATTAAAAGCACACAATATGATATTTAAAATTAGTGCCTAGGGTTAGGGTCGTTACATAAACAATCTCTATAATAAATGGTAAAGGGTATTAATTATAAGTCAAACATAACTAAACGCCTAAGGCATTACACCAACAATACGGACTATCCGAATTGATTGGATGTGGACTGCAGGAACATGAATCAAAATTAGGAGCTGCAGAAATTCTTTTCATTTTATGTTACTAGACAAAATATGATCAATATTTCATAAATCCAAATGGATTTGGGACTGCAAGTATTCAGATCAGGGTCGCAGTTACATATCATGGAAGGGCATTGGATTCAAGATCAAGGGTTGCAAAATCTGGTTGCTAGGGTTTGCAGGGATCTAAACATGTAATTTAGGATTTGGTGGGAGCAAAAATGATTGGTTGACATGGAAATTTGATGAGATCAAATTTTGGCAATGAATTCAGAGATAAGAAAGTCATGACAAGAAAAAGACGAATATTTCAAGTTTCTAGACCTTGATGAATGTGGATTGCATAGGTGTTCAGATCATGTGTAGATCACAGTTAGAGTGCATTCATCTTGAAAAAGTGCAGTCAAGTGGGTTCGTTGATATTTTTATTTGGAAGAATCGTTTCATCATAGGGCTGCATTGCGAGGGTACAAAACTTTACTTTGGGCGAGTCAAGATTGCGGATGGGACTATGTTGCAGTGGGTGATTTTGCAGGGACATTCAGAGAAGGAATAAAAGACTTGAATTATGTGGATGTTACATGCATGTTATCTCTTCATTGTACATTTGGTATGAGACAAGTACTAATCAAAATAGTTTCTTAAGAAAGATAAACTATCCTTGCGAGTTCTCGTAGGGTTTTCACATCAATGCGGATGGAAGAAAGAAACAAACATGAAGTTTGATAAAATATCATAGTATTATCTAAAAATAGTTCATTTTTGGAATTATTGTTTGACCCTATTTTATAGGGCTTCTTAGACTTAAAAAATAAGTCAACAACTCCTAACATGGCTAATCAACATAGCAACCCAGTATGACTCTAAGACATTAGGATATAAAACTGCTCTAAAACCTAAAAACATGACCAACCTAACAATAAATCCAATTTTAAACAACCATCAAAATATATAGAATCATAATGTCATCTTGATTTGTCGAAATGGCTTCACACATTAAATACACTGGGAAAGTTGTTGGTATTCATTTTTAATAATCTTGGCCTAAATCATCTACATCATTCTCATCCACTTCAAGAGGAATTGCCCTTGAAGCCAATTATGTATAAAGCAACTTATCCTTTCGATTATAGACGTTCTCTTTAAAATCAACATCTTCCAATCCTTTTTCTGGTTCAACGACTTCTTGATGTGAAGAATCTATTTTGTTAGCTTGGTCTATGTGATGTGATTGGAATCTCTAAACAATTATCTTGGCACCAACATTGCCTTCTATATGATAAGAATGCAAAAGATCCCTCATATGTCCCTCAAACTATAATATTAGTTTGAGGGATTAGTCTGTAACGCTTGTAGTTCCCTCTCTCTTTGTTCGATCAACACGAACAATTAGGTTTTGAAGCAAACCTAACGCAATGCAAAAGGTTTCAATTGATTTGAGCACGTCAAAAAGGTTGGTAATATCTTTACCTTTTTGGTTAGCCATTACTAGGGGAAAAGCTCTCTATATGATGCCACTTGATGAGTGACGTAGTGTAAAACTTAATGATAAATCAATTAATGTTGAATCGCGCACGATTACCAGTAATTTATCTTCAATTCACGTTGAATCGCGCATGATTACCGAAAAATTGACATCTAAAAAGATTTAATCAATTTTAGGAAATAAATAGTAAACACTCAATATCAAATTCTATTAATTAAAGCTAATTTATCACATAACTAAATATAAATCTGAAAATGCATAATAATAATTAAAATTAAAACTACATAAATTACTATCTTGATCTCCATCATTCTCCCATGATTGAAATATGCCCTCGAAATTTAAGTATGACTTTAAATATGTCTTCAAAATAAACTTTATCTTTAAAATTAACTTTATGCCCTTGAGGAAATTTAAACTTAGCCTTCGTAATTGTATCCATCCAAATATTCCATTGATTTGAGACAAAATACTCAATAATGAATTTATGAAGGATCCACAAAATAGAAGAACGAGGGGTATAAGTGTTAAACGGATCTTTGTAACGATAATCAAAGTTAACAAATTCAAATTTTCATATCAATTGATTTTATGAAAATTCAATATCAATTGTTTTAACACGAATATGATGGGATGTCAGCATTTGACATATTTCACAAAAACACTTATCAAATATAGGAAGTTTTAACCGATTGACAAGAACTTCTGAACTTAAAGATTAGAAAAAACTTTTCGCAATCTGATGTACGTTGATCTACGACTCGTGTGATACGCCCCTCTATCACATCCTACTCACGTCGTAGGTCTCTTCCACTGTGGCCTTCTTTCTACCTATCATTCTGCATGTATCGAACGAAACTATGATACCAACTAACGTAGCAGAATACTTAATGATTAATCAATTACTATATAACCGCGCACGATTATCGAAAAATTGGCATACAAAAGGAATTTAATCACTTTTAGGAAATAAAGAGTAAACACTTAATATCAAATTCTATTAATCAAAACTAATTTTCGAAATTACAATTAACTTGACTTTTATAGAACTCCTAAAAATTGGAAATCAAGTCAAACAACTCTAAAAAAAAATTCTAATCTATCAGTAACCTAAATAAACTATAAAATCTTACAATATTACATAAATCTACTCTAAATACGAATTTATCACCTAATCAAATATAAATTCAAAAAGAATAATAATAATTAAAATTAAAACTAAATAAATCACTTACATCAATGAGGCGTGCAACCTGAACCCATCCAGATCTATTCAACCTGATCCATTCTGTATCTATGCGATTTAATCCAATATAAACATGTGCAACCCTAATTTTTAAAACTCTCCTTCAAGTTTCATTACTTTGGAAGGGAAAATTGAGAATCTTCCTCCCCAAATCGGGGTGGAACTAATATGTAATTGATATGGGCTCCGACCTATCTATCTCAGAATTTTGATTTTTTTTTAAAATCATTAATTATATGTAACTTTTTTTTTTAATATATGAAGTTATTTTTCAATGTTATTATTATTTATAATATTTTTCAAATATCAAACCCACGCAATTTTAAAAATCTGAATCCGCTCAACCCCAAATTACCACCATCCAAAACAGGGAGTCATTTATATATGGCGATGCAATCTAGACCATTTTTGCAACTGTTTGTACCCAGTTTCTCGATTGTTATTGGCCTCAAAAGTAAAAGAAGATGACTCGATTTCACACTCATGAAAATTAAAGTAGTATTCCGCTATACTTTCCACATTACACTTTTAAATCAACACTACTAAGCTTTAATAAGGAATTTAATCTTCCCTGTGCTTTTCACATTACACTTTTTAATCACTGTTAATAACGAATACAAAAAGTTTGCCTTCAACCTTTAAATAATGAATCAGATAATGACATGTGTTTTGTTATAATAAATTTAATTTAATTATTAATTAGCAACTTTATCTTTCTTGTTAACACTGAATTTATAATTTTTTTAATTTTATTTTAGTAATTACTTTATCAATGAATAAACGCATGAAATTGCTGCTTTCAGAGTTCAATCAAATCAATAGATAAGACTGAGGTAATAATTAGGATTAAATAATCTTTTGGTACTTGAACTTCGCCAAATCTATTTATTTGGTCCCACTCTTATTTTATTTTTTATTTTTTTATGCTTGTGGTCCTTGAATACAGTCCTTGAATACAGTCTGTCTCTACTTTTTTTTTTGGGTCTCCTTCCAGTTCCAAGTGCAAAAACCAACAAAAAATAAACTAAAAAGCAGAAAAAAATAGCTGATTTTTTTTTTAAAAAAATATCCCTAGCCAAATGAATGTTGATGAAATAATTACGAAACTTTTCTTTGTCAATTATCATCTTTTAATTTAAAAAATGAAGCAATTAATAAAACAAAGCTTTCAATATCAAATTTCAACTACCAGAAGGTTGGGTATTCGATTTATGGCCTACCATTTATTTATTTTAGTTGGATTGGGTGAGGGTATGCTTTGAATTGAAGTTTCTTAATTTTCACGGAAAATCAATCTTTTTAATTTGAATTTAAACTTAAAATGGGAAAATTATTTTTTTAATATATAAAAGCACTTATTAGTGTGTTAGAGTCAAACACACGTAAACTTGCTTTTTTGAATTCTCTCAATCTAAAGCCTTGAATAAGCAGAAAAAGGAACATAAAAGACTTATTTCAAGGAAGAAAATAAGACCTAAGAGATAAGCTTTAACATAAAATTCAAATTGTTCTGACGTGCAATAATTTTATACTCCCTCCGACATCAAAATTATTTTAAATTCTCTATTGATAAAAAGTAATTTTAAATTTTGTCAATCATGTTTTTTTTTTTTCTTTCTTTGAAAGTTGATGGGGTCCAATTGAAAGAAGAAAACATTGCTAGCAACATTTCGGCGGTGGATAAGTGGCTATTTATTCACACTAGAGATAAAAATTCACCGGCCAGTTTTTTCGCTCAATTTTTCTTGATAAAAATTCACCGATGATTTTTCATAAGGAATTGCTCAATGATAAAGCTAAATTTTATTGAGATTTTTTCGAGTTTGATATCTATCTCATCATAGGGTTAAATCAGAAAGCACCATTATATTTTAACCTTTCATTTTTGTTTTTAAAAGCCAATGTCTTTATTGAGCTTTCTCATAAAGTTAAGACATGGACCAATTAATAGTATAAAAGGTTGGTCCATAATTACAAATTCAAAATTGATGAAACACAAATGAAAATAAAAAAAAAAAATTCCGATTGTGGTCATTTGTAATAAAATCAACCACTTTTCGGCAACTCATTCAATTCAATGTACCCACTGACACTGCCATATTTTATTCATCTCAATTATATACTCCATTCGTCCCAAACTAATATACTCCCTCCGTCCCACAATAATATGTAAATTTTCTATTTTGGACGTTTCACAATAATATCTAACTTTCCCTAAATGAAAAGGAATTTTTACTATTCCCTCCGCTCATTCTCTCTCCTACATTATTTTAATACCCACATCACCATTATAATTTACTATTCTCTCCACTCATTCTCTCTCCTATTTTATTTTCACACTCACAACACTTTCAATATAATATTTTCTCCTTAATCCCCGTGCAAAACCCAAAAGTCCATAAATCTATGGGACGGAGGGAGTATCCATTTTGTCATTTAGGACATTTCATAATGACATACTCCCTCCGTCCCACCTCACTTGACACCTTTGAGGTGGGTACGGGAACTAAGAAAAAAAAATAAAATAAAAAAATGTGTGGTAGAAAATGAAGAGAGAGAATGAGTGGGGTAAATAGTAGTGTTGGTTGAATAAATTGAGTGGTGAAAAATGAAGAAAGAGAATGAGTGATGGGGTAGAGTGAATATAAAATTATAAAAAGTAGGCTATTTTGGGAAGTGTCAAGTGAGCTGGGACGATCCAAAATGGAAATAAGTGTCAAGTGAGATGGGACGAAGGGAGTATTTCTTTCTTAAAATGACAAAAAATCTTTACTATTTCCTTTCCTCTTTCACTCTCCTATTTTACTTTTATACTCACAACACTAATCAATTTTATTATTCCCTCCACTCATTCTCTCTCCTATTTTACTTTTATACTCACAACACTTTCTCCATTATCCACTTTCCTTAATTTTCGTATCAAACAATAAACGGGTATGTTAGTTGGAGCGGAGGGAGTATTAATTAAACAACATGAAAATCTAAAAAAAGTATGATAAGTAGTAACTTTTTCTATATATTTTTACAATTCTTTATCAATTTAATTATTTAACTAATTACATTTGTGCATGACAATTTATAATTATATTCTTTTATTAATTAGAAATTTAACATTTTTACTATTTTTACCAATATTGATAAAGTCTAGAACAATTTCAAAATTAACTAGTTACAAAACTAGTAGCCTAAAATCTTTAAACATTGAATACGATACTTATTTATTTTCAATAGGAGATAAGTGATTCAACAACTTTTTTGAATTTATAATTATATACTCCCTCAGTCCCATCCCACTTGACATCCTTGAGGTGGGCACGGAAACTGAGAAAAAAAAATAAAATAAAAAAAATGTGTGATAAAAAATGAAGAGAGAGAATGAGTGGGGTAAATAGTAGTGTTGGTTGAATAAATTGAGTGGTGGAAAATGAAGAGAGAGAATGAGAGAATGAGTGGTGGGGTAGAGTGAATATAAAATTATAAAAAGTGGGCTATTTTGGAAAATGTCAAGTGAGCTGGGACGGCCCAAAATGAAAATAAGTGTCAAAAAAAGTGAGCCAGGACGGAGGAGTATAGTGTTGTATAAATATTAATTACTATATTGAACTCTCTTACCCACCTTAAATTGGATTAGTGATTGAAAGAGTGTAACTTTGATCAATATTTAAAATAAAAAATAATGATTTTATTACAAATTTAAAAATTATTATTAAATTATTTTTAGTTATGATACAATAACAATTTATTAAAATCATTATTTTTTATAAATATTGATCTAAGTTACATTTGTTTGATCAATAGGCCGGTCTGAGGCGGAACAAAGGGTAATATATACTCCCTCCGTCCCACTAATATTAGCACAAATACTGTTTGCGCGGGAATTAAAGAATATGATATTTTAATAAAATGTTGTGAGTGTAAAAGAATGAGTGGAGAGAGAATGAGTGGAGGGTGTAATAAATTATAATGGTGTTGTGAGTATTAAAATAATGTAGGAGAGAGAATGAGTGGGGTTGGGTGAATATTTTATTAATATAAAGTTTCCTTTTTGGGAGTGTGCGGATATTAGCGGGACGCCCAAAAAGGAAAGTGTACTAATATTAGCGGGACGGAGGGAGTACTCCTTGTGTCCTATTTAAAAATGTATAAAATTCTATTTTGGGTATTTCATTCGAAAAGAAACAATCTCAAAATGTATATTTTTTAATATTTTGTTATTAATGAGATTCACTTGTTTTACTCAAAATAGCTATTCACTTACTATTATATTTTTGATACTCACAACACTTAATTCATTAAATACTTTTCCTAATTTTAAATTTTTGTATAATACTCTTTCTGTCCCATTTTAAAGAGCCCACTTTCTTGTTTAGGATGTCCCACTTTAAAGAGCCCATTTCATAAATTGAAATATGTGAACAGTGTTTCGAACATTTATACCCTCGTAATGTTTACTCTCTCCGTCCATTTACATGGTTCACACTTTCTATTTTGGGCGTCCATTTACATGGTTCACACTTTGTTTCTTTCCTAAAATGGAAAAGAATCTTTACTATTCCCTCCACTCATTCTCTCTCCTACATTATTTTAATATTCACAACACCATTATAATTTACTATTTCCTCCACTCATTTTCTCTCCTATTTTATTTTCACACTCACGACACTTTCAATATAATATTTCCTTCTTAATTTACGTGAGAACAGTAACTGCGAACCATGTAAATGGACGGAGGGAGTATATATTTACAAAAAAATCATTCATTACACCCTTATAATGTTAACATATTTACAAAAATACCATTTATTAAGTTATTATTCCTTCACTCATTCTCTTTCCTATTAAATGTTTTTAATTTTTATATTCTCTCCTTTAATTTTTTACTCACTTTCAATTCTTTATATATTTTTTAAATAAAAATTAAAAATTATAAAATATTATCATGAACTCTTGAAGTGAAGTGGGACAGAAAAGGATTATCAACTTTGTGACTCGTATTTAAATTAAGACAACATCATTACATAAGATAATTTAAGTGAAGAATTAATTTGGCTCTAAAATCAAAGGCCACTTTCGTCATTTCGAAGTCAAACCAGTGTCATCTCCCGAGAGCACCGGCGATATTTGTTCTGCTCCATTACACGACGACCATATCCAACCCAACCCACACCGTATTGTATTATTAATCTCTCTCTCTCTTCCATCATTTTTATTTTTTATTATTTTCATAATAATAAAAAAAAAACCCAACAAATTCTAAGTTGTTAATGTGTAAATTCCCAATCGAATAACCCAAGTATTCTTTTGTTTAATTTCCAAGCTAAAACGAACTCTCAACAAACCTTTCAACAACCATTTCGCCGGCGTTTAAAGAGATGGTGAACGCCGCCAACCGAAAAGGGTTCTATGTAAAGATGAGGATCTTTCATAATAAACATGGAAGACTCGATAAATCATCATCATCGAAGAAGCCCTTTTGTTACAGATACTTCAAATGGCTTCTATGGATTTCTGTAGCTCATTTATCGATTTTCTTCTTCATTTCTCTTCTTTTCAACTATAAACCCTCTTCTTCTTCGATCACCTCTCTCTCCAAAACCACCATTTCTCTCTCTAAATCCTCCCGTGCCCTATTCGAACAACAACCCCTTAACCACCCAGGTAATTTTCAAATTTCAACTGGGTCAATTTTTATTATTGAATTGATTTGTTATTAATTGATTAATTAATTGGCTCTGTTTGTTCAGGTGTGTTGAAGGATTTGAGAATTTTTGTGTACGATTTACCGTCGAAATACAACACCGATTGGCTTGGAAATGAGCGGTGCAGCAACCATTTGTTTGCTTCCGAGGTGGCCATACACAAAGCGTTGTTGACCAGCGAGTTTCGTACGACGGAGCCATGGGAGGCTGATTTTTTCTTTGTCCCTGTTTATGTTTCTTGTAATTTTAGCACCGTAAATGGCTTCCCTGCGATCGGTCATGCTAGGCCTCTTATTGAATCGGCGATTCAGCTCATCTCATCGGAGCTTCCTTATTGGAATCGGACGCACGGGTCTGATCATGTTTTCGTTGCTTCTCACGATTATGGAGCTTGTTTCCACGCCATGGTAAGTTAATCACAAATTATTCCAGAAAATTAAATACATTGGTGTTAATTTTTCTTATTTTATTTAGTTTTGAATTCCTATGAGCAGGAAGATGTTGCCATGGCGGATGGAATTCCGAAGTTCTTGAAAAACTCGATTATATTGCAGACTTTCGGCGTAAAATATCCTCATCCATGTCAAGGGGTCGAAAACGTTGTCATCCCGCCCTACGTTTCGCCGGCAAAAGTCCGGTCCACTCTCTTAAAGTCGCCGGTCAATGGTCGACGGGATATATTCGCCTTCTTCAGGGGTAAAATGGAAGTCCATCCTAAAAATATTAGCGGTCGTTTTTACAGCAAGTAAATATTCTTTTCAACCTGCTCTTTCTAATTATTGAAGTTACAATTTTATCCCAGCATAATGTTAATTTAAATTTTGAAATTTAGGCGTGTGAGGACGGTGATATGGCAGAAGTACGGCGGCGACCGGCGTTTCTACCTGAAGAGGCATCGGTTTGCCGGTTACCAGTCAGAAATCGTTCGTTCCGTGTTCTGCTTGTGCCCTTTAGGGTGGGCCCCATGGAGTCCACGATTGGTGGAGTCAGTCGCTCTAGGTTGCGTGCCGGTCATTATAGCTGACGGCATCCGTTTACCGTTCGAACCAGCCGTGCCGTGGGCGGACATATCACTCACGGTGGCGGAGAAGAACGTCGGAAAACTGGGGGAGATTCTGGATTACGTGGCGTCCACGAACTTGTCTACAATACAGCGGAACTTGTGGGACCCAAATGTCAGGAAAGCACTGCTGTTCAATAATAAGGTGGAGGAAGGAGATGCAACGTGGCTGGTGCTCGGTGCTCTTTCCGATAAGATTAGCAGGTCTCGTAGGAAGTCGAGGCTTTCTAGCGAATAAATGATTGACACGTGGATTTGATGTTTGAATCGCCAGCTAATATGGGAGCTTTTCCCAACGTGGAATGGCAGTGGGCTGTAGATGGTGGCAGACAGCTGGGTCTTGGTTGGAAGGCCCACTTGCGATGAGGAAGGAAGAAGTAGCAGAACCTTATTAATGTTGGTGGGTCCCAACTATCCCTAATGGAATGTTGCATTGTCTTGCTGAGCTGGCGGGATATTATTGGCTCTCAAGGCGGTATTTGGGAATTAGTGTAGATGGAAATATTTTTAGAAGAAATTCTGGCAAAGAAAATAAATAATTTGAGACGAAATAAAACAAGTAATTTTGGGGTGATGGAAAATTAAGATTGGATTTTTGTAATAATTTTTCATTTTTGTAAAAGGGGTTATGGAAAATTAAGTATTTAATAAATACTGTACATAAAATAATGTTAGAAATGATTATAAAAAATTAGTTCAAGAGACAGTAAAGTTTGCTCGTCAGTCAAGTGTTTTTTTTTTTTTTTAGGCTGATTATTTTATATTAATATTCGGTAAGATTCTTCGTTCTGAACAAAACAAATCTATTAATAAAAAAAAAAACAAATTTTAGTTTAAAATAAAATAAAAATTTGAATGTTTTTGATTTAAAAAATAATGATTATATGAATTAAAATATTTTATTAAAAAATTACAGTTTTTCTATTTTACTCGAATGAATTATTTGATTAAAATAGTGGTATAAGGTTAAAAGATTAAATGAAAGGATAGAGGATGATAGGCGGATTGAATGAGGTAACATGGAGACAATGTCAGAACATTTAATATTACAGTTTTACTACATGAAAGCAGGGGAGGGGGGGGGGGGTTGGGGGCGAAAGAGATGGATGACTAAAGTTGTCACGGGAGCTTTCTTTTAAACCTTTCTTGGTAATTTACAATCTATAAATTACAATAATTTTCAATGTTAAAATGTTAACGAAATAAAAGTTACTAGAGATTGGTTCAATAAGGTTATTCTAATAACGGTACTATTCCCTCCGTCTCATCCAAAATGTCTCAAAATGAGTTTGACGTGATAATTAAGGAAAGTGATGTAGGAAAGAGAAAAAATTTAAATGTTGTGAGTATGAAAAGTGATGTATGAAAGAAAAAGTGGGGTAGAGAATAGTTAGTGGATATTTATTGTGAGTATGACAAGTGGGTTCCACAAATAAAAAAGTAATTAAAACTTTCCTTTTTTGAGTTGAGACATTTTAAATGGAACACTCAAAATAAAAAGTTGAGACATTTGGGGCAGGACGAAGGGAGTATTAACTAAGCCAAGTATGCCATAAAGATAAAAGCCTATCGTCGGGCCTTTCAAGCCAAACGTCGATTAAAATGACCAGGAAGTTCTTTTTACGAGTGAACTTTCAGAAAGTTCTTTTTACAAGTGAACTTCTAGTTTTGCCCTCAAGACAAGCTCATAAGACAAAATCATAAGCAAATAACAAATCCTGAAGCGAATTTCACAAAATCAAACACCAAAACCAAAATTAAATGCTCGCAATTAGCTCAATCCTTACATAACAAACAATCATGAAAAAAAATTCAAAGTAATCAACAAATAAATATATTCCTAGGTCATCGGAACAGTCAACTGTGAAACAAATACACAGATCTCTCAATATTCTGATGCAGTATTATAAAGAACAGTAGTATAATACAACATTTCTGATGCAGTATTATTGATGCAGTATTATAATGAACATTATAATACAACATTTTATGCAGTATTATTGATGCAGTATTTTAAGATATTGTATTATTTTAAAAAATGATACAATATTTCTGATGCAGTATTACTGATGCAGTATTATAAAAAACAGTAGTATAATACAACATTTCTGATGCAGTATTATAAAAAACAGTAATATAATACAACATTTCTGATGCATTATTATAAAAAACAGTAGTATAATACAACATTTCTAATGTTAAAGAACAGTAGTATAATACAACATTTCTGATGCAGTATTATAAAGAAAAAATAATACAACATCCGGTGAACTGGAATATCTCCGGCGGCTCTCTAGACGCTTCTGTCACCGTCGAAACCTTCGATCTTTCTATTCAATCTGACAATTCCACTCCCAAGTCACCTCTCGTTCTCCAACCATCCTCATTCGGATCTGGACCTTGCGAGATCAAATTGATCCTGGAATTCTTCTCCGACGTGAGGGTTAGTGGTGGTGGTGGCGGCGATGAGTCGTTTTCGACAGCGTTGTGATTGGGAAGGAATTTGCAGGTGACGGCGACGGCTGCCGGAGAGGGATTTGGGGAGGAGGAAGATGAAGAAGATAGTTAACCCTAGTCCCCACCAATCCCGACGTGGGAATTTTTTATTGTTGTCAGAGTGGCATTTTTGTCCATAATGTATAAAATAATAAAGGACATAACAAAAGAAACTTGATGGTCACTAATTTGTAAAAAAGGAACTTATGGGTCACTAACTCTTAAATAATTCACCTCGACTAAAAGCATGGAATGGACTGACCTTTACTTTGTTGTGACTTATCTTGATCCGACATGCGACCCGTTACTCTCACACTCCCACTCTACTGCCCTAACAGGGCACAAATTCAGCCGGCCTCGTTGAATCGAGCGATCTTGACCGAACAAAGCAGGCGTGCCTTAAGCCGCAAAAAATAACAAACTTTTATACTTTCGGAGGCGGTTGATCCATATATTTTCGCCGAATTTTATGGGATTTACGACACCTAACCTTTGATTGTGGTATGAATATCTAACCATAATCCTCATTGAAAGGTAAGTCGTTTTTATTACGAATGACAACGGGTCGAGTTCGGGCCGTGTTTAACCAAACTCGTTCCCAACAAAACAAATGAAGTTACCAAACCCACCCGCCCCGACGATAAACAAATTTGGACCCGACCCGAACAAAATGTTGCTAGCTTTTTTTTTGCTTTGTCCCAAATATTATCGTTAGATTAAACCCATCAATAAAATCCTTATTATATAAACTTGATAAGCACAACAATTACAGTGTAATTAGGGATATATTTAGAGGTATAAGGGTGAATCAACATATAATGTTACTATGCGTGTCGGGCCGAGCTGGATTTCAAAGGATTACCACACCCGGACCCGAACCCGCCAGGTTTTAGAAAGTTGTTACCAAACTCGCCCCGCTCGGTCCGGAATGATTCAAAAACGGATTGGGTTCGAAGAAATTGTCAACCCTAGTTTATATACACCAAATATACTATGTTTCAATACCGTTTTATGTCTAAGATATTCATACTTATCCTCATGTGGAGGGTGTTGGCCGGATAACATCACGACTAATCGTTTGTTTGTAATTTCAGGTAATAGATACCAGAGTACTACCTAATTGATGTATTAAGGTTATCCAAACCAATTCCTGAATCATCAAAAATAATTTGGATAATGTACTTTTTTATATAAGAACAACAATTATTTTGAATTAAAATTTGGTTTAAAAGTAATTAATATTTTGAAACGAAGAATTAAGTAACTTAGAAATTAGAATAGATTTGAAACTGTGAAAGAGGGGATAGGGTTAACGGAATTGAAGTCACGGAAATTGAATCAGACAAGCACAAGATAGAAGGGAAGTCCCAGAAAGGCACTACTTTTGAAAGGCTATGCATAAAAAGACTGAAAATGTGATCAGGAATCTAATTTTTTTTATCCAATTTATACTTCTTTATTCGGTTTAAAATAATCTTATATTTTATGCTTATTATACTGAAATTTAAAATTGATATTATTTTTTGATGCCGCAAGAATCGTTCCGTAATCAATCTCCGTCCAGCTGCAAGATTAATCTCCTGACTTCTGACCTGAAAACAGAACCCACGACTAGACGGAATGGTCTCCGGCGAAAACTTTCAGTGGCTGCAGAGAGGAATGAGAGGGGCTATACTCCTCCTAAACCAATTCGAGGGAAGAGGAATTCAGAGTCCCGGATTGCCATGGTATATGATTTTTGTGAGGTAGATAGGAAGGAGTTCAACGTGACTTACTTCAGCAAGAAGGATTTTATGTCCCTGTTTGGTGATACTTTCACTACTGATCCTACTAGGGTGGCCTTTTTTATGGCCAATTTGAGGCTGGCTTGAGACTTCCCCTAGATCTCTTCATAAATGAGTTTCTTGAGTGTATGAATGCCCTTCCTCTCCAGCTGGGAGCAAACACCTGCAGGGTTCTAGTGTGCTTTGCCATGGTGTGCAGATTTTTAGGATTTGAGCCATGCCTTCACGTTTTCAGAATGTTCTTTAGTATCAAGACAGACAAGTTAGACTTGGGAATTAGCACCCCTTCTAAGCCAAATACCCCCAAACTTTTTGTCAATCCTCCCAGTAAAGTCAGTGGCTGGAATGCCCATGTTATGGTAGTGGAGAGTAGGAGGATGGGAGTTTCCTCTGCCAACTGCTGAATCTAATGTGATAAAGGAGGAGGACTATTGGATTCCTGATTGGAGCTCCGATCTGTATAAGAGACTTGTGGAGGTTGCTGCCAGGGGGCCCATCTGTGAGGACCCCGACCCGGAACCTACACGTGTCCCGAGCTGGAACGTCCTCAAACTAACCCAAATTTCCTACACTTTTAAAACTTTTTATTTAACTTTCAAATATAAAAACAATTGTTAAAAAACCATTTCAAAATAACTCTACACCTTTTCACCAAGGAGCAATAGTTGACTAACTTAGAAAGTAAGAAACTATCTTAGTTACAAAAAGGCATTGGTTATAACATAAAATTAAGATTTATAAATACAAACTCCATAAGTGAATTATACAAAAATACACTTTCTACACCAATCTAAACATAACCCGACAATTCCCAAAATACCACTTCTAAACTCCTTTCCGCCCTTACTTGGTCGGTCCACATCTCGGAATCTAAAACGGTAAAGGGAGAGGGGTGAGAATAAATCTCGATGAGCTATTATGAATGCGGCCAAAATGCCGGATAAGATGCAACACATAATCGGAGCCGTCTCACATATTGGTAAAGCAGTAAACACGTTCCGTTACCTTTATTTACCTTTCCCGTGACGATAAGTCGTATAGCTGTGGGTATCAATACTCCCCTTATGTACGTGAATGCATATCCGCGGACCCGATATCATGTAAGCTTGAACAGGTTATGCTTATAACTCATCTCAGTGACTAAGCATATTGGCATCTTATAAGACCCGTTTTTCGGGAAAATATAAGACATCGGCATTCCTATGGGCCGAGCGCACATATCCATAGAAAGGCGAACCCCGATGCAGCGTGGCGCGAGAGGGGAGAGGTCGCGAGTATGATGAATCTTGATCAACTTAGAAAACAAATCAATAAGCCGATTGAAATCCATTATACCCCCATTCACATTAAATATCAACACGTTCAAGCACATAATAGATACTTGCAATATAGTCCACAAACGGGATGAGAAATATAACCACATGGTAAAATATACTCATGCTAAATCCATACCATAGTGCAATAATCATGTAACACACTATGCGTAGTTCAATGATGTATAACATTCCAAGTAAGGTACAATATCATCAATAAATCCACAAATGGGATAACAATATAACCCTATAATAAACCTATCCACACTTGGGATAAACATACAACTTGTCAATTATCCCACACTTGGGACCCACATAACACTTGCCAAATAATCCTGAGGGATAAACAATATAGTCACATGGTAAAATAGAATATCTGGAAATGATCATTACATAATTAGTTTATAAAACCAATTCCATTTGAGAGATCACCTAAAAATACTCAATTTGGACTCTTGAACCATCCAATTTCGAGTCCGTATGAATTAACTATGATTTATTCAATTTCCACTCAACCTAACGTACAATACTACCTGCTGTAACCAAATCAGATTTTTGGGACATAAGGATAACTTCTTTAGCTATGAAACCATCACATTCAGAAAGTACTCAGAAAAACACCCAATTTAGACCCAGAACCATCCAATTCCGATTTAATATGATTAAGTTATGACCATCACAAGATTGCTAAAGCAGTCTACGGTTGAGAATTGAAGTTAGGATTTCTGGGGTCTTGGGCGACCGCCCAAACCTCTTGGGCGACCGCCCAAGAGAGTTTTCAAGGAAATATGAGTTTACGCCCGGCATGGGCAGCAGCTCTCGGCCGCTTGGGCGACCGCCCAAAGCCTCCTAGCCAAACTTAGGTTTAACCCCTTTAACCCTAGTTCTTCCTTCCTCTACCATTGATTATTCAAGAACACCCAAGAAGGATTCTAACCTTACTTACCTCATCTTAAATCATCCAAACCCAAGATAACATATACTTAGATTATTTACCACTTAATTTCCCACGCCCATTTCATGTTTAACCTTTCTAGATTTTCTTCTTTGAACATTAACTTCAACCTATCTCATTTACTAAACATCCATCCCCCATTAAAGTTTCCAAGGCATGAATTAATCATCTTAATCCAACTCAACACATTTTTCTTACACTCTTAATCATTTCTTATGAACAACAATAACATTCCATAACATTAACTAATTCCCCGAACTCCAAGAAGGTTTCCAAGGTATCAAACAACCATTATAATAACAATCCTGACATCAAATCATTTATGAGCATACAAAGAAAAGAAGTCATAATAACTCGCTTGGGATTTTAGAATGGAATGATGATCTTCTAAGCTTGATTTGATCCTCTAGATGATCCAATTTCAAAAATGCTTTTAGACTTGAAAATGGTGTATGAATGGACTAACTACAAAGCTTGGAATGGAGGGGCTTTCCATGGAAGTTCATGGAGAGAAAGTAAGAAGAAGATGAAGAATGATGAAGAAGGAGGGGAGGTGGAGTGTGTAGATGGTTTAAGGGGGAGGGGGGGCCGGATGCTAGGAGGCTTGGGGAGGGTTTTTAGGGGAGTTGTCCCCCACTCCACACACTCCCTACAAAAATTCTTTCATTAATTTAAATACATTCTCCCAATCCATAACATTTTATTTGTCCATTTTATTACCACTTCATTCTATTACTTTATTTATTTCCAATTATTATTTTTCCTTTAGAACACTATTTATTCCTTATCATTTTATCCTAATATAAGAAATTTAAAGATATAAAATAAACACATAAGGTTGATATTAATATTAAAAGTATATAATTTAATATTTAAAATGAGTGCCTAGGGTTGGGGTCGTCACACCATCAGTTGGGATATTCTAGGAACCACCAAGAACAATTTCATTCGAGCTGGTATGATGCTTGGTGGGGGGGATGCAGTTCCTTTGGTCCCCATAGTTAGGAGCTGGAGATATCCTGACTGGGTCACCCATGAGGGGGGTAGATTTAGGTTTGAAACCCAGTGTCACGAGTGCAAGAAAGAGCCAGATCACTGCAGGCTGAAAGTGGGTCACTTTGGCAGTAAGTGTTTACTTGCTTTTAGCTGTTAGCTTATCAATTTATTGCTCGCATGTAGAACTTTAGTTCGTACATGTTTAGCTCGTATGTAGAACTTTAGCTTGTACATAGAACTTTTATTTGTCGAACTGACACTTGATTTTTTGGGTCTTGCACAGTTCTTAACCCGGAGCAAGAAGCGAATATGGGTCGCGTTGTTAATGTGAAGAAGAGCAAAAGAAGCTGTGGGGCTGCCAATGCCCGAGAAAATCGTCAGAAGGAGACCGAAGGTCGTCAGCAACTGTTAAAGTTGGTTGATGAAGAGTCTGATAAATTGATCCCTATTGAGGAAGAGGAAGATGATCGATTGGAGGTTGATGAGTCAGGGGGAGCTGACCAGGAGACTCTTAAGGCTGGGGCTGAGGTGGAGGTTGAGTCGGCACAGGAGCCAGTGCAGGAGGCCCCTCGAACTAGATCTAGGACTCCCATAGTCGATCTGGAAGGTGAGGAGGCGGATGAAGATGATCGTCCCCTCCAGACGAAGAAACGATCCAAGATCAACTCCCCATCTCAAAAGGGGAAAGCAGTTAGCATACTGCTCATACGGATGAAACGACTTTTGGTAATGCATAATATAGTGAGAGTTTGCGTTGTGCTTTATTTTCTATTTGTTTTATTCATACTGATCTCATTGGTTAAGGAGGGCTAGTTGGTGGAATATGGATGTAGATACACATTCAATTAGTAATTCATGCTACACATCTATACTTTGATCTATGTCGTTTAGTCGGATATATATATGTGATTATTGTGGAATGAGTTGCGAATTAATTACAATGACTTTCCCATTAGTCCTTATACTTATATGACTAAATGGACGGGATTGGTTTCGAATGACAACAAAGTGCACATAAGGGTTGTCATTTGTGTTATAAATATGATTGAAGGATTTTATTAAGCATGAATATATGTTATTATAATTCAAGTGGGAGATTGTTAGAACATGGATTATAAGACATATATTATTAGTAAAAGTACTTAATAAAATAGTAATTAATATTATAATGTTTGGTATAAAGTATAGGGTATAACATAATGTGTAGAATTTCATAGAATAAGATTACTATTAAATGATGGGCATAATGGTAATTCCTTATTCATCAATAGGTGTAGTCCCTAAGTAAGGTGCCTCTTGGATTCCTTTATAAAGGCCTTTCCATCAGCCTATGAATCCAATTGAATTGTGATTGATTTTCACATTCTCATTTAGTAAAACTCTTCCTAAAGTATATCGAAGACAAAAGAATTAAGGACACTTATTACTTAGAAGATCTACACCATCTTCATCCATTTCTCTGGTCTTTGTTTGAAGAACAACATAATGGAATTATCAGGTACATGCTTTCGCTCCTCTTCTTCTCTCTTCTTAATCTTGATATGAGACGACCTTTGGTTTATGGATCATTATGTTCCAACATTAACCTCCAATTATAACTTCATTAAGGAATCTAGAGGTGTATAAATATAGATTGTTATAAAAAATAAATTGTGTTAACTCTGCTATTGAATTAACAATTATTCTTGGTGAATTCTCTAATTAATTTAGAGAGGTATATTTGTAACAAAAAAGTTATAATTTTGGAAAATTAAAGAATGTTTTGGGAGACTCCTCGCGTGGAGGCAAATCTCTAAATGTATGTGGTTGTTTCAAGTATTTCGACTCATCATAGTAAGAAGTTAAAAAAATTTGTTGGCCTTGACTTAAATGATATCAACAAAAGATATTATACTTGACCACCTTAAACTAGTGAGGTTGCTTAAGAAAGATCATACAAAGTTAGGTGAAAATGAAAAGGATGTTTAAGCCGTGAGTGTGGTTGAAGCATGCAAATTTCTTTTGCCAGAGTTATATATTTGAAAAAGTCAAACATATACCTAGTGTTTTGAGAGACAACGGTAGATGTCATCAACAATTATATTCATGATTTTTGAATGAATGAAATGGAAGTTGTATCAACCGATGAGTTGAGTTTGAGAATACGTCTCGTTGGTTGGATCACATTCCCCCCATTTAAAAGACAAAATGTTGAATCTTATTTCTTTAAAGGGAAAAGTTGGAAACCAACTTAATAAAGAGAAAAAAAAAATTCATGGTTCAGAATTTCTAACTTACATTCTAGAAAGTGAACCACAAAGTTATTAATAGATTGTGAGATCTTTGGAAGGATCTTTGTGAAAATAGGCCATTAAAAGTGATACTGATTTCATCTTCGAAAATCACACTTGAAAACTAGTAGATTTACATTCGAGTAGTAAACCATTAGAATATACTCCCTCCGTCCGCTTACAAAGTTCACACTTTCTATTTTGGGCGTCCGTTTACAAAGTTCACACTTTGTTTCTTTCCTAAAAAGGAAACCTTAAATCACTATTCTCTCCACTCATTCTCTCTCCTACATTATTTTAATACTCACAAACCATTATAATTTACTATTCCCTCCACTCATTCTCTCTCCTATTTTATTTTCACACTCACAACACTTTCAATATAATACTCCCTCCTTAATTAACGTGTAAACAGTAAGTGTGGACTTACTAGGCGGACGGAAGGAGTAATTGAATTTTGATCAGAAAGAAAATGAAGGTCGATATAACAATTAAAAAGTACAAAATTAGAGTTATAATGAAAGGTTACAACTAAAAGGAACGTCTTGACTACTTTGATACTTATTCTCCCATCATGAGAATTATATAAAATAGATTTATATTATCAATTGCCGCATAGAAAAGTTTACATAGAACAACCCGAATGTGTTGTTGCAAATGAGCAAGGAAACGAAGTGTCCACCATGTACAACACGATCAAATGGTGTTGATAATGAATACTGACATTATTGCTAATTTCAGGGCTACCCGAAAATGTGAGGGTGAGTATACTCTGGAAAAATAACTATCTTTGAAAAGGTTACCCTATGAAAATAATGAAATGCCCATATAAAGTATGTAAACGTAGGCCTAGTACACTTGTGAATGTGAGGGTGTTTCGAAAAGTAACAAGTCTAATTACCAAGTAAATTGAAATTGGTTATAAAATTGTGGATTACGTTTCAAAAGTTATGTTCATAAAAATTATACATATTGATTTATTATATATGATTCAATAAGTTTGAATATATACATATAATTATATATAAAATCAAGAAAAAATGATGTAAATGAAAATCAAGTTTTGATGTCAAATTCATTAAATTGAATTACTGACACTTTGAAAGAAATAGATCAAAGTGATGAAACAGTTCAAGAATTGGAACCTATAAGAAAGTGTGTAAGTTGGTAAATGATTGTATGACTTGAAACAAAAACAAAGTTAATGACATCAAAAGTTTGATCGTGTGAATTTAAACAAATGTGATTATGTCATGTTGTTGATTAAATTCATAAACGATATATTGAACTCGAAAAAATTCTAGTATTTGATAAGTGAATTCAAAATTTCAAGGAAAACTAATGGAATTGCTGTTAAACAAATCATTAGATGGATATAGATCATGATAACTTTGAAAGGGTTAATATGAAATAGCTGTGACTAAACGAATTCATTTATCATATGAATAAAAAGTTTGTTTTAGTAAGATGTTATATTGATAAAGTTAATTTATGATGAAAAAGACACAATGCAATGTGTATAATAGTAGTTTAGATTTATATGTCTAAGACACCGTATCAATAGACACCTATTCTCAACTAATTTGAATATGTAAAGTCAAATAAAAAATTGATAGATCCATTAATTAAAGGGTTAGATCGAGAGTTAGTTGTGAAGGGGAATATGACTAAAGTCTCATGAGAAGTCAAACACATCGGAAAACCAACCTAGTTGACTGGAGATCTCGATATCTAGGTTTTCAAATGGACGACCTAACTGTTAAAATACTTGTAGTGTCACTGTGGGGGTTAACTTCAAGACTATTCCTTATGTTGCATCCCGAAAAAAAAGGTTAAGCTTATATCTTTTAATGATTTTTACGCTTCGAAAATGCCGAGCGGGGTAATACGGGCTATAAGAATCACCTATTTGAAAGAAAAATTTGGCCGCTTTTAGGAGAATTGTGTGAGGCTCAATTCTTAGACTCTCTCACATAACCAGACATTATGTTCAGGATCGTGAATGAACATAGCTATAAGAATTGAATTATGTTAGTACGATACTTGTGTCAAACATATGATCGGCTAAATAAAAAGCATAAGGGTTCAAGGATATCGTGTCTACCGACTTATGGGTATAGTAAATATGCTTTTACGGTAGAATGTTCAAATAGCAAACCCCTGCGTATCATATGCAAGTTTTTGTCTGTCGAAATTTATCACAAACTTTCCTCAAGTCAATTTCTATTAATTAATGTGGGGGATTATTGGAAAAATTGTGCATTAGTGTGAATGAGAAATTGATTTTCTCTTTTAGAAATGAAATCCAAGGTGTAACTTTTGAGATGGTGTATCTTTAACCTCAAATGACAATTTCATAAAATTAGTGGCTTTAAATTTGGGTTCTTAAAATTAAAAGAATAAATTGGGTTAATTGTCTTATTGAATAGCCCATTATTCTTGAAGTCAATATCTCCTAAAGGTAGAAAATATGTAACAACCAAAGTTATAATTGAAAGGTTAATTATTCAAGATTAATGTTAATTAATCTTAACTTACCTACATTTATATATCGTTGTTGTTGTCTCATTTCTTGGTTAGAGTATAAATGAAGAAGAAAGAATAGATAAGATGTTGATAAGAAATTTTTAAGTGTTGTAAACACTAGAGTTTTAGAAACTTCTCTCGTCAAAATATTCTTTTTGGTATCTTTGAATTTCTGGTTGTTGATATAGTCCAAGCATAATGATATTTGTTGGGATTCTCAAGTGCGGAGTTGCACCTGATTCACCCGTTCTATCATGAGAGGCTCGCGTTCAAATCAACCACGAGCACTCCTAAAGAGGAGGACGAATAAGTCTTGAGAAAAGTGTAATATACGGCTCGTATTAGGAATATAATATCATTATATTATATTCAAAGTATATATTGTTATATATTAGATTAAGAAACAAAATCCTTGTATTAGATTAGGAAACATAATCTTTGAATTAAGATTAGAAACCTTCTCCTTCTAGGAATTAGAAACCTTCTCCTTCTAGGAGATTAATCATTGTAATCCTATAAATATGTATCTCTAGCATCATAATCAATTGAGTCATTCAATACAATTCTTCTCTTTCACGTTTTGATTGACTTGGTCTCTCTCCTTTATTCTAACATGGTATCAGAGCATTAAGATCCATAGAAGAACTTCTCCGCCACCTTGCTTCCGCCACCAAAAATCAAAAACCCTCCTCAAAACTCTCACTTTATTCTAATTGTTATTTATTCTTGAAATTGTCATTGGATTTGCCTGCTTTTTGACCACATTGTTCTTCAACCGTGTCTTATTTTTAGCTTCATGGGAATGATGGTGCCGTCAATTTCTTCTCCAAATTACCGAACTTGAAGAATCTCACTCTATTGCAATATCAATGGCTTGGAAGTTTTCTACATAAATTCAACCCTCGGCTCAATAACTCTTTTGATCGAAACCCAATTTTTTTTTTGCAATTCAACCCCCTCAGTTCAAAAATTCTTTTGACCGAAACCCTAAACCTTTTTTTAAATCAACCCCCTCGGCTCAAAAATCCTTTTGACCGAAACCTTAAACTTTTTTAAATCAACCCCCTCGGCTCAAAAATCTTTTTGACCGAAACCTTAAACTTTTTTTAAATCAACCCCCTCGGCTCAAAAATCTTTTTGACCGAAACCTTAAACTTTTTTAAATCAACCCCCTCGGCCGTCATACGTAAGCCCGAACCTTTTCTCGGCAGTCATACGTAAGCCCGAATCTTTTCTCGGCCATCATACGTAAGCCCGAACCTTTTCTCGGCAGTCATACGTAAGCCCGAATCTTTTCTCGGCCGTCAAATGTAAGCCCGAATCTTTTCTCGGCCATCATACGTAAGCCCGAACCTTTTCTCGGCCGTCATACGCAAGCCCGAACCTATCACCACAACCCCATCATCTCCGAAATGGTCATGCACCAACCTATCACCACCTCGGACGCGAGGAACGACACCACATACGACACCACACAAGTCCGGGAACACATCTTCAACTCGTCATCAAACCCGGTTCATCTCATCACTCTCCAAGATTGGACTTATCCAAGAAACGTCCATCTTGCGGGGGCATATTAGGAATATAATATCATTATGTTATATTCAAAGTATACTCCCTCCGTCCCACCTCACTTGACACTTATTTCCATTTTGGGTCGTCCCAGCTCACTTGACACTTCCCAAAATAGCCTACTTTTTTATAATTTTATATTCACTCTACCCCACCACTCATTCTCTCTCTTCATTTTCCACCACTCATATATTCAACCAACACTACTATTTACCCCACTCATTCTCTCTCTTCATTTTCTACCACACATTTTTTTTATTTTATTCTTTTTTCTTAGTTCTCGTGCCCACCTCAAGGGTGTCAAGTGAGGTGGGACGGAGGGAGTATATTGTTATACTCCCTCCGTCCCGGAACAATCTTCACACTTTCCCTTTTGGGCGTCCCAAAACTTACTTCACACATTTAAAACTTACCTAAAATGGAAAGGAATCTTTACTATTCCCTCCACTCATTCTCTCTCCTACATTATTTTAATACTCACAACACCATTATAATTTACTATTCTCTCCACTCATTCTCTCTCCTATTTTATTTTCACACTCACAACACTTTTAATATAATACTCCCTCCTTAAAACCAGTGCAAACAGTGTTTGTGAAGATTGTTCCGGGACGGAGGGAGTATATTAGATTAAGAAACAAAATCCTTCTATTAGACTTCTATTTCTATTAGACTTCTATTAGGTTAGGAAACATAATCTTTGAATTAAGATTAGAAACCTTCTCCTTCTAGGAATTAGAAACCTTCTCCTACTAGGAGATTAATCATTGTAATCCTATAAATATGTATCTCTAGCATCATAATCAATTGAGTCATTCAATACAATTCTTCTCTTCCATGTTTGATTGGCTCCGTCTCTCTCTCCCTTTATTCTAATAGCTCGGACATGAGTGGATCAATACGGTTACAGTATTATCTTTTTATTTCTATTTCCGTATTGTAAATTACTCCCTCCGTCCCAGACCAAGGGTATATGGGGGGATTTCACGCTTCTTAAGAATTTTTTTAAAAAATGAATAAAAGTTAAATGTGAGATAGGGAATAGTAATTAAATGTGTGGTAGGAAATATGAGAGATAATGTAAAAGTTAAATGTGTGGTAGGGAATAGGAGAGAGAATGTAAAAGTTAAAAATATTTAATAGGAGAGAGAATGAGTGGGAGGAATAGTAGTTAAATGTGTGGTAGAAAATAGGAGAGAGAATGTATAAGGATATAATGAATGGTTTTTTTGTAAATATATGAAGATGATAAGGGTATTAATATATTCAAAAACTTGCCTTTTTTGAAAATGAACTCTTGGTCTGGGACGTCCTAAAAGGGAAAGATGAACCCTTGGTCGGGGACGGAGGGAGTATATTTCAACAATATTTTTATATTGCACTTATGTAAGATTTTATCCACTAAAAAGTCCCTTCGACCTTTGTCTGTTCAACAGGAGTGCATAATATTTTTACTATAAAATTGTTTCACAATATTATATACTGAACATACTTTTCAGAAAATAGAAAAATGATTTATCTATTAAATTGTTCATTAAAATTGTCAGTTTAATCGTGCATTTATGAGATTTAAAGTTACGGATTGACTATTTTATACTTGCGATCTAGTAATTTTATATCTCATACGTTGGATCTTTAAGTTTACAACTTGGTTGTTATTTTCAAGTGTAAATTGACAAGTTAAAATTATCACTTCTTAGTTAAACCTTCAATTAGATAGTACATCGGAGCAGATGCCTTTGCGAATTTTGAAGACGTGAGCCTAAATCAGTAATGTTTATATTATGAAAGAACGCATCAAAATTAATTTTAAGAAATAAATAATTTTATAAGCTCCTTTACCCCAAATCATTCTCGATAAAAAATTATGCGCCCTAACACACTATTGAAGGCCGAGATCAAAATCTCAAATAAACATACTTTTATATCTAGGTATAAGAGTTATTTTAGTCTTATACGTTTGAATATATGGCCTAAGAAATGGGAGGGGGGGGGGGAGAGGAGGGAAAGCGCTACACGAAGTCACAAACTTTAGATTTTAGACAAAAAATTAATTAATGAAAAATTTCCGACCTGCCGGATTCGAACCAGCGACCTAAGGATTAACTGCTAATCACTACAGTCCTCCGCTCTACCAACTGAGCTAAGGTCGGATTGATATTTAGTACTAAAATTTGTATTTTATATACTTGTTTACCTGAGCTACAATCCACACAGATCTTTTATCCCAGAAGATTAAGAAGAATTGTACAACAAGGGGTACTAATTTATAGGAAAATTTCTACATTGTAGCAACATCGATAACTGATTTATTTGAATGCAAAAACAATCGAGTAAATTCAAGCACATGAATCAATATTTAGCTTCCCACCATCCTAAATATTGTCACTAGACAAACAAGGATCTATTTCTACGTGTATCATATCATCACTTCATTACGCACTCGTGCACACACACACACACACTTCAAATGCATTGATAACGAACAATGTGAAGAAAAAAAAACATAAAAAAAGAGAAAAGTATTTCTCAGAGGCTTGGACGATGCTCAACACCTTTGCAATCTAAATTTAGCAAGTGGGAGCCATCTCAAGCTACTCCAAATCCAAATGTTCCTTAACCTTTCCATATTCGGTAACCAAACCAAACCAAACCAAACCAAACCTTTAACACTCAGGTATTTGAGTATGGTCTCTTTTTGGATCCGTACAATAATCATAAACTTTATAGTTCCTTTGGACCCAATACATGGCCTCATATTGCTGTCGGCTCAGACCACCATTTTGGGCCGGTGAGCCCGATGGTGCGTGACACGAGCCCGGCCCACCAGCATCACATCCCACAATCTTGAAGTCGTTGTACCTTCCAATAAAAGGCTGGTAATTGTAATTGGCCTTGTACCTTCCACCTTCTGTGGCCCATGATGAGGCATCCCAAATGGATCCATATACCCACATGGGCCTTAAGGGAAATGTTGAATCACTTTTCCTTGGGTACCTCCTAATTGGTATATCATCCACAAAAAATCTGCATTTTTTGCATCAATAAAATGGTCATAATATTAGTTGAAAATGAAAGAAAACTACCCCAAGATTTGCTCAATCTAAATTATTTGGGAAATTTCCTTATTTGCTTAGCATTATTAAAGGTATTTTTTATAATCATGAAGTGGGTTACCAATTTCCACTTTTAGTAATTGAAAAAAATCGAACTTAGTAAAATTACTGCTGCCGATGTATCAAAATAAATGTCAATTTTTGTTCAGAATCACAAGTTTCCACTTTTAGTAACTAACAATAAGTGAAGCATAGTAAGAGTAGTACACATTCATCCCAAAATAAATATTTCAAAATTTTGTGTTTTATCAATAAAATATAAATAAAATAATTAGAGTATTCTTGTATTTTACAGAATGTCACTCAAACTAAAAAAAAAAAAGAAAGAACAAATTTTGTAACAAAATAAAAAAATATTTATAGAAACTAATAGCAATATATATTCAAATAACACATTAAAAAAATGTTTCAATTCAATGAATATAATAATACTCAAGTCTAGTTAAATAAATTTTGTAAATGTAAAATTCATTGTTCAAATTGATAGAGCTATCCCACCAACTGAGGAATTAGCAAAATTCATGACACACACATAACTCAATTATTACACCTGATCCCATACCGGGGCCCACGTAATATAATGTTAAATATTAATTGTCTTATTATAATTCACCAAAAAATCTATTCCCATACATGACATGCATCCAACCATGAGATATGTTTGATGCATGAATTCATGTATGCACATACTCACTGTGCATGCACACGTTCGGTTGTTTTTAATGTTCAATAAAAAATGAAGATGACTCCATTCTTTCAGACTTTCCTTTTTGAGGAATCAGACAAATTCAAGGAGCATATTATATTTCTAAATCATTATAACGGCAGTCGTAATAATTATTTGGAGCTGTGTAATCACTAATAATACAATAATGATACACGATATATTTATTAAACCTATATTTTAGGAGATACTTCCTCCGTCTCAAAATGTCGAAATGAATATAATAAAAAAAATTAAATTTGTTTTTGATCAATCAAGAGATAATTTAAATTATTATTTTTGGGATTTGGGGACAGAGGGAGTACCAAATAGGAAAACTGTTTGAGATGAAGGAGGTATAGAATGAATGATACGAATTAAGGAAATAAATGGAGAAATAAACAAGTATTTAAGTGAAATAAAGGAAGTAATGAAGACTAACATGATCTCATTAGGGTTCCAAAGGATAGCATAGTGGTGAAAGTCTTTAGTTGGATCAAACCAAAGGTGAAATTTCATCTCCCTTCCAATTATATTCACATCTCCACTTCCTCTAATGTACACATTTGTTTGCAGAGTGTATGGCTTATCCGGTGTCGTTCCCAGAAACTCGATGTCGATTTCATCATGGTTTCCCGGGTGTTCTTCATTGTTTGAAAGCTGCCATTTTCATTTCCAAAAGCCAAAAAAGTATTAGTATGAGATATAGAAATTAAGAGCTATAGAATGAAGAAAGGGAGGACTTTGAATTTTAATTTTAAAGAATGATTAGGGTTTTAATGTATTTATATGTTCAATTTATAATGCATTAGTTAATTTAAATTCTCACATAGAAGGAAGTAATCACTCCTGCAGTATAACCCGGGTGAAGCTTGACGGCAGTCCCAAAATAACCAGATTGATAGGATTTGCGCGACTTAAACCCACTTCCTATATTGACAAATAAACCAAAATTTGTTTAGTAAATATAAAAATAAAATGAACTTAACAAAAATAAATGCTACATGGATAAGAAATACTTAACCCCGTTCTATAATAAATGTCACACCTTGATAATCAATGCAAAATTTGAAAATAATACTCATTAAAGAATAATATATTTTTTAATTAACATTATTTAGGGATAATTAAGTGGAGTAATATACTTAGAATTAGTTGCATAATTACCTGAGGATTGATCAAGCAAAAGCTTGAGGGTACTCTGCTCAAAAGATTGGTGCTGAGGCCCCCACTCATTTTGGAAAACTTGACTAAAAGCTACATTAGGTAATCTAGAGCTAGGGTAGTATCCAGGTGAGGGTGGACTACCCTGAGCATTGCTTAAAGAAGGGACCATATTGATCAGAATGAAAACAATCATACTGATAAAGAGTGCCATATCAAATATGTGCAAAATGGTCAAAACACTGTGTGTGTGTGTGTGTGTGTTTAAATGCAGGTGTGAGAGAGGGAGATGGGGAAATTAAGAGAAGAGAGGTGTGTGTGTGTGTATGGAGGGCAGGGGGAGGGGAGGATTGTATGGGATTACATATCATGAGAAGAGGGTATAAATAAAGGGAATAGGAGGGTCCCACCATGCATATTTATTTATGAGGAAGTTGATGGGAGTTAGAAATGCAGACAAATTTGAACAAATTTTATGTTTTAGGAGTATTACTTAAGTAGATAAGTAATTAAATGAACAATTTGTAACCTTTTTTGTTGCAAATTTCCTATTAATTAGTATGAGTGACATTATGAGCTCAAACAAGAAAAAGGAAAAAAAAATGAAAGAATATCCCAAAAATAAATAAGAACATAAATATGAACTTGGAGCGCATGATGTTGGACTGCATTGCAGTTGTGATGTAAGCCATCAGATCGTGATTGAGGGATACAATAGTCTTTTAACGTACTCTCCTCTTAAAAACCGCCTATTTGATTAAAGAGTAATGTTGACTGTGGAATGACTATTTGTACAGTTATTAAATAGCAGAAAATTCCCTTATTTCAAATAATTTGTCAACAGAAAAGTTGCCAGTAGGGTTAAACAAGCTGGGACGGTTAAGGTGGTTAGAGAGATTTTCCAATTGTTAAGGAAAGTCAATGTTTTGTTGTGTTTGTTTGTTAGTTTGTCTTTTTTTTTTTTTTTTTTTTTGTTGTTGTTGTTGTTGCGATTAGAAGCTCTTATACTTATAATATTGCTCTTCTCTTTAGTGTTTGTAGCTATTGGGTTGTTCTTATACTCGATAATGAACAATTATTTGTTTGCCTATAATGGTTGTGTATGTTTTTTTGGGTCAATATGTATTTATCTTTTATTGGATGAAAGGATTGAAGAATAAATAAGAAAAGTGATGGAATTGTTTTCGGTTTGCTTATTTTTTTTATGAAAACCTGTTGAAGCAGATTCAATTTCGATGAAAATTTTCTTGAAATTTCTTACAATCGCCGTAAGATTTGATCGGGTGTTTCACATTTGCTTTAGTTAGATTCTCCATAAATAAAAATCTCGACTGTTAATGATTAGTTAAGAGAATATAAATGGAATCATCAAGTGAAAAAACTGACATGCTTCTGTACATCTAGTAGTTAACACCAAAAGTCAATTGACTTTCTATTTTGCCTGGCCTTGGCAGAATCTGTATGAAATTCCACTACTAATTACTGCTTCTCTCCATTCCACTACTACTAGATTATTTACTTGCCGTTAAGCTATCTCGTGAGGATTCCACTACTAGTTATTGGATCAATTTCATTTTTTTTAAAATTTTTTTTTTTTGATTACCCAGGTTCCCCAGCTTCGCCGGATCAATTCTGGACCATCAGGTATCGGCCCCTCAGTATGCTGGCGGAGGTAAATCGCGGGATATGCCCTATGCAGCCAGGGTGGCAGCACCCCTTATACTCCTGGCCCCAAGGGAGCCCTCCTACGAGGCAATTACATCACTATTACAACACCAAATGGCTGCTCCAGTGCTCCTGCCAAGATTTGAACTTCCCACACTGAGGTTGCAAGCCCAGCAGTGCTGCTTCCTTAACTGCACGGATGTGTCCCGGGGGACTCCTAAGGACCCTGAAATCCATAGTAAAAATTAAACCACATAGATTCCCCTTGAGTAGAAATTAAACCACATGGATCAATTTCATCTTGTTATGATGAATCTTATATATTTTCAGGATTTGGAACTGTTTTTAGAAATATAAATAAAAAAAAAAAATTGTTGCCTTTGTGCTTTCAATATCAATGATGCTTGAGATTCTGTCATATTTTTCGTATAGCACCTTCATATTATTGATCAAATAATTAAACTTTAATTAAAAGTATGAAAATTTTGATTATCTTTGATGCCCCAATAAAACGTTATTTATAATTATTTTTAAATTTTCATGAGAGTAAATAATTTATATTTACATTAAATAATGGTTAAAGATTAACTTATTCATAAAAAAAGGTCAAAATAAGATGTTTATTTTGAAACAGAGTGAGTATTATATAATTGTACCAAACTAATAGTATAATTTTATGTTAACCTGCCCAGTTACTTATGCGTGAAAGCATGCTCCCACAAAACTCGGATCCAAGAAAGCATGCACCCAGAAACTCGGATCCAATGTTGCACTTATGTTGCAAACGTCGATTTTACTTGAGATTGTGATTAGGGGGTTTGAAATTTTAAAAATTATAAACTGTTCAAAATAATTATCTAATTTTTACTTTTTAAAAAAATAAAATAAAAATCTTAGGGGCGGAACCATGCACAAATTATTGAGATCAGCTGCCCCATTTGATTTGAAAATTAAAAATATTATTAGTGCAAATTTTGTCAAATATCTTTAAAGTCAAGGAAGCATTTATGTGAAATAAATGAAAATTCGCTCCCAATTATGTAGAGAAAAATATATACCAACTTTTTTTTTTACGATGGGTCTGTCTATTAAGGATACATCTCCTAGGATTTCCTAAAGTTTCTTGTTTGTTATTCATTCTAGACTATTCTTGTATATATTATACTCCCTCCGTCCCAATAGTAGCTGTCCAATTTTTGGATTGCACGCAAATTAAGAAAATGAGGGGAAGTAAAAATGTTGTGAGTGTAATTTGAAAATAGGAGAGAGAATGAGTGGAGAGAATAGTAAATTATAATGGTGTTGTGAGTATTAAAATAATGTAGGAGAGAGAATGAGTGGAGGGAATAGTAAAGATTCCTTTGTCAAAAAAGGAAAGTGAAAGCTATTAATGGGACACCCAAAATGGCAAAATGGGAAGCTACTATTAAGACGGAGGGAGTATTATATTAGAATATGAAACTAAATATTTGTGTTGTATTTAGATTAAAAAACTCAATATTTGTATTAGAATATGACCCTCTCTTGTACTATATAGTGTCAGTTTGTGAATAATGAGAATCAAGTTTTTCCATTCTCATATGGTATCAGAGCTAAAAACATCAAAAACCCTAAAATCCTAGCAATCCAACTTTCGGCACCCTCCCTCTCCTAACGCTAGAATGGCCGGCTCCTCCTCCATCATCCCAATGCCGCCGAACCCGACCACCCCATCTTCTTGGTCAACCTATCCCACTGTTGCGCTCTCACCTACCTTACATGGTCATCTCAAATAACATCCATCATTTTCGGCCTCGAGGATAACATCAACATCACCACCCCATGCCGTCGCCACATCTGACGACGAGCCTGCCAAGCCCGCCACCACCACATCCGTCCCTAACCTGCCATTAAAACCTGGTGTCGACAAGATCGCCTCATCATTGGGGCTCTCATCGATACTATAGATCATGATGTTGCCCCACTTGTTCATCAAGCTGCCACCTCCCATGAAGCTTGGACCACCCTCAAAACTACATATGCCAACCCCTCCCGCGGTCACATCCTCCATATAACCTTGCCAATCTCACAAAAAACCAACTCTCCATCTCGTACTACATGAACGCTGTCAAATCCTACACCGAGAAGCTTGCCAGCAAACCCATGGATCCCAAAGACATAATCTCCACAATCCTTAAAGGTTTGGACTATGAAACTTTTAAACCCATTATCGACTCAACCCGTGCCCGTGATAACCCTATCTCCTTTGAAGCCCTACATGTAAAACTTATTCAACACGAACTCACCCTCAAACAAACCGCCTCGCCCACCCCCTTCCCACCACCGCCTTCACCGCCCAAGCTCGCCCACCACCCAAACGCACTCCCTATCGTACCACAAGTTCTTCTCCCTCCTCTGGCTCGAGTACCACACCCCTCCCTTTTAAGGGCAAGTGCCAATACTGTCTCAACACCGGTCATGTCATCTCCCAATATCGTCAGTTTAAATGTGACTACCCCACAGTCACCTTCCCCCCACTCCCTCGTCAGAATCGAAACCCTAACCCTAATCCTCAAGCCCACACCGTCGCTTTTCACAATCCCCCTCCCCCTCCCTCGTGGCTCATCGACAGTGGTGCAACCTATTGGTGTAGTGCCCTAGGCGTTTAGTTATGTTTGACTTATAATTTAAACCGCTATGTAATCGTCTTTATCATTTATTATAGAGAAAGTTTATTTGATTCATTATATGTTTACATGTTTATTATATTGAACTGCGTCCCTAGTTATTATGAATAACTAGTATAAGTTGGTAGTGGATAATCATGGAGATGATTATATGCATGTGATGCACATTACACTTATGGATACTTGCTAGAGAACAAGTATTGGACATGACCTACCGATGAGATTTATGACATGGTCTATAATCATATGTGTCATGATTAAATCTCATGATAGTCGTATTATTGAATCCTTTGAACCTGAGATTATCATCGTCTTCCACATGATGAACATTGTGTTTGATATAGTCTAACACTACCTTTAATCGGATAGCAATAAGGGTTATATTGGCAATATTGGATTCTTGTAGGGAAGAATGATAAGTCAAGATGGGATTTGTCCCTCTCGTTGAGAGAGATGTTTGCTTGGGCCCCTCGATGAATGATGTTGATGAAATGTGTGGCCACACTCAAGTGATTTGATAGAGATCAAATGCATTTGGATTATCAACATATTCGGAATCGAGAAAGCATTAAACATGTGAGTTGAGATGGACCATGACTCATGTTCAATAGGACATCGTGGACAAAGGGATTGTGACATTTGATTATCAAGGAATCAAGCTTTTATGTTATATTTAATTGGGTGGACATAATGACTTGCTAGAAGTCACTTATGTCTTGTGAGGTTGATGTTTCAACTCACTACCAACATAAAATATAATTCCTAAAGGGTCACACACAAAAGAACGAATTAAAAATGCCTAAAAGAGTGAAATCTGGGGTCAGGGGACGACTCGTCCCCAGTTGGCCCAATTCGTCCCTTGTGAAGGGACGACTGTATCAGAGAGCATTCAATAGGGGACGACTCGTGCCCTATGGGACGAGTCGTGCTCATGACTCGTGCCCCTAGGGACGAGTAGTCCTAGCGGCGCTGAAAATCCATTTTGGCTTGAAAAAAGGACTCTTTTCCCTAAGTGTTAGAGATTTATAACAAGTATAAATAGAACCCTTTTGTACCATCCATAGGTGGCGAAAATTAGAGTTTTTGAAACACTAATTGGTTGATTTTGATTATGAATCAAAGATCAAATTCCATAGATTCATTCTACCAAAAAGTCATTGATTATTGAAAAGCGTTTCAATAATCGGGGATCGTCTAGCAATTCAACAAGAAGCGTTCTTGGTCCGTTCGCGTGTGGATTATCGATAGAGGGTGATTATTTTATCACCAAAATCTTGAAGACTTCAATCGTTGATTCATCACAAGGTTTAGAACAAGGAGAAGATCAAAAACCTTCATCAACGATTTTTGAGATTCGTTTTGAGATTCGCTTTTGAAGATATGTTTTCGAACAAACAAATCGCATTAAGGTATGTAAATTCTATTTCATGTTTCTAATCTATTCATGCTAGACGGATTCAAGGGCTACGGTTTTGTTGTTTTTCAAAGTTTTTCCGCTGCGTTTGTAACCCCAAAGCCCAATAGTGGTATCAGAGTCGTGTCTTGCCATGATTAGGATTGAAATTGGCTTGCTAGATTTAATTTGATTAATTGCTATCCATGATATATGAAATAGATCTAGATTTTATGTGTTTTGTTTTGTGAAAAATAAGCATATGAGATATGCCATGGTCATGATTTATGATTGATTAATATGATTAGTTATCACATAGGTTATTGATCTGTTTAATATGATTAAAGTAGATTGGTAAATTCTCAAAATTGGATCAAAGTGTTTGTATGAAATTTTGTAAAGCCCTATGTTCATGATTATGTACACATAAGATTTATGTTACAACCATGCGATGTTTGTTATTATGTGTAAAACCTGCTAAATAATTAAGTCTTGTGACATTCCTTGATTAGAACACTTGTGAAATTTGTATTTTGATGTAGTTTCGACTCAGTTTGGTGCATCTTTATATATTAATATGTGATCAATATGAAATAACGGTTGATGTAGTTTTGACTTAGTTAGGTGCATCGTTCCATGTCTCATACATTTGAAAAAGGTTTTGACTTAATTGGTGCTTTCAAATGAGATTTGACCCAAGGCATAGATGAGATTTAAAATATGTTTTTGACATATGATGTCTAAGAAAATCTCATAAAAGATCTAAAAGTCATATAGAGATATGATTGATGTTTCTACCTAAATAGCTTGATTTCGGGCATTGACTCAGTTAAACGTAAATCAAGTGAAATTTGAATCTTAGCCTACTATGATTATATGATGCATGTTTGTATTTGAAGGTGTATAATTTAGTGGGAGTATTTATGAAATACATTATTTTCTCTTAGATGATAAATGTGTTGATACTTATATGTTTCATTGTTTGCATATTTTATTTTAGTAATGCCAACTCACAATAATCAGCCCATGTCACTGAGATTCGTCCTTGAGAATGACAAGCTCGAAGAGAACGGTACAAACTATTTTGATTGGATCAGAAGCCTAAGAATTGTTCTAAGGCAAGAGAAGAAAATGTACGTTCTTGACGAACCCGCTCTACCTCCACCTGCTGCCAATGCTTCAAGGGCAGATAAGGATGCTCACAAGAAACATGTTGATGATTCTAATGATGTGATGCCTTATGCTTACCACCATGTCTAAGGCCCTTCAGAAGGACCTTGAGCACATGGAAGCTGCTCTTGATCTTGCGGAGCGCTTAAAGGAAATATTCTAAGTGCAAGCAAGACAAGAGAGGTATGATGTGGTTAAAGCCCTAACTGCATGCAAGATGCAAGAGGGGCAGTCGGTTGGTGCTCATATCCTTAAGATGAAGGGTCACATTGAGCATCTCGAAAGGCTTGAAAATCTGATGAGTTTGGAACTCGCCACGGATTTGATGTTGAATTCATTGCCTGAAAGTTATGGTCATTTTATAATGCACTATCACATGAGTGACATGGATAAGAATCTCTCGAAATTGCATGCGATGCTTAAGACCGCAGAGAATAATATCAAGAAGCCCGGAATGACAAACGTGTTAATGGTTAACAAAGGTAAAGGTTCAAGAAAGATGGCAAAGGTAAAGCAAGTGTTGCTAAACCTAAGGCAAAAGTTGCCGTTGCCGGAGAGGCTCCCAAAGTGTCTCAAAAGGATGCGGTTTGCTACCATTGCCAAGAGGTTGGTCATTGAAAGCGCAACTGCAAGGCCTACAAGGAAGGCCTAAAGACGAAGAAGGGCAATACGATTGCTTCTGATTCAGGTATCTATATGATAGATATTTTCCTTTTTATTTCTAGTTCATGAGTGTTGGATACCGGATGTGAATCTCACATTTATTTAAATGTGCAGGGACTAAGGAATAGGAAGCTACTCAAACAAGGTGAAGTTGACCTACGTGTGGGGAATGGAGCAAGAGTTGTTGCATTAGCCGTAGGGATATATGATGTAACTTTACCTAGTGGCTTAGTACTTGTTTTGAACAATTGTTACTATGTTCCGAATTTGAGTAGGAATATTATTTCCGTTTCTTGTTTGGATAATGAAGGGTATAATTTTATTATTGCGAATAAGAAGTTTTATATTTATTTAAATGATATGCTTTATGGTATTGAAAATTCATTTAATGGCCTTTATGTTCTTGATGTTCATGAGAAACAAAATAATGTTGATAATGTTTATCATGTGGACAAGAAGTCTAAATCGAATGACGTGAACAACACGTTCATGTGACATTGTTGGCTTGGTCATATAAATGAGAAACACATCTCTAAACTTCATAAGGATGGTATGTTAGACTCACATGATTATGAATCATATGAGATATGTAAATCTTGTTTATTGGGCAAAATGACAAAACCACCCTACACTAAGAGTAGTGAAAGGGCTAGTGATTTATTGGGCCTAATACATACCGATGTATGTGGATCAATGAGCAGCATTGCTAGGGAAGGATTTCGGTATTTCATTACATTCACCGATGACTTATCTAGATATGGCTATGTCTATCTGATGAAGTCCAAAAGTGAATTGTTTGAGATGTTTAAAATATTTCAAAATGAAGTACAAAATCAACTTGGCAAAAATATTAAAGCACTTCGATCCGATCGTGGTGGAGAATATTTGATGCAGTATGATGGGATAAATATGAGTTTTATTTTAATTAATTGTTATTTTATTAGCATTTTCGGAATTAAATGTAGTAGGATGATTATAAGAGGTTTTAGAGTAGATTTAGCATTGATTTAGTAGTTTTAGACTTCTATTAGGTTACCTTATAGGTTAGGCTTTATTTTAGGAGGATATTTCTTGTTTTCTAAGTTTTATGAGTGCTATAAAATAGCCTCAAAGTTGTAATCCGAAAATGAGACTTTGATATTTGATTTTATGAAATATAGTTTTGCTTTGAGCAACTATCATTGAGGGTTTAAATCCCGTCTTGTATTCTCAATTCCGTTCAGTCATTCCTCTCATTATCATATAACTTCAGTTCACTCTATCATTTGGTATCAGAGCCTGGTTGAATTGATGACTGAACGAAGGCGTGGTCATGGTCTTCATGGTGTTCGTAGAAGGGTTCGTGAAGCGAAGCCCCAGGCATACGATCCCCATCACGAACGTGACCTATATGAAATCAAGAAGGACGAACTGCGAAGAAAGATTCAAGATCTCAAACTCCGTTTGTTGCGTTCCGAGATTCGAGAACTCCAAAGACACTTTGATCGGGTGGAGGGTCGACGAATCCAACGACAACTAGCGCAGTTGGAGGACTCAGATTCAGACGTATCGTCTGATGAAGAGGGCTCGGAGTCAGATCTGTGGTCTGATGATGATGAGGATATCTATCCTTTCGATCGTGATCAAGAACTTGAGTGCAAGAGAGAGGCCGATCCTCTGACTCTTGACGAGTTTTGTGACCGATTGAATCCTGTTCCCGTGGATTGCTTTGTTGATTCAACGGGTTCCGACGTTGTCATTGATTGGTCAAAACCACCAATCTTTGATGACGATAATTATGAAGATGATATTGAGGGTTTTGACCCGGCGAAGCCATTGTGTTGCGTAGAACCTGGGAGCAGGTTGTGATTTTCTGGGTTCATCTATTTTACTGAAAGGAGGTATTTTTGGTTCTTATTGTTATGAGGATCCCTTTTATGTTGAAGTTCCGTTTATTTCGCAATCTGGGTTCTTCAAAGGTTTATTCATTGAGAGTTTTTTAGTAAACGGATGGACAGATTGGATGGATGTGATGAGAAGTGCTACTAAGTATACAGTTCGAAGACGTTTGAAGCTTAAGTTTTCAGAGATATTTCCGAAGAGCAACGACTCAAATTCGAGGTCGAATTTTTCTAAGAAGAGGAGAATGATGCAGTATGATGGGATAAATATGAGTTTTATTTTAATTAATTGTTATTTTATTAGCATTTTCGGAATTAAATGTAGTAGGATGATTATAAGAGGTTTTAGAGTAGATTTAGCATTGATTTAGTAGTTTTAGACTTCTATTAGGTTACCTTATAGGTTAGGCTTTATTTTAGGAGGATATTTCTTGTTTTCTAAGTTTTATGAGTGCTATAAAATAGCCTCAAAGTTGTAATCCGAAAATGAGACTTTGATATTTGATTTTATGAAATATAGTTTTGCTTTGAGCAACTATCATTGAGGGTTTAAATCCCGTCTTGTATTCTCAATTCCGTTCAGTCATTCCTCTCATTATCATATAACTTCAGTTCACTCTATCAATATTTGAGCCAAGAGTTTGACAATCATCTCAAAAACTGTGGAATTGCTTCAGAGTTGACTCCATCCGGAACGCCACAATGGAATGGTGTTTCCGAGAGGAGGAATAGAACCCTATTAGATATGTTCGTTCGATGATAAGTCAAGTAGACCTTTCTATATCCTTTTGGGGACATGCATTAGAGACTGTTGCGTTCACACTGAACAGAGTCCCTACTAAATCGGCTCCTAAGACCCCACATGAGATGTGGCATGGAAGAAAACCTAGTTTGTTTTTCATGAAGATTTGGGGTTGCGAAGCTTATGTGAAGAGACTTGTCTCCGATGAGTTAGCACCTAAATTCGACAAGGTTATTTTCATTGGTTATCCTAAGGAAACCAAAGGGTATTACTTTTACAATCGCAATGAGAACAAAGTGTTTGTTGCTCAATATGGTACCTTTCTTGAGAAACAATTTCTCAATAAAGGAACTACTGGGAGTAAAGTTGATCTTGAAGAAATTCAAGAACCCGAAAATAACATGGAACCGATAGTAGAGACTGAACCAAGTCCACAAGGAGTTATGGAATCGGTTCAAGATCCACAAGTCCATTATAGATCGGATAGGTTATGATCCACACTCAAGATATATGGATTTCTCGTGTCGAAAAGTAATGAAGTGGAAGTCATTGAGAATGACAAACCTACTTCCTATCAAGAGGCGATATCCACTCATGATTCGGATAAATGGTTGGAGGCCATGGTATCCGAATTACAATCCATGTCGGATAATCAAGTTTGGAACTTGATTGAGCCATCCGAAGGTGTAAAAAATATAGGGTGCAAGTGGGTCTTCAAGAAGAAGACTGACATGGATGGGAAGGTGCATACTTACAAGGCTAGGCTTGTAGCAAAGGGATATAGGCAGACTTAGGTGTATACTATGATGAAACCTTTTCGCCTGTTGCAATGCTTAAGTCTGTTAGAATTTTAATTGCCATAGCCGCGTGTTATGACTACGAGATATGGCAAATGGATGACAAAACGGCTTTTCTAAATGAGAAGTTACTCGAGGATGTGTATATGACAAAACCCGAAGGTTTTGTCGATCCAAGAAATTCTAACAAAGTTGCAGAGATTCATATATGGATTGAAGCAAGCTTCTAGGAGTTGGAATCTTCGTTTTGACGAAAAGATCAAAGAGTTTGATTTTGTCAAGAACGAAGATGAACCTTGTGTATACATGAAATTCAGTGGGAGCGTAGTACTATTTCTCTTATTGTATGTCGATGATATCTTACTCATTGGAAATGACATTCCTGTACTTTAGACTGTCAAGTCTTGGTTAGGGAAATGTTTCTCAATGAAAGATATGGGTGAAGCCGCTTACATCCTTGACATCAAGATCTATAGAGATAGATCTAAAGAATAATTGGTTTGAGTCAAGGTACTTACATTGACAAGGTTCTTAGAAGATTCAAGATGGAAAATTCTAAGAGAGGCAACTTGCCAATGGGTCATGGTGTTACTCTTAGCAAGAATCAATGTCCTAAGACAACTGATGAGCGAAAGAGGATGAATGAGGTTCCGTACGCTTCGGCTATTGGATCTATCATGTACGCCATGATTTGTACTAGACCCGACGTCTCGTATGCTCTAAGCATGACAAGTCGATACCAATCTGATCCTGGTGAGAACCATTGGATGGCAGTCAAGACGATCCTTAAGTACTTAAGAAGGACTAAGGATGTGTTCTTGATCTTTGGAGGGATGGAAGAAGATCTTGTTGTAAGAGGTTACACAGATGCTAGCTTCCAAACCGACAAGGATGATTTCCGATCGCAGTCGAGATTTGTGTTTATGCTTAACGGAGGTGCAATTTGTTGGAAGAGTTCCAAGCAGAGTACCATAGCCGATTCTACAACCAAGGCCGAATATATAGCGGCATCCAATGCAGCTAAGGAGGCAATTTGGATCAAGAAGTTCATTAGTGACTTGGAAGTTGTTCCAAGTATCACTAATTCAGTGGAACTTTATTGTGACAATGATGGTGCCATTGCGCAAGCAAAGGAACCAATGTCACATCAGCGATCCAAACATATACTTAGACGTTTCCATCTCATTCGAGAGTTCATTGATCGGGGAGACGTTAAGATATGTAAAGTATCAATCGATAATAACATTGGGGATCCACTTACAAAGCCCCTGGCACAAGTAAAGCATGATGGTTATGTGAGGTCCATGGGTATACGATACATAGATGGAGCCTAGTGCAAGTGGATGATTGTTGGTGTAGTGCCCTAGGCGTTTAGTTATGTTTGGCTTATAACTTAAACCGCTATGTAATCGTCTTTATCATTTATTATAGAGAAAGTTTATTTGGTTCATTATATGTTTACATGTTTATTATATTGAACTGCGTCCCTAGTTATTATGAATAACTAGTATAAGTTGGTAGTGGATAATCATGGAAATGATTATATGCATGTGATGCACATTACACTTATGGATACTTGCTAGAGAACAAGTATTGGACATGACCTACCGATGAGATTTATGACATGATCTATAGTCATATGTGTTATGATTAAATCTCATGATAGTCGTGTCATTGAATCCTTTAAACCTGAGATTATCATCATCTTCCACATGATGAACATTTTGTTTGTTATAGTCTAACACTATCTTTAATCGGATAGCAATAAGGGCTATGTTGGCATGATTGGATTCGTGTAGGGAAGAATGATAAGTCAAGATGGGATTTGTCCCTCTCGTTGAGAGAGATGTTTGCTTGGGCCCCTCGATGAATGATGTTGATGAAATGTGTGGCCATACTCAAGTGATTTGATAAAGATTAAATGCATTTGGATTATCAACATATTCGAAATCGAGAAAGCATTGAACATGTGAGTTGACATGGACCATGACTCATGTTCAATAGGACATCATGGACAAAGGGATTGTGACATTTGATTATCAAGGAATCAAGCTTTGATGTTATATTTAATTGGGTGGACATAATGACTTGCTAGAAGTCACTTATGTCTTGTGAGGTTGATGTTTCAACTCACTACCAACATAAAATATAATTCCTAAAAGATCACACACAAAATAACGGATTAAAAATGGCTAAAAGAGTGAAATCTGGGGTCAGGGGACGACTCGTCCCCAGTTGGCCCAATTCGTCCCTTGTGAAGGGACGACTGTATCAGAGAGTGTTCAATAGGGGACGACTCGTGCCTTATGAGACGAGTCGTGCTCACGACTCGTGCCCCTGGGGACGAGTCGTCCTGGCGGCGCTGGAAACCCGTTTTGGCTTGGAAAAAGGACTCTTTTCCCTAAGTGTTAGGGATTTGTAACAAGTATAAATAGAACCCTTTGTCCCAGCCATATGTGACAAAAATTAGAATTTTTGAAACACTAATTGGTTGATTTTGATTACGAATCAAAGATCAAATTCCATAGATTCATTCTACCAAACAGCCAATGATTATTGAAAAGCGTTTGAATAAACGGGGATCATCTAGCAATCCAACAAGAAGCGTTCTTGGTCCGTTCGCGTGTGGATTACCGATAGAGGGTGATTACTTTATCACCAAAAGCTTGAAGACTTCAATCGTTGATTCATCACAAGGTTTAGAACAAGGAGAAGATCAAAAACCTTCATCAACGGTTTTTGAGATTCGTTTTGAGATTCGCTTTTGAAGATCCATTTTCGAACAAACAAATCGCATTAAGGTATGTAAATTCTATTTCATATTTCTAATATATTCATGCTAGACGGATTCAAGAGATAGGGTTTTGTTGTTTTTCAAAGTTCTTCCACTGCGTTTGTAACCCCAAAACCCAACACAACCAACCACATCACCAATGATCTCTCCCATCTCGCATTACATACACCCTGCAATGGCAGTGACAACGTCATCATCAGAGATGGTTCTTCTCTTCCTATTTCTCACATAGGTTCTTTCTCTCTCTCTCTCTCTCCACACCCTCCTTCTCCCTACTTTTCAACAATGTCTTGCATGTTCCTCTTATCACTCAAAATATTCTTTCGGTATCTCAATTATGTCATGACAATAATGCTATCATTGAATTCTCACACTCTTCTTTTCTCATTAAGGACAAAGCAACGAATCAAACCCTTCTCCATGGAATTCTTGAGGGTGACGTCTACATTTGGCATCCTCAGTCCATTCGAGCTCATTCCAGCATTATTTCTTCGCAGTTGTGGCATCATAGATTAGAGCATCCCGCTCCCCCTATTCTTAGTTTGTTACGTAGCAAGTTTTATTTATCTATTTCTTCCAGTTTATCTCCGTGTAATTCCTGTTTTATTAATAAAAACCACAAACTGCCTTTTGCATCCTCTTCTCTTATTTCGCATGCTCCACTAGATCTCATCTTTTCAAATGTATGGATCTCTCCTATTCATTTCCTGATCAATTCAATTACTATGTCATTTTGTTGATTACTATATCAAATACATTTGATTTTATCCCTTAAAACACAAATATGACACTTATAATACCTTTCTTCACTTCAAAACACTAGTCAAAAAATACTTTCAACGTCCCATGATTTAGGTCTACTCTGACAACGGTGGTGAATACCTCAAACTCACACCCACTCTAGCTCAAAATGGCATCACCCACCTTACCACCCCACCTCACACCCCTGAGCACAACACTACAAGAAAACTTACTTTTTGCGATGGCCAATTGCCATCGCATAACATCTATATGCCATCCCACTCTAGCTCAAAATGGGTATGCTGAACGTCGTCACCGCCACATTGTTGAAACAGGTCTCACCATCCTTTCTCATGCCTACCTACCCTTCACCTTCTGGCCTTATGCCTTCACCACTGCTACCTACCTAATAAACTGAATGCCTACTCCCACTCTCAACAATGATTCCCCCTATTTTCTCCTATTCCGCTCCCCTCCAAACTACACCAAATTACCTAGCTTTGGATGTCTATGTTATCTCTGACTTCGCCCATACACCCCCCACAAGTTAGCCCCAAAATCTATTCCCTGCATATTTGTTGGCTATTCACCTGCACAAAGTGCGTATTACTGTCTTGACCCTACCTCTCGTCACGTCCGTTTTGTTGAAACCACATTCCCCTACAACTCCCTCACCTCCACCTCTTCCACCTCCTCCACTCCCCCTTCCTCTGACTGGCACACCTTATTTTTTCCTATTCTAAACACTTCTACCTCCTTACCACCTCCTTCCCTTGCCCCCACCCCTCCCCAGTTTTCCCATTCTCATACAGTCAAGGGTCAATAAAAGAGATCGAACCCTAAACTTTATCAAATTATTATGGTCAAAATTTTATTGAGTTGAATATAAAATTAAAATTGGACAATTTTGTAGAAGTATAATGTAGACTTTTGTTAAAAAAAAATAAATAAATAAATAAATAAAGGCTCTATTCCTACGTTACGTTTATGGAGTTTATGCCACAAATTGTAGAATTGAGAAATGATGGAGTTTATTAAAAAGAGGAATAAAAGCTTAATAAATTAAGTGATACTTAATATTTGTACCCCACAATTACAAATACCACAGTATTTAGTAGGTGCGTGCTGTACGGATGCTTACTATTTCAAGGTTATATCATTAAAATCATTAAATAAGATTAGGTCGGCAATTGTTTTCAGGATCCAATTTGTTTTATTTACCTTATTGATTTTTTTGGTCATTATATATTTGTAATGAAAAGTACAGCCTCTTTTATAGACTTTATTAAATTTTGGAATAAGTTTGTGACAAATGAGACTTTATTTAAATTGTTTGTCAACTATAACTATTGGCCGGCTCATATAGTCCTAACCGCAATAGGATTGCGTGGCTCAACCCTTTCCATCATTTTTTATGCACATCCGATTCTATTTATGGATACTCCCTCCGGCTCGTAATAATACGGATATTAAGAAAAATGTTAGTGTAATAAATGTTATAAATATGAAAAGTGATGTAAAATAGAGATAATGAGGTAAAAAAATAATAAATGAAAAGTTGTTAGGAGGGTGTGGGTGGGTCTCTCATTGAATATTTTTTTTTTATTTTTGAGGTTGTCCTATTTCAAATAAAACACGACAAAACATCCTAATTCAAGCGAGATATTAAGAGAGTATATAAAAGTAATGTACTTACTGATGCTGCAGGAAATGTGCTTATCAATCTTCCTCCACGTGGCAGGACTGATCACCTGGCTTCTTGACCTGAAAACAGAACCCACGACTAGCCGGATGTGTCTCCGGCGAAGACGCTCGGGCGTGAGAGTAAGATCACAGTGTATATAGCTCAAAATGTATTGAATAATGAACTCAGAATACAAAATGGCAGTTACCTTTCACCGTTTGGTAGTGATGAAGTATTTATAGGCAAGAGTGATGTATTTTTGGGGAGGCAGCATGTCCTCCGAGATTATAGCGGCGGTTACTTGGTCATGGGCACGTGTCTATAACGGTCCCTGATTTGTAGGGATGTAGTTGTGAGCATTGATTGACCAAATAAGCAAGTGTCGGGTCGTCACTTGCCGATTTAGGTCGAGGTCGCCACTCGTGGAATGGTCGACACCGTCGGGTAGAGCATGGTTCGTACCCGAATAGTAGCATGGATCCCGAGGTCGGACTAAGTTAGGTCGGGACCCTGTAAGTCGGACCGTGGGCTTAGTCGACTGATGTGTGAGATGGGCCTTGGGCCTTGATCCGATTGGATTAGTTTCATTGAGAATGTGGGTGCCAACGCTATCTGTGATTGGGCTTTACTCGTTTGGCCCAATTCGACACTTTTGGTATGTTCAGTGGCCCCCAACTTTCGAGTTGACTTCGTCGACTTGGAAGTTAAGAAGATTTCTTTGCCAAAAATTGCTTTACTCGAAGCTCAGTACTAATCTTTGAAGTAGGTCGACCATGATGACGTGGCAACATCCTGATCGTTGGTGACGGACGGTTGGAGATGAAGGAGCGCCGGTTTTAGTAATGATTGCAATTCTGACTCTTGGAACTCCTTCTCGGAAACCGCTTCAGCTTTTAATTTTGGAAAATTAATTTTGATTTTCTTTTCCCCTTCCAAATTTAGGAAAATATAAATAGAGAAATCCCTCTTCGTTTAGAACTTTTACTGCTCTAGAACTTCTTCTTCTCCGGCGATAATCAAGGGATTTCAGCAAGATTTAAATTCAACTCTCGGCTCCAGCAACGAACTTCCTTTCTTCAATCAATTGAGGTATTTCCCTTGTATTTTTGTTTTAGGACTTTAATTTCTGCTTGGTGCTTAATTCCGCCATGGCTAGAACCTTTAGTAGTGAACCAGGAGCTTGGTATGGCTACTGTACTATTAATCGTAGGGCATGTAAGAACGTGAACGGTGAGTGGAGAGAGATGTCCTTAGATGAGTGTGCCTCCATTTTGACTAGTTGGGGATTGAATTACACTGAGATAGGGCTACCCATTGTAGGAGAACTTGAGAATGTGGTGATTGACGACTCAAATGTTGTCACTTTTCATCTGTTCCATGAATTGCTTGACCATATCACCCTGTTTTATGTTAGGGACGTCCATAAGCCCTCCTTCCTTAGAAATAGAATAGGTTTTCCAGGGGAGTTTAGGTCGCCCTTAGGTAGGTCGACTGAATGTGATCATAGGACTGACTCCCCTGTTTCTCCTTCTTCTTGTACAGATATGACAACTCAAGAAGGAAATGCTGCTTCGACCTCCTCTGGCCCCCGAATTGTGAATGCATTTGGTTCCTCTGTTGTACCGGGGAAGAACGAGAGAGGATATATACCCAGTAGGCCTCTTCGAGGGAAGAAAAATATGGAGTCCCGATACAACATGATTTATGATTTCTGTGGAGTAAGTAGAGTGGATTATAGGATAACCATCCTTAGCAAGGCGGACTTTATGGCCAAGTTCCGTACCAGCTTCACTACTGATGCCACTAGGGTGGCCTTCTTTTATGGACAGTTTGAGGCGGGGTTGAGGTTGCCCTTAGATCCTTTCATCAACGAGTTTCTGGAGTGCATGGATGCTCTTCCTCTTCAGCTTGGGGCCAACACTTGCAGAGTACTAGTGTGCTTTGCCATGGTATGCAGGTTTCTAGGCCATGAACCTTGCATGAGAGTCTTCAAAGAATTTTTTGCTCCAAAGCTCGACAAGGCAGATTGGGGGATTAGTACTCCTTCCAAACCCAATTCTCCAAAATTATTCGCCAACCTTCCCAACAAACATAGCAGCTGGAATTCCTATGTGGTAATTGTAGAGAGTAGGCTGGGATGGGAGTTCCCCTTGCCAAATAGCGAGTCTGACACTATTGACGAGGAAAACTATTGGGAGCCTCCATGGCACCAAACCTTGTATAGGAAGTTGTGTGCGTTGGTCGCGAAGAGGCCCATTAGCTGGGAGGTGTTAGGGACAACCAAGTATAACTACATCCAAGCTGGGATGATGCCTGGGGATGGAGTGGTAGAACCCCTTGTTCCTGTATTGAGAGGCCAGGTATACCCGGACTGGGTTACTCATTCCTTGGGTAGGTTGAAGGAGAACTGTCAATTTTGTCAGAAGAATGAAAATTACTGCAAAGACCGCGGAGAGCATGTTGGTGGTAAGGATTTACTTGGCCTGCATTCATTAGCTCGTCCATTGTTAACTTGCATAAGTAGCTTATCATTGGCACATAGCGTTGTTTTTAGCTGCATATACAACTCTTAGATCGTCCGTTGTCTGCTCGTATGTAGAACTTAGTTAGCTCGTACATAGAACTATTTCGAGTTGCAACTCTTTATCAAATTGCCTGCTCGTATGTAGAGTTATTCAATTCGTACATAGAACTGCTTTGAATTGTATCAATTACCTCGTCAATGATTTACTCGTAGGACTGTTTTGAATTGTCGAGCTAACACTTGATTCTTTTGATGTCGTGCAGTTTTAACTCCCGAACAAGAAGCAAATATGGTGCGCATTGTTGGGGTTTCTGACAAGAGGAAAGCCAAGAGGGCTCATGGGGCTGCCAATGCTAAGGCGAGCAGGGAGAGAGAAGCTGCTGCTAGGAATAATTTACTTCCGAAGGATGTTGCTGGAATGATCCCGATGGAAGAGGTCGAGCAGGAAGACCCTTTGCAAAGCGGCACCCAATCTAATGATGCCAATGAAGGAGGTGGTGATTCTCATAGGTCAGTAAGGGCAAGTCTGAGCTCCGACCCAAATCAAGACGCCAATATGGAGACCTCTGGAGCTGGGATGATGGGGGCTAGCCCTTTATTGGTCGTCAACGTTGATGAAGATGATATGGAAGAAGAGGACGATCGTCCTATAAGCTCGAAGAAGAGGTCCCGATCTGAGAAGGGCAAGTCTGTGTCCTCGACCCAATTGCCTCCACCAGCCTTCATTCCTCCCAGTAAGGAGTCTCTGGATGAAAAGATGAAGAGGCTGAGTGATGTTCCTCCACTGGAAGGGTTTAACAGCTTGAGCCGTCGCTATCCCGACATGAGCCTGGGCCAAGTGATTGTTAGGAGGGCAATAGATGTCGATCTCCTAACCCATTTTGCTGATAAGGGGATTACCCCCGAGAATTTTTCTGCTCGCTCTGGAATGGCTCATAGTGAGGTAACTTGTCATTTTCTCTTTCATTTTTATTTTAGTCGTTTATTCTTTTACTCGACCAACTGAAGTCTCGAGCTAACACTTCTTTGTTCTCTTTGGCATGCAGAATCTGACCATGATTGAGCAGGCCAAAAGCTCTTGGAGGGCCTCAATTGAAAGGGAGAGACAAGCCCTTCAGGACTATTCCAAAAAGGCTAAAGAGCTTGCGGATCTGAAGGAGCTGTACAATGATTTGGACAACTCTTATGAAGCCAATGAGGCGGTGAAGACCAAAGCTCTAGCCGACCTTGAAGCATCTGAGTCCAAGCTTAAAGAAGTGACTTCAGAGATTGATGCGGAGCGCCTTGCTCATGAGAGGACTAAGGTTGAGCTTGCCACCGTCACCAAACTTCTTGCTGATAAAGATTCTTTCTTGAAGGAGCTTAACGAGGAGCATAACTCAGCTCGAGCTAAGTGGAAGGAGGCTCTGAAGAAGGCTGGCCCTGATGCTGTGGAGAAGTTCAAGGAAGGGGATGAGTTTTATAATGCCATAGTGGCCAAGGCCCAAGACTTTCTCGAGGTTGGGAAGAGGCACATGGCCCGTCGTGCACTGGTGGATCCTTCATCTACAGTTACCATCGAGCAATTAGCTCGTTGGTTTTCTGAGTCCCAGTACGACATGGCAGCTCGCCAAGGTCATTCGCTTGTTCCCTATCTTGAGAACGACTTGGCCTTTATTGCCCAGGAAGATGAAGAAGATCATTGTGAAAAGTGGGAGGCTCCCCCCGTCCTTGACGTAAATTTTGATGTGGTTTTGGCGGAGCTTGACGATGCCGAAGCCATGGAGACAGATGAACAAATTTATTCGTAGTCGGGTAAACCTTTGGACCCTCAAAGAACAAGGAGAGGAAGAGGGTCGAGCTGCTATTGACGACCAAGCTGATGTTGGCCAGGACTCCTGAATTGTTTTGTTGGGTTTGTAATGAACAAGTTCCAAACAATTTTTTGTTTTTTGCTTTAACATTATTCAAATGCCTTGGCCCAGTTTTTTGGGAGGCAAAATATTTTTGTAAGTTTATTTTTCTTAAGTCTTGGCCCGCTTTTGGGAGACTTATTACATCCAATCTTAGCTGACTTTTGATTCATGAATGTTGTATGCTTGTTGAAATAAGTGTCGAGCTAGATATAGATAGGGTAAATGAGTCAACTTAAGCCTAGAGGCGACCTAATCTTGTTGATTTAGTCGACCTCAGACTTGGTTAACTTTTTCCTTTGAACAAGATTGTCCATGAGTCGAACCTGTTATTATTATTGTAGCCGACCTAGGGTCGAGCTAAATCTAACAAACTGACCAAGGATCGAGTTTATTAAAACGAGGTCGACTAAGAATCGGACTTGTTAAGTGAACGAAGCTGATTTAGAATCGAGCTTGTTGGAACGAAGCTGACTAAGAGTCGAGCCTATTAGGGTGAAGCTGACTAAGAGTCGAGCTAAGATGAACTGACTAAGAGTCGAGCTCATTAGAACAAAGTCGACTAAGAGTCGGACTTGTTAAGTAATCAAAGCTGATTAAGAATCGAGCTTTGTTGGAACGAAGCTGACTAAGAGTCGAGCTTGTTGATATTAATGTAACACTATGTTTGATCGAATAAACTCGCTTCTTTTCATTGAAGTGGGAATCATGCTTTACATCAATTCGAAACTAGCTTTAACATAAACTTGAACTTTGAAATTGAAACTAGAAGTAGTATTTGATGAGGTGAGTAGCATGCCAAGGATGTTTCAACTCGTCACCTCCGGGATGAGCTATCATGTAGGTTCCTTCTTTGACGACTCGAGTGACCACATGTGACCTTCCCGCTAGGAGATAGCTTTGTTCTGCCGGGTCCTTCTACCCGTTGCCTCAATCTTTCTCAATACATAATCTCCAACTTGGAAAGACCTTGCCTTGACCTTCTTGTCGTGATAACTTTTAGTCCGCTGCTTGTAATTGACCATTCGGAGGTAGGCTGTTTCTCGCTTTTCGTCGATCAGATCCAAGTCGATCAACCTGTTGGTGTCATTCTGCTCTTGATCAAAGAAGGTCACTCTAGCCGTGGGGAATCTGAGCTCAGCAGGTGCCATGGCCTCTGATCCATATGTGAGAGCGAAAGGGGTTTCCCCCGTAGGCCCCCGAGTGGTTGTGCGAACTGCCCAAAGAGCAAGTGGGAGTTCGTCCAACCAGTTGTTGCGTCGACCTACGAGTCCTGTCTTGAGTGCTGTTAGGACAAGTTTATTCGCTGCTGCCTTGCCCATTTCCTTGAGGGTAGGCGACGTAGAGATTGCCAATGCTTGATTCCCACTCTGTTCATCTCTGCTTCGAAAGCTCTGGAGAATTGCAGTCCGTTGTCTGATACTATGGCTCGAGGAAAACCAAATCGACACCAAATGAAATCATGAATGAAATTGATAGCATTTTCCTCCGTGATACGAGCTAATGGTTTAGCCTCAACCCATTTAGTGAAGTAATCTATAGCAACGATCACATATTTGCAATTTCCTCGGGCGGGAGGGAAGGGTCCAATCAAGTCGACACCCCACATGTCGAATGGCCAGGCTGCAATTACTGGAGTCTGCTCGGTTGTAGGCATATGAGGTAAGTTGGCAAACCTTTGGCATTGATCGCACTGTTGAACAAAATTATGAGTATCAGCTCTCATGTGCGGCCAGTAGTATCCCAAAGTGATTAATTTGTCAGCTAGAGTCCTGGCCCCCGGGTGTCCACCACAAATTCCACTATGCACTTCGTGTATTAGTAGGGCGACCTCTTGAGGATGGACACACTTTAGCAATGGTCGAGTGTAGGATCTTCTGAATAGCTCGCCTCCCTGAATTACATACCTTGGAGCTTTCTTTTTGATAGCTCGAGCCTTCTTCTCGTCATCTGGCAGCTCTCCATTTTCTAGGTATGCTTTCATTTCCTCAATCCAACACTTCTCCTGAGTCCAATTTCTTGAGGGATCATCTATGCACTGAATTTTTACCCTCTCATAAGCTGGATTTTCAAGGAAGGAGATGGGCTCGTCATGTGGCTCATCTGAAGTAGCAAGTTTCGAGAGTAGATCACCACTCGTTATCTTCTCTTCCAATCTTTGAATCTCCTGTAATTCTAAGTCCTTTATGAGCTCCTTCACCAGGTCGCAGTACTGGATGAGAGTAGAACTAAGCACTTCGTACTCGCCTCTGACCTGGTTGACTATCAATTGTGAGTCACAGGAGGCCATGATCTTAGTTGCTCCGAAGCACTTGGCGTACTCAATAGCCGCAATCAAGGCCTCATATTCAGCTTGGTTGTTGGAAGCGTCAAATTTGAACCTTAGCGATTCCTCGTAAACAGCCCCGCACTCGGCTCGACCAAGACAATTCCAGCTCCACCGACATTTTTGGTTGCCGACCCGTCTGAATAGACCTTCCAACAATCGACGGGTAGAGTGATGGCGACTTGTGACTCGGCTCTTTCCCTTTGCCCTTTTCTTTTGGAGCTCGCCGCTCGTCATCTTCCTTGGTGAACGTAAGCTCGACCAAGAAGTCAGCCCAGAGCTTGAGCTTTCAACGCCTTTCGAGGTCGATACTCAATGTCAAATTCGGTGAGGGCAATTGACCAATTGAGTAGTCGACCCGAACTCTCCTAGCTTGTGCGCATTTTTCTTAAGGGAGCATTGGTAAGAACCACGATTGGACGAGCGTAAAATAAGCTCGTAACTTTCTTGAAGCTACGACTAGGGCATAAGCAACTTTCTCGCCGTTGTAATACCTCGCTTTCCACATCTCGATAAAGCTTTGCTGATATAGTACACAAGTGCTTCGAAGCCCTTCATCCTCTCTAATCAATACCGCAAAGAATCGATTTGTCTCCTACGTATAGATACACAAATAAAGTCTCACTACATCGGGCTACCGAGCAGAGGTGGAGTAGCAAGATAATCCTTCAATTGTTGGAACGACGAATGACATTCGGTCGTCCATTCAAAGCTTTTCGTCCCCTCAATGCTTTGAAGAAGGGAGAGACCTTTCGCCGACTTTGATATGAAGCGACCAAGAGCCGCTACCCTTTCATTAAGTCGCCGCATCTCTTTGATAGTGGTGGGAGCCTTCATGTCGACTAAAGCCTTTATCTTCTCTCGGATTAGCTTCTATGCCCCTCTGAGATACCATGAATCCCAAGAACTTGCCAGCTGCCACTCCAAACACACATTTACTGGGGTTGAGCTTCATGTCGTTTGCTCGTAAATTGGCGAATGTCTCCTTTAGGTCGACCACGTGACTCCCGGCCTTAGTTTTAATGACCATGTCGTCAACGTAGGCCTCCATATTTCGACCAATCTGTGAGGCAAAGACTTTGTTCACCATCCTCTGATATGTCGCTCCTGCATTCTTCAATCCAAAAGGCATCATATTGTAGCAGTAGATGCCTCCAGCTGCCTGAAATGCCGTTTTCACTATATCATCCTCGTGCATCTTTATCTGGTGGTATCCCGAGTAAGCATCCAGGAAACTGAGAGTAGAGTGACCAGCAATGGAATCAACAAGCTTGTCAATTCTAGGAAGAGGATAGCTATCCTTTGGGCAAGCTAGATTGAGAGTAGTGAAGTCGACGCACATCCGCCACTTGCCATTCGATTTCTTCACCATGACCACGTTGGCCAACCACGTTGTATGCGTGGCCTCTTTGATTATACCTGCACTCAAAAGTTTTTGTACCTCTGCTTTGATAGCCTCTTCCTTGTCGCGAGCAAAACTTCTCAACTTTTGGGGTCTCGGCTTTATGGTCGGGTTGACTTCCAGTCTGTGAACAGCGACCTCCTCCTTGATTCCCCTCATGTCTTCTACCCTCCATGCAAAGACATCATTACTTTCTTTGAGTAGCTCGATGATTTTTGCTCGCTCCTCAACTGATAGCTGCTTCCCAATCTGAATTTTTTGATCGGGGTAAGAAGGGTTGGTGATTACTGACTCTAGCTCATCCACGCCTTCTAGCTCGGTCCATCTCTCGAATTGTAGAGTCTCCACTATGATTTCCCCGACCTTTTGTCTTTCCTCGCCTCCCAAGTGTGGAGCCTCCTCGCCTATCATATCATCAAGCTTGTCTGCAACCTTGTTGGTAGGGGCCCCCGAGTTATTGTCTATCTGGAGACATAGGTCACCTATGACGACTTGAGCGACCATAACTACATCTGAATCGACCTCAGTGGTGTTAGAGTGACGTGTCGACTCAAGCATGACCTCGTCATTTGAGCGATAGGTCGACTCTACCACGTCGGTGATTGTTGACAATCGGGTAGTTTTGGTGATCGATCGAGACAGCCTTCAAGTAACCATCGCTAGCCTCAATCTCCAGCTCCCTTTTCTTTCTTTCTCTCGTAACATGATCCGTATATGCACGAGCCGTGCCTTGTACGCAACCCACTCCAAAGTGTGGGGAACTTTACTCGCCGGTGAGGAATTGATGCTACCATTCCAAGAGCGACCTGTCCAGAATTCCAAGTATGGCGGCATAGTCACTATTTACATCAATTACGATAAATTGTACCTTCGAGACAATCCCGAAGGGGTGCCGGCCTAGGTCGACGTCGAGCACTATCTCGGCCTTTAGCATCAACTCGGTGGTTGGTGAAGCCCTCCAACCTCGCCATCATATCTCTCCACTGCTCATCATTAAGACCCATCTCCTTGAAAGTTTTGTAAAACAAGATATCCTTGCAGCCCCCGTGTCGACTAAGAGTCCGCTCGTCGTACATCCATCAATGAGACCTGGGATGACGAGAACTTGCTCCCTAGCCGCCATATTAGTTGCCAATTCGTGGGGGTAGAAGCCGATCGCCTCATCTCTTACTTCTCTCCCGGGAGGCACATGTGGGGCCTTATTGAGCTGGAATATCTTGTGCTTGATGGCCGTGTTGCTCGCTTGTTCGGTGATGACCCCTGTGTTCGAGTCTAGGCCGCCTAGGTCCTTGTTGTCCACCTCGCCGGCCGCTCACCTCCCCAGCCTTGAGGTCTCTTTACATAAGCTTCGAGTCTCCCCGTCAACCATTCTCTGGATAATACGCTTTAATCCCAAGCAATCCTCTCGTGAGATGACCGTCTTTGTGGTAGTCGCAGCATTTGCTGTTGTCCCTCCTAAACTTGTTGCTGGATTCATTGGGACCGGAGGAGCCGGCCTCAACAAATACTCAAAATCTCCGTTCGACTCACCGTGAGGGAGTGAAAGCTTCGGGCACCTTCTCTCGTCGCCCTAGTTCTGTTCTTTCCATTTTTATTGTTCCCCCATTCTTGTTGGAGTCTTTTTATCGTCGCCGACTTCAACCTTGGGGCTCTTACCATTCTTCTTTTCTTTCCTTTCCTCGCCAAGAGCGACGTTATACACCTTTTCAAACAACTCCCGTCGAGTTGTGACCGTTCGGACCGTGAGCTCGTAGTCCATGTCTTCGAGGAAATACCACTTCGGAAGCAATTTATTACCTCTCTCGTCTCGTGAGGTCTTCCTCTATCTTATCAACCATTTCTTTGAACTTGGTGAAATAGCTCATCGAGCTTTCATTCTTACCACCGCACCAAGTTATTCGGATCGGTTGACGGTTATTTTCCGAGCTCCTGCAGTCGAGAAGCGGTCTAAGAATTTTGTTCTGAAGCATGCCCAAGTGGTGATACTACCAGCAGCCAAACCATTGAACCAAGTTAAGGCTGCCCCAGTAAGTGTGCTTAGGAGAGCTTTGCACATGTTGTCGTCCTCATTGGCGACAAAACACATAGTGGCCTCCAGATGTGATATGTGGCTCCTGGCATTTGTCGACCCCAGTACTTCTCCGTAAGAGGCAACCCGAAAGTAGGAGGAGGTCGACTATCTCGATTTCTTTGGAAAAAGGTCGAAGAGCAAAGTCAATTCGTTCAACCTTTCCCCGTCTCTTTTTTCTTCTCCTCCTCCCATTGCTCAAATTTCTTTTTCATCAACAACCATTCTCTAGCGTCGGGTCTTTCATCCCCTGGAGGGGGAGCAGCATTGGACCTCTGGCCTTCACTTCTGGGGGGAGTCACCTGCCTACTCCTTCTGTCCCTGTGAGAATTGGTCCTTTCTGATCTTATTGGAGATCTATGTCTGTTACTTCTTTGAGGCGACCTGCGCCTCTCGCAGCCAGACGGCGACCTGCGCCTGTGATCTCCATGTGGCGACTGCGCCTTTCCCCTCTCACAGCGACCTATGCCCATTTCTCGTCTCTGCGAGACCCCGATCTCTCGTGTGGGCCGGTGAAACATGTCTGTTTCTATTGGCCGTTAACCGAGTCCTCAAATCGATTGAGCCTCCTGCTCTCGTTTCGCTGAGGCTAGCTCTTAAATCGTTACTCGGCACATGAACTATAGTGGGAGCTCGACGTACCATTCTGTCCTCGCCGTTCTGTCCCACACCTTCATTTGGCCTAGCACTCCTGGCCTGTTGCCCATTAGAAACCTGAGCTGGTGCCACTCTCTCAGAACGTATGTCGGCTTGCTTCCGCTCCTCCACGGCTATTAAGTCGGCTGTAATGCAGGCACGCTCCAGCATCATTTCTTTCTTGCTCATGGGATTAGTGGAGGGACTCCGCCCCGCTTCCCATATTAGCCTCGCCCGGCCAGACGTTTTGGGTGAGGTGGAGCTCCTTGTCCTTCCATAGGACGCTTTTCTCTCCTTGCATCCGGCAATCCTCGCCATCGCCCACGCCTGTTAGAGCGTGTCGCCCTGGCATGATGTCGTTGAGGAGGGGAGGAGGAGGCAAATCTGCATTTCCAACGTTTGCATTGTTGTTGTTGTTCACTTCATCGTGCCCAAGTGATGCCTCGGATACGTGTCCTTCTGAAGTCACCATTGTTGCAGGTTTGATGGAGTTTTCGAAGTCAAGTCTAAAGCACGTTTCCCGGCAATGGAACCAAACCGATGCCGCAGAAATGTGCTTATCAATCTTCCTCCACGTGGCAGACTGATCACCCGGCTTCTTGACTCAAAACAGAACCCACGACTAGCCGGATGTGTCTCCGGCGAAGACGCTCGGGCGTGAGTAAGATCACAGCCAGTATATAGCTCAAAATGTATTGAATAATGAACTCGTAATACAAAATGGCGCTTACCTTTCACCGTTTGGTAGTGATGAAGTATTTATAGGCAAGAGTGATGTATTTTTGGGGAGCGGCATGTCCTCCGAGATTATAGCGCCGGTTACTTGGTCATGGGCACGTGTCTATAACGGTCCCTGATTTGTAGGGATGTAGTTGTGAGCATTGATTGACCAAATAAGCCGGCAAGTGTCAGGTCGTCACTTGCTGATTTAGGTCGAGGTCGCCACTCGTGGAATGGTCGACCTGACTGTCGGGTAGAGCATGGTTCGTACCCGAATAGTAGCATGGATCCTGAGGTCGGACTAAGTTAGGTCGGGACCTGTAAGTCGGACCATGGGCTTAGTCGACTGATGTGTGAGATGGGCCTTGGGCCTTGCTCTGATTGGATTAGTTTCATTGAGAATGTGGGTGCCAACGCTATCTGTGATTGGGCTTTACTCGTTTGGCCCAATTCGACACTTTTGGTATGTTCACTTACCAAAAGTATTATTGTAATTTTTATATTAAACATATACATATACATAGACTAATGACTTAATGTGTTTAGAGACGAACAACTAAAAATTGTGATTTAATTGATGAGTAGTGAGATAACTTACAATATTGATGATAACATACCAATTTTATTTTTTTAACATTAAACATATACATTGTTTTTTTTAAAAAAAAAAAAAACATTAAACATATACATAGACTAATGACTTAATGTGTTTTGATAAAGTCATATTTCTTCATAACGTTAGTACCCTTCCTTCTCATCTAAAGAGATATGATTTGAATTTGATTATAATTTATATTAACAAATTAAATGTATTTCAAATTAGATAGAGAATATAAAAGCATAAGTATTTGTATAATTCACCTATAGAATAAAAGTGACGAGCTGGACTCAACAAGCCACCCCAACGTCCACACTATTATTTAAGCCCAAGACGTCAGGAAGACCCATCATCGTATCCTTTAACACCGGACGTCGATCAAACGAGTCAACTCGATTATGAGCATGGTCCGACCTTTCCTAAGTCACGACCTATCTTGTTGCGACATACGACCTGTCACTTTTACATTTGCTCTGTCTGTCCAAGGTATCAGGTCGACCTCGATCAATTTAATCAAGCGTGTCCCACAACGCCAAAATTAACAAAGTCCTATATTCCTATAAACGATTAATTCCTAAATTTTCTCCGGGTTTTATAGGATCTACGACACACATCCAATCATTACAATATAAATATCTATTCAACCGCCTTCAGAAAAAGATAACGTCATTATACACCTTGATTATAATCTTAAATACAATTTTCATATCTAAAACACCTATACTTATCCTCACACGGGAGGATATTAGCAGGATACCATATCGGCTAGTTCTTTGTTCGTGATTTCAGGTTATAGGCGCCGAAGTACAACCTAATTGATAGACTAAGGCTGATCCGGATCAATTTCTGCATCATCAGTTTATTTCTATTTTATATTTTTTTTGAAACAAATAATTACAAAAATAAATGTAATTCAATTTAGATAGAGAATCTAATAGCCAAAATTTTAGATGAATATGTATTTTTATAGTACAATTTTAATTAAGTATGAGTAAGTTTTGGGAGAAATCAGTTTCTCCATAAATTATAAAAAGTCCAATTTTTTTCAACTTGCAAATATTTGACGAATATAAGAGCAGTTTAAAAAAACAGGACTTTTTATAACTTAGGAAGAAACTAGTTTTCCCCAAAATATTGTGATTAAGTATTTGCTCTGATTGTAGGAAACTTTTCTCAAATAATTTCATTTAAAAAATTTAAATCCCAAATTAACCCATATTTGAAACTATTTGCCAAAATGATCAATTTTTTGAAAATCGCTACACGATGTAGCGAGTTTATAATTTTTTCGGTTAAAATCGCTACACCGTGTAGCGATTTTAAATTTGCTCAATTTTATTTTAATATTTATGCTTTTAATAAAAACAAAATAAAATTGAAATTGCTACATGCTGTAGCGATTTCAAACTAGTCAACCAAAGTCCAAGTCAACCAAACCAAACCAAACCAAACCGTGCAAAGTAAAGTATCTTTTAATTCGTCCACTTTAAATTACAAAATAATAATACAAAAATTATTTTTAATAAAGAAAACTAAATAGAAATATAATTTTTTCCATTTCAAATAAATATTTAAAAAATGTACTTCTATAAAAAATTATATTCTTCATTTCAAAAATAAATATTACTTTCGACTCAAAATGAATAACCAAAAAATAATACTACATTTTTTGTTCAAATAAATGAGCATTACTTCCTTCGTCTCAATGAATATTTAAAAAAATAATACTCTTCATTTGCCTAAAAAATTAATGTCATATTTTGATACGAAGGCACTAACATTACAAACATTAATTTTAGAGGCGAATGAAGCAGTATTAATTTTTAAAATATTTCTATAAAAAATTATATTCTTCATTTCAAAAATAAATATTACTTTCTACTCAAAATGAATAACCAAAAAATGTAGTATTATTTTTTGGTTATTCATTTTGAGTAGAAAGTAATATTTATTTTTGAATGAAGAATATAATTTTTTATAGAAATACATTTTTTAAAATATTTATTTGAAATAGAAAAAATAATATTTCTATTTAGTTTTCTTTATTAAAAATAATTTTTGTATTATTATTTTATAATTTAAAGTGGGGCGAATTCCAAATATACTTTACTTTGCACGGTTTGGTTTGGTTGACTTGGAATTTGGTTGACTAGTTTGAAATAGCTGCAGCACGTAGCGATTTCAAATTTGGTTTTTTTTTTTTTTAAATAACATAAATATTAAAATAAAATTGAGCAAATTTAAAATCACTACACGGTGTAGCGATTTTAATCGAAAAAATTATAAACTCGCTACACTGTGTAGCGCTTTTCAAAAAGTGGGACATTTTGGAAAAAAATTTGAACAATAAGTCACTTTGATAAATAAAATTTTAAAATTTATTATTTGAAAAAAATTCCTGATTGTAGCCTGTTGTAGGCAAGTTTTAATGATTATATAAAAATAATGATGAATACTCTCTCCGTCCCACTCCATTGTGGACCTACTTTTTGGGCATGAGAATTAAGAAAAAAGTAGGAGAGAGAAATAGATGGAGGAGATGTTTGTGAGTATGAAAAATTAAATCGGAGAGAAAATGAGTGAGAGAAATAGTTAGGAAAGAAAATGTTGTGAGTGTAAAAGTAAAGTAGGAGAGAGAATGAATGGGTAGAATAGTAAAAATTTTTTGCCATTTTGAACAATTCACATTAATGTAAAATGTCCCAAAAAGAAAATAAGATCACGCTACTAGAATGGGGCGGAGGGAGTATACAGATTATTAGGCCTAAATAATTGATTTAAATGAATGGATAGCTTATTAAACATTTGAAATGGGACGAGGAAGTACTGTGTGTTTGGTCAGGTCAGGCTAGTTTTTATACCTTAGTTTTATCAAATTAAAAGTCTTTAGTTGGTCCTAGCTACGTAGGAGTAGTAGGACTAGGAGTAGGATTAGGATGGTTATAAGATTAGGCTTACGACCATTTATTATGATTGTTTAATTAATTAAAAAGACCTCATTTTCCTACTCCGAATAGTCCAGTGAGTGTGAGATCAAACAAACCCATAACCCCACTCCTTCATTAATTGTTTGCTTGTCAATTGCCATAAAATAAAACACAAAATTTGAGAAGAAATGCATTTCATGAAAAAACGGGGCAATGTTTATCGCGCGACATACTTAGCCACCACAACTGGATATCACTTTCATCAGTTCTGGATATCCAGAACATTGAATATGGATATCCAGAAGCTTTAAAAAGGATATTCAGAAAAAATATTTGATTTCTGGATATCACTTTCATCAGTTTCTATCCATATTCAATGTTCTGGATATTCAGAAGCTTTGGAAAGGATATTCAGAAAAAATATTTGATTTCTGGATATCACTTTCATCAGTTTCTGGATATCCAGAAACTGATGAAAGTGATATTCAGTTGTGGCTAAGTATGTCGCGCAACAAACTTTGCCCCGTTTCTCCACACTCGACGGAGAAACGCGTTTCTCCGTAGACCGACTCAAAATAAAAGGCTCATGAGCAAATGCTTAGGTATTAGGTTCCCATATTTGGAAATTATATAATTTCAATTATAAAATAATTTAGACAATTTACTTTCACTTATATAACTCATATTAAGTATATTTTTGATATTTTTATTTGCTCATATTTCATCCGTTGATGTTATAAAGAATTCACCCGACTATTAGGGTAGCTCTTGCCCCATATTCAGGCCTCCCCAACTGGTCAATATAAGCAATGCATAATACTTATTCCAAATTTTTCATAAATATTTGATCACGTGAGTCATGTATCATTTACCACTTATGGTCAATTGGTAGGATTGGATTTGCTCCACCCAATTTTGCTCTTCACCTCCACCATATGATTTTGATTTGATCACATGATCTTGCTCATTTTATGTGTGATTGAGATCAATTTAAAATTTGTAGGGTTTCGCCAAGCTCAATACATTTTGTCCAAGGGTGAGGTTACAAAATCGTAATCGTGGGATGAAGCTCACCGGAGAATAGGAGTGTTGGGACGATTACAAATCACCGGTTGGTACGGTGATAGCTTTCTTGCGTTCACTTGTCAAGTAGCGAACCTCAATTGTATTGGAGTTTTGTTTATAAATTGCAAATCTTATTATTCACAATGTATTTGCATTTTTTAAAAAGCAAACAAAACAACAATTGTATTAACAAAGTTTAAAAAGATGATGCTCTACAACGGTCGGAGACTCATTGCAAAGGGAAAATTTATACGAAAACGTACAATCATCAAAAAACTATCCGCCACAATAAAAGTGTCTAATACATATCGATTAGAAATGTCTATTCTTAAACCAAATCTCCGATCAAATCCCTTATGAACCATTACATGTGACGCGCAAACACTTCTGTAAGAAAAACTTGGATACGACCCAAAACTGATCTTTAACAAAACTCTTGAAATGGTTATCATAAATGGGTTAGGCCTGAACAGTTAGGAAGGTTCAATAAAACTGATAGATCAAGTAAGATGAGTAATAAACGTGAAATTAAGTGACAATTAAGCGATAATCGATACGTTGACCCAAAAGATCGAGATAGCGCAACATGCGACAAATGTGCGACGTATAGAGGAAGTCGAATGAAGGCGAGAAGAGTAACTGGCGAGAATATTAATTCGTCCCCATATTTTTAGGTGCAAAAGGGGATAACTTATGACAAGTAACCGGGTATGCTTTGTCGCAATAAAGAGTTTGTCGCCTAGCGACAAAAGTGTCTGATGGTACAACCTTTGGGTGTACTGACACGTGGTACCCACCCCCCATAACGTATAACAGTGTAACATGATGGGAATGATTGTACTTTTCACTAACTCTAAGGGTAGTTGACTGACACAGCATGGATGATTGACACGTGTCCTAGTAGGTATGGTCCATGATTGTGTGGTAGTATAAGTAGTAGAAATTCAGCCTTATTATGTAAGTCTACTCTCTCTCTCTAAAAACTCTCTTCTCTCCATTACAATATAGAACTCTTCTTAAATCTGCGAAAGCGATTCTCACGCGGGAGGGATTTCACGGAGTCACCCCGGTTTAGCTCATTGTTGCTTGTGTGTGTAGGTCCCATAGCGAGCCATCCCAAGAAGATTAGCCGGAGTATCTGTGAAGCGATTGAAGATTCAACTCCTTTGATCAACACCATTTTCCATGGTAGCATCGGTTGGTTCCGTTCTTAGGGACCGAGCGTTCTTCTTTGGGTGGCTAGGTGAAGTTTGGGAGGTTGTTGGTGGCTATGGGAGGTGAGAGAGAAGGTGGAGCAACATTGTTGTTACGTTGGTGGAGCCCGAGAAGATTCTAAGCGTCGGTTGATCAAAGGAGTAAAGGCTAGTTGATTAGAAAACCAAGGAGGATTCTCAGATAGTACTTGTTAAAGGTGTTTTTTGGATTGTGGTATTTATTTCAGGAAGTCATAAAGTTGTCTTTGGCTATAAAGGTTGTAAGTTCATTAGTGCATGTATTAAAGGCATTTTGTTTTCAGAAAGTGACTTGTAAAGTTGTCAGAACAGTTGGTTTATTGTGAAAAGGTGTGATTTGTCTTGAAGTGTCTGTAAAAGTATAACAGTTAGTTGGAAGCAAGTTATGGTGGTTGGACAAGAAAAAGATACTCCCTCCAGGGTGGCTCAGAACTTAACATTGGCAACTCCAAATGCTAAGGATGCTCGTGCGGGAGCTGAAGTAGGATCTGAAAGAGGGGTGGAGGTCCATACGTCTGAGACCAACACCAGCGTTAGGCGGGATAAGGTGGAGGAGGAAAGGGTGAGAGTGGAAAGAGCCAAGGCAGTAGATGAAGGTCAAATTCCCGCGAAGTCGAAGAATGCAGAAGTAAGAGAAAGGATTGAAAAGTTAAGGGCGGATAATGAGGCGTGGATGCATGTTCTCGCCAATAACCAACAATTAAAAGAGTTACATGTGGAGCCTTCCCACGTTCCTGAGGAGTTGTTGAATGTGCAAGCGGGAAGGTCCCATGTCGGCGGGCAAAATCGAGAGGTTAGCGCTAGCGTGGCTAATAGACCAAGACAGGGTGTAGATATGCAGCTGCCCAGAAGATTAGCGGAAAATCGAAGGCGGGATGATGACTTGGAAGCAAGAAAGAAGAGGAGAAAGAAAATATACCATAAGCCAGGCAACTCCAAAGAAGAATCTTATTACTTTGAATATGACAACAATGAATCTAGCGGCTCCACGCACGACGAGGGACGCGGTAAGGAAAGGACCCAGATATCGCGACGTCATGATGCTAGGCGACATCGTGAGAGGTCACCGCGGGATAGGGAGCGACGGCGACAAGATAGGAAAGATAAAGATTATGATAAGGAAAGGGAGCGGAGAGAGGCTGCAGAGGCGGTGAGGCGGCGAAGCGAGAAGCTCGTAGAAGCCATAAAAGCCGCAGAGTTGGCCAAGGCTAGTGAGGCAGAGAAGGCTAAGAAGGAAGAGGAACAAAGGTTAAGAAATGAGATGGCTGAGATGGCGAAGAAAATTAAGGATTTAGAGGCGGGAATAAACAAAGTGGAAGGGAAAAAGCCTTTTTTGGCTCCTTTCACCCAAAATATCAAAGGTGTTGCCCCAGACCCAAGTTTTCGAATGCCAACTTTATCCAGTTATTCAGGAAAATCTAGAGCAGTAACTCATGTGGGAGGATTTGAAGCAACCATGTCGCTATTGGCGAGAATGAAGCAATTTTATGTCGAGCATTGGTGAGCACTACGCGAATCATGCATTGGATTGGTTCTTAGTACGGCTGAAGATTCTATAACGGGGTATCAAGATTTCGGGAGAAATTCTTGGCAAGATTTAGTGCGTCGGGATCACAACCCGGTTCAAAGACGGAGTTGTGCGATCTTAAACAAAAGGATGGGGAAGGGATTGCGACTTTCACGAGACGGGTTCATGGGAGTGGCAAATCAAGTTTCTGACATCGCTCAAGGCGAGATAATCATGTTGTATAACACCGGTTACGATAGGGTCACTTCAAGCAGGAGCTAGGGATGAGATTGCCAAAAACTACGGGGGAGTTGTATGAAAGAGTGCGAGGATTTTGTAGTGGAGCTAGAGTTAAGACAAAGGGGGGTACAATTACGAATCAGGCCGTCAAGAAAGTGGCGAGCGAAAGGGTGGAGATAGTGCGAGATGATAGAAGAGGTTTTGGCGGCAATAGAGGGCAAGTCAAGCGGGAGGAAGCGGAGGCCGTGGAGAAGGGCGTACGGGGGTCGAGAGAGAGTTTAAGCCAAAGACAGACATCAAGTATAGCCGGTTGAACACTCCTATCGGCGAGATCATGAAGAAAATAAATCTGCTGAACCTTTTCCTATTACGCCGGGAAGCTGTCCGTCTAGAGATCGAGAATAGTTCTTTGTGATTTTCACAAAGATAAGGGGCACAAGGCGATGATTGTTATAATTTGAGGAGATTGATTCGGGGAAGATTGACGGGGTTTTACGCGGGAGTATTTGGAGGAGAATGTTGGGCGGGATGATCAACGTAGGCGGAGAGAAATTTGGTAGATGTCATTCACGACCCATTACCCAGTGTGTCTCAGTTGAATACCCAAATCATGACTTTGACGCATACGTTTGATGTTCCTCGGTTCCCCTTGATCAAGATAGGGTGATCGGTTTTCCGGGCGAGAATTGGTGTTACCAAAAGCCGTAGAGTCGACCGATTATCATCACTATGTATCCAGGCAATAATATCGTGCAACGAGTCATGGTGGACTCTGGGGCAAGTAGGAATGTGCTTTATTATGATGCTTTTAAAAGGATGAATTATACCGAGGCAAATTTGGTGCCTCATAAGGGATATCTTGAGGGATTCACTAATCATTCGGTTAAAGTTAAAGGGACGATTATGTTGGATGTTGAAATTGGTGAAGGAAAGCTGGCGAGATGCGAGAATATCGAATTCATGGTGATTGATCTTGTGTCTCCTTATAATGCTATAGTGGGAATCCCATTCATGTTGAGCTTTGAAATGGTTCTGTCAATTCCCCATCAGAGGGTGAAGTATCCCACAGCTAATGGGATAGGTTGCCTGAAGAGTGAAGCGGTCACTGTGGTAAGAAAGCAAAAGGAGATGATGAAGGCTAAGGCGGAGAGTACAATTTCGATGACTTCCAAGGTAGAATCTAGTCAGTTGAAGATAAATATGGTTAAGATTGTGGAAGTGGAGAATGGTGAGCCGGATTGGATCATAACGGAGAGTCTGAGAAATGGAACTGCTATGGTAGCCGAAGCGACAAACCGAGTTTCAGGGCGAGTTTCAGGGCGAGTGATAAGGGGGTCAGGAGGAGAGCGAGAAATGCGTATGTTGGACGAGCGGGAGTCAGATTGGCGGGATGTAGATTCCGGCATGGGGGGACGGAGTGATGATGATGAAGAAAATTGTTGGGCAATGGAAGTAGTAAGTGCCACGCCCAGTATAAGTTATGCCAGGGTTGTAAAAATTTGGTTAGTATGAAGGAACCAAGGATTGAAGAGGTAGTCGCGGGAAGTGGGGAAGTATGGGTAGATAAATCTGATGACGATTGTGAAACCATCGAGGTAGAGGATGCTCAGGGGAGGCCTACTGGTAACATCTTTGCCATCCTAAAAGCCGGTTCTGTTGGTGTGAGGAAGAGGAAAAGAATGGAGGTGTAAACGCTACGGGTGCGGGATGAGCCGGATATCAAGGCGGGAGAAGAGCTGGAGGAGGTAGAAATCAATTGTTATTTTCCCGAACAGAAGGTGAAGATTGGAAAGCAATTGTCGCGGGATGAGCGAGAAGCTTTGGTTGATTTTTTGAAAGAAAATTTGGATGTCTTTGCTTGGAGGCCGAAAGACATGAAGGGTATTGATGAGAGTGTAGCTTTGCATTGTCTGAATACTGATCCTAATGTGGAACCCTTTAAGCAAAGGGTAAGGCATTTGTCGCCGGAGAAAGAAGTGACAGTATTGGAGGAAGTGGAAAAGCTGTTGAAGGCGGGAATAATTGAAAAGATCCAATATCCAGTTTGGTTGGCTTGCCCCGTAATGGTTTTGAAGTCAAACAAGAAGTGGAGAATGTGTATTGATTTCTTGATTTAAATACGGCATGCCCCAAGGATTGTTATCCTTTACCCAAGATTGATAAGTTAGTAGATTCCATTGCGGAGTCACGGGGTGTTTAGTTTTATTGATGCTTACTCAGGATATCACCAGATTAAGATGGCGGAAGAGGATAAAGCGAAAACAGCGTTTAGGACTCCAAAGGGAAATTTTTGTTACAAGATGATGCCGTTCGGCTTGAAGAATGCGGGGGCAACATATCAAAGGATGGTGAACGAGGTGTTCAAGTCTCAGATTGGGCGGAATATAGAAGCGTACATTGACGACATGGTGATCAAGACCAGAGAAAAACCACTTGTTGGATCTTGCTGAGACTTTTGAGAACTTGAGAAGGAATTCGATGAAGTTGAACCCTAGTAAGTGCACTTTTGGTGTTACGGCGGGAAAATTTCTGGGATTCTTGGTAAACAGGCGCGGGATTGAGGCCAACCCAGAAAAAATTCAGGCGTTATTAGACATGTCGCCACCTAAGTCTATTCGCGAGATTCAGCGACTAAATGGGAGGATCATTGCCCTGGGAAGATTTATTTCGAAGTCGACGGAGAGATGTTTGCCGTTCTTCAAAGTTTTGAAGGGCGGAAAGAAATTTGAATGGAGCGAGGAATGCGGAGCAGCTTTTGAAGAAATGAAAGCTTACTTGGGGAAGCCACCATTGTTGAGCAGCCCTGTGGAGGGGGAGGAATTGTTTGTTTATTTGGCAGCTTCTGACTATGCGGTTGCGGCAGTGTTGGTGAGGGAAGACGGAAGAATTCAAAGGCCTGTATACTATGTTTCCAAAGCACTAAGTGAGGTTGAGTCGAGGTATTTTAATGCCGAGAAGTTGGCTTATGCGTTAATGGTGGCGGCAAGGAAGTTGAGGGCCTATTTTGTCGCTCATACTATTGTGGTGTTGACAGACGCGCCCTTAAGAAAGATTCTGCAGCAACCAGATTCTGCGGGAAGGCTTTTGAAGTGGTCAATTGAGTTGACGGAATTCGACATCAGATATGAATCTCGTCGAGCTATTAAGGCGCAAGCGTTGGCAGACTTTATAGTTGAAACCTCATTTACCAAGTCTCAGGCCGATGTAGTTGAGGAACGCGAGAAAAGGAAGATGGCAAAGCGGGCTGAGCCAAGTTTGATTGAAGAAAAGAAGAGGCCGGAGGATTGTTGGATCCTGCATGTAGATGGTTCGTCAGCAAAAGACAGAGGAGGAGCGGGAATGGTTTTGATATCCCCAGATGCGGAATGTGAGTATAGGAAAGCATTCAGGTTCAAGTTCCCAGTGTCTAATAATCAGGCGGAGTACGAAGCATTGGTGTTAGGAATTGAGTTTGCGCGGGATATCGGAGTAAAAAGGATAGTGATTCATTCTGATTCTCAACTGATTGTTAAGCAAGTGAAAGGCGAATATGGCACGGTGAATTCATTTTTAATAAAGTATTGTAATTTGGTGAGAAATATCTTGAGTCATTTCGAGTTCTGGGAGTTGGTACAAATTGGACGAGAAGAGAATTCAAAGGCGGATGCACTGAGCAGGTCGGCGGGAATGGGCGAAAGTGAAGCAGCTGGGAATCCTTTGGTGGAGAATGTGGACAAGCCAGCAATTGATAGACCCATGGTGATGGAGATTGGGGAGGCAGAGGCAAGTTGGGTTACTGACATGAAGGATTTTTTAGAGAAGGGTGAATTGCCGTCTGATGAAGAAAGGGCAAAATTGGTAAAGGTGACTTCTCCTCGATTTACTGTGCAAGATGGAATCCTATATAGAAGATCTTTTTCAAAGCCGTTGATGAGATGCATAGAGCCAGGAATGGTGGCTAAGGTTTTGTTTGAAATCCATGAGGGTGTTTGTGGTGGGCATCCAGGGGCGAGGTCATTAGCATAGAAGGTGCTGTTTCATGGCTATTATTGGCCAAGCTTGAGAAAGGATGCTGAAGAGTATGTGCGGAAATGCGAGAAGTGTCAAAGGTTTGGGAATATTCCGCGGCAACCCGCCACTGAGCAGACGCCTATTGTTGCGACGTGGCCTTTTGATATGTGGGGCATAGATTTGATTGGGCCATTTCCAAAGGCCAAGGGAGGATGCCAACATGTAGTTGTTGCAGTAGATTATTTTACGAAGTGGACTGAAGCGAAAGCCTTGGCAACGATAAGCGAGGATAATGTGATTAAGTTCGTTCAAGAAAACATTTGGTGCAGATATGGGTTACCCAGGGCCATTATCTCTGATCATGGAACACAGTTTGGTAAGAAATTTGCCACGGAATGTCAAAGGATGAATGTGAAACATTGGATGTCGGCGGTATACAGGCCGCAGTGCAATGGTCAAGCCGAGGCGGCAAATAAGCAAATTATTGCCGCATTACGCAAGAATTTGGAAGGAAGGGGCGAAGCGTGGTTAGAAGAATTGTCTACTGCATTATGGTATGTAAGGACCACAATAAAGGGTTCAACCGGTGAAACAGCATTCGCTTTGACTTATGGGTCTGAAGCCATGGCACCGGCCGAGATGGCCTTGCCGACTTATAGAGTGACTTATTATGATGAGGCGAGAAATGGTCAGAGGCGATGTAACGACCTGGATTTGGTTGATGAAAGGAGGCTGCAAGCGAGAATGAAGATGGTAAATTATAAGCAGAAGATGAAGGCTCAGCATGACAGGCGGGTTAATAAGAGATCTTTCAACGTGGGTGATTGGGTATTAAGGAGTGCAGAGGCCACAGGACCCAAACCAGGCTTCACCAAGTTGAATGAAAAATGGGAAGGGCCGTTTCAGGTATCTCAAATTGTTCGAGAAGGGACCTATCGGCTGAGAAAGCAAGATGGTGAAGAGTTGAAGAATGCCTGGAGTGTTGATCATTTGAAGTGTTTTTATCAATGAAGTTGTAGTAACTTTTTGTAGTTGCATCTTTTGATTTTGGTTCTAGGTGACAAAAGATACGTAACTTTTTCTGGGGTCATGTGTTTTTGTGTACATTGCATTGGCGGGAAAGTTGTGTAGAATTTGCCAATCTAGCATGATATAACTTGTTAACGTAATGGAAGAAGGAAGGAATTATTCAGCGACATACTTTTTGAGATCACCATTTTCATTAAAATTTGACAAGTGTTATGTTTTGTGAAACAGTTATTGGAACGACGAGATTAGAAGAACGACGGTGATCAAGGAAGCCGTTTTAATAAAGGATAAAGAGCTTGGATAAAGGAGGCGACAGTAGAAGCGCGCTGAGAAATGTGAGAAGCAATCGTCATCAACACTTGACAAAAGGGATGCGGCGGCTTGGTTAGAGACCAAGTCGCCCAAAAGGGATGTGGTGGCTTGGTTAGAGACCAAGTCGCCCAAAAGGGATGTGGTGGCTTGGTTAGAGACCAAGTCACCCAAAAGGGATGTGGCGGCTTGGTTAGAGACCAAGCCGCCCAAAAGGGATGTGGTGACTTGGTTAGAGACCAAGTCATCCAAAAGGGATGTGGTGGCTTGGTTAGAGACCAAGTCGCCCAAAAGGGATGTGGTGGCTTGGTTAGAGACCAAGTCACCCAAAAGGGATGTGGCGGCCTGGTTAGAGACCAAGCCGCCCAAAGGGATGTGGCGGCTTGGTTAGAGACCAAGCCGCCCAAAAGGGATGTGGTGGCTTGGTTAGAGACCAAGTCATCCAAAAGGGATGTGGCGGCTTGGTTAGAGACCAAGTCGCCCAAAAGGGATGTGGTGTTTTGATTAGTGATCAAGGCACCAAATGGATACGTCGAAATCAGGGATTCGATTCCAAATGGATACGTCGAAATTGTCGCATCAAACAGTGGGCGAGAATATATGTTGGGGAGTGAGGCTGCCTAAAGACGAGCCTCACTTTTTTGAAGGGAGTAGTATGTATATAGAGATAAGATGGAGAGTACAATCTTTGATGAACTATCGAAGCAAAATATTTATGAATCAAAAGAAAGATACGCGACATAAAAGTGTTGATGATAAACAAGTAAAGTTTGGAGACAAGGCATAAGGAACAGAGCATAAGGAAAAAAGGTGCAAAAGTGCGACAATTAGATAAATACAAGTTGTTGTAGCATAAAGGCCAATCATCCGGATAAAAGTTGCGAGAAGTAAAAGACGGAAATTAAAATATTGTTTGTTACAAACCAAGAGCAAATGTAAAAGTTTGGCGACAACCATAAATTACAAAAACAAAATCATTTGGGCATTGTAGGCGGCATTGAGGTCATCTTTCTTCTTACGAGATAGCTCGTACCAGTGGGAACAATATTGTTGGCACTAATGGCGGGAACGGGCCATACGGTTTGCCAAGTACCGCATCCTCCGCCGATTGAGCTAGTTCTTCCTCATTTGTAAGGCACGAGGGGATGTCTGGCGACTTAAGTCACTAAAGATAGTTTCGAGCCCCATTTTGCTAGCCTGGCGGGAGGAATGGCGGGATCGGCTTCCGCGGCAATAGTCCGAGAGTATGAAGGATCGCATTATCAAATGCGTCCATTTCATCGATTTCGGCTTTAGACTTAGCCGGCTTGAGATCCTCTACGAGTTTGGTAATTTGGTTAGCCTTGACAAAGTCCTCATCTCTAAGCCGCTTATTTTCGGCGTCAAGTTCGGCAAGCTTGGTAGCATCAACTTTGTTTTTCTCATTCTCCGCAATCAGGCGGGCAAGTTTGTCCTCCGCGTCTTTATTTTTCTTCTCGAAGCTCTTTCAAGCGAGTTTTTCCCGCCTCTGGTCGGCCTTGGTCTTGGTTTGTAAATCTTGGAGTTCTTTGATAGTAGCATCCCGCACTTTGGTAACCTACGCCGGTAGAGATTCCGCTCACGTTCGGATTCGGTGAGCTCCCCTCCCGATTTGATGCATTTGTTGCTTAGGCCCCAACTTGATCTTTGCTAGCACGAAAAGTACAATGTGACAAAGAAAGATAAGGCTTTAAAAAAAATAACTAATTTTTTTTTTTTTTTTTTTTTTTTAATGTTAAGAAGAGCGGATAAAAGGATCTTACGAGGGAAAGCTGGATTCCAGCGTGGTAAGCAGAATGGGCGGGGTGCTCTCCCTCGACGTAGGCGACCTGGTCGGCATCGCTTGCTCGCTTAAGAGAGGTAGAGCCTAGCAGGCAGGGAACCGTGTCCAACCGCTTCGTGATCAACCCTTTAAGTTTGGGTATTTCATTGGCTTCTCGGCACAGAGCCACCATTCCTTCCTCGTCCTCAGGAATTTGGAATCCTTCGGCCATCCAACTTGGTCGGCGGCGGGAATGATGGCGAGAGGAGGAAGGAGGATTGGGAGAAGCGGCTTGGCCAGCGGACGGACCAGTTACGTTAGCATGGGGGGAGAGCGAGATATCATCTGCTGCAGGGTTTTCTTCATGAACCTCCCCAGCATTAACCCCTTGATCTTCAGGATGAGCATCCATATCAACCTCGTCTTGAGGCTCTTCTTCTTCTTCTTGGTTTTCTTCTTCTTCTTCATCCTCCAAAACCAGAGGTTCAGAAGGGTTTGTTGGAGCTTGAATGGAGGTGGAGAGTCGTGGTCGCTTAGGTTGACGGGAAGCGGTAGAGGGAGCTTTCCTGCGAGGATTTTCGGGAATAACCCGCTCATCCAATCCCGATGTCGCAATGGGAATGACCAGGTCAGAAGGTTGAGCTTTAAGGCTAGCATTCTGAGCTGCGGCCCAAGCGTTTAGCTTTCATTACGAAATCTGCTGGGCGATCGCTTAGTTCATACTAAATGCTGCGATGAACTGAGAAGAAAAGTATATTAAGAAATTTTCGATATTAAAGAAAGTCATAAGTGAAAAAGAACAACAAGTGGAAAAGACCATACGTAAAACTTCTCGCATCGCGTGGCAAACATTCTGGCCGTTCCCGCATACAGTGCATTCGGAGCTAAATTTAGCTCCTGAGTGAAGTTCCCATCCCGGCCAAGGCAAAGTATGTTCAACAGGCACTCTAGGAGGCAATGGCGGGAAGTTGTAAGAAAGTCCTACTTGGCTCAGCAGGGCATCGTCAGCTAAAATCTGCTGCCACGAGAAGCGAGGAATCGAAGGATCGGCGGGATTGTTGTCAGTAAGAAGCTTGACCATCAATCTTTGTAACTTTTTTTCATCCTCATCCAAGGACCATTTCTTGTCAACTTTAGGATGAATCCCCTCAAGATCAGTAGGGAGTGTCCAGCCTACGCGAGAAATGATGAATAGCGGGTTGTTCTGCCAATTATGGACTTTGGAGGGAAGAGGGGTTAGGATTTTGGGTTTTTTAAATTTTAGAGACATACGGAGCTCATTTGTTTGTTTGTCTTTTTGTGCGTAACCCGTAAACATGTCCATGAGAAGATGAGTTGTGGGTTCCCGCCTAAGTGCGCGACAAACGACTATAAAGCAAGTCAAAACCCTTATGGCATTGGGGTGGAGCTCAGCTATAGCCGCATGAGCTTTGAAAAGGACCAAAGAGATGAAGGGGTCAACAGGGATCCTAAGACCCGCTTCTAATTGTGACGGGAAGACCACTATTCCGTCTTGTCGCTGACGGTTGGAGAGTAGCGACATGTCACCATCATAGTTAGCAATATGGTAGTTTAAGTGATCTATGTGGTATTTGGTATGAAAGGGGGTGATGTGGGAATTTGTCGGAGGGTCTCTTCCCGCCACATTAGAAGTAGAAGGATTAGTGGGTAAATTGGATTGTCCGCCACGAGGTTGAGGCGCCGGGTGCTCCAAAGTTAGACATCTACGCTGAATCGAGAAGAAGAGACAATTTGTTTATACGAGGATCTATTAGCTAAAGATCTCGCGGCGAGAAAATCGGTGTACGAACTATCAGAATAGGTAGGAGGGCCATAGAAGCGACAAAGGTGCTCGCAAAGTTCGCGGGGAGAGAAAAACGTTTTTGACATGGGGGCTGAAAAGTGAAGGAAACATTTACCCCTAATTTCTATAGCGTCAATTATGGCGGGATCCACTCTATTGACTCTTAGACAGGTTCACTAAATCGTCTCGTGGGATTCTCGCCCGAATGCCCCTAGTCAAATAATAAATGCCCCCAGTTTTCTGACATTGACCATACCTAATTTTTCTATGACAGTTCTTAAACCTAGCCATGATAGCGAATAAAAACTTGAGAAAAACAAAGGAAATTGAAAATCAAAGAGATTACCTGGAAAATAGGAAGGATCGTTGATGAAGTCAAAGACCGGCGTAAGTTCGCCGGAATATTCAAGGTCCGACCAAAGAAGTGATTTTCCAGGGTGATGTGACAGATGAATCGAAATGAGGAGTGAGCGTTTATGGAGGAATTTCAGAAGGAAGTAAGGATTTAGTCACTAGGAGGAAATAAGGGTTAAGGAAGAAGGAGGATGGGTTCGCCGGAAAAGGGTACCAGGTTCGCCGGAAATCGCCTAGAAAGGTTTTCAGATGAAGGAACGAAAAAAGGTAAGGATAGGAGGGAGGTGGCTATTTATATCAACAGAATATGAACCGTCTCATTGAGGGTAGTACAAATTAATTATCCCCAAAATTTTGAAATTCCCTCCCATTTAATTATTTCAAAATTCGAAAGGTCTTTTCAACTGCCTCATCACAGCCGTATGTCAGGTAAGTTGTGTCAGAAGATGACACGTGGCCTATAGGTGTCAATTTCTTAGGCATTCTGTAAACAGGATCTATTTCAGGCGGGAAGTTGCGAGAAACCGAAATTTCTCGCCTGGAACATGAATGATCCAGGTCTCGAAATTGGGGGCTACTGAAATGGTTATCATAAATGGGTTAGGCCTGAACAGTTAGGAAGGTTCAATAAAACTGATAGATCAAGTAAGATGGGTAATAAACGTGAAATTAAGTGACAATTAAGCGATAATCGATACGTTGGCCCAAAAGATCGAGATAGCGCAACATGCGACAAATGTGCGACGTATAGAGGAAGTCGAATGAAGGCGAGAAGAGTAACTGGCGAGAATATTAATTCGTCCCCATATTTTTAGGTGCAAAAGGGGATAACTTATGACAAGTAACCGGATATGCTTTGTCGCAATAAAGAGTTTGTCGCCTAGCGACAAAAGTGTCTGATGGTACAACCTTTGGGTGTACTGACACGTGGTACCCACCCCCCATAACGTATAACAGTGTAACATGATGGGAATGATTGTACTTTTCACTAACTACTACAGGGTAGTTGGTGACACGGACATGAATGATTGACACGTGTCCTAGTAGGTATGGTCCATGATTGTGTGGTAGTATAAGTAGTAGAAATTCAGCCTTATTATGTAAGTCTACTCTCTCTCTCTCTAAAAACTCTCTTCTCTCCATTACAATATAGAACTCTTCTTAAATCTGAACTGAAAACTGATTCTCACGCCGGAGGGGTTTCACCGGAGTCACCCCCGGTTTAGCTCATTGTTGCTTGTGTGTGTAGGTCCCATAGCGAGCCATCCCAAGAAGATTAGCCGGAGTATCCTGTGAAGCAGTTGAAGATTCAACTCCTGATCAACACCATTTTCCATGGTAGCATCAACTCTACACAATAAAAATTTGATGTTTAAAACTTGACAATGTAACGCATTTGGCTAGGCAAGAAGTGCCCAATCAAGCATCTCAAGTTTTGAAATAAAAAATACAAACAACAGTACACAACGTTTCTCAACACGGATAAAAGCAAATGATCTCGACAAATAAGAGAAGCAAGATTGATTGTGTGATAGTAACAAAGATACGAGCAAAACAAACATAAACTCCACATATTTCCCAAACAAATAAATAAAGATTGATGACCAAAAAGAAGCAAAATATAATAAACTACTAGCAAAAAGGCAATATAGATTTTACAAACAAAACCCACACGCATCTCCAAAACAATATGTATGAAATAACAAGTAATTTAACGCCATCATTTTTTCAATATTTCATACACTCAACCTTCTTCTTCTTCTTATTCTTCCAATAATTCATTTATCCAACAATAAGTGTCATAATAGTGACTTCTCAAAAATATAATAAAAAATGAATGTGCATTATTAATCTATCCATTACCTGATAATAAAATTATACTTAATTAACTTTTTATTTAAAAATATAAAAATTAATTTAAGTTAAATTGAAATGAAAAATATAGTCCTATTAGAAAGTTCTATTTTTTTCATCCCGTTTAAAAGTACTCCCTCCGTTTCGATCAAGAGTCCAACCTAGTGTTTGTACGCTTATTAAGAAAATAATAAGAAATGAGTAAACAATTGCAAGTGGGTTGGGGTATAATTGTCCAAAACACTGTTTATGATTCAAGTGAATAAAAAGTAGTGTCGTAAGTATTGATTTATTTGTAGTTTTATGAAAAGAAGAGGGTATAAATGTTCAAAATACTATTCATTATTTGCCATTTTGAAAATAAAGCAAAGTAGGACTCTTTGTTTGAAACGGGTCAAAAGAAAAAGTAAGATTCTTAAATTGAGACCGAGGTTGTATTATATTAATTACTAGAAAGGAAATTTTAAAATATTTCTGTATTAATTAAATTCACTTGCATACAACAACAATTATAATTATTTACTTACTATTTTTGACATAACTTTTTATTTTTACTTTACTTTTAAAACATCTATTCCCTCCGTCCCAAAACTACTTATCTATTTTGCTATTATGAATACTCCATTGGTAAGTCTCACTTATCTAAAAAGAAAAATTAATAATATATCTTTATTAATTGTACTCATTTGTTATATTTACAATAATTTGTTGGAAATTAAATTATAGCACCACAGATTAAACAGATAATTTAATCAACAGTAGGGGATTTATTGATCAAGTCAAGAACGTACCAATTAAGCGAATAGCAAAACCGAAAGCAATGGAACAGATCAGGAAAACAAACAGAAACAATAAAACAAATAGTTAGAAAACTTATCGTGATTTGATCGAGTCGCCTTAGAAAAGATTGTCACAGAAAATATTGCCCCAATTGGTGCGGCTCGGGTAAGGCAAATTTCTCCGAGGATAAAACGATCACGGATTACGTACACAAAATAGCACAGGTAGGTAATCACCGGCGGTCCTATCTCAGTCGCCTTGAATCTCACGAACGAATCTCTATGAACGGGGAGTAATTGAACAATGAATTGAAGCAAGAGAATTGTTTTCTCTTCAATAGTTCATGTACCAAAACGGCTGGGAGGAAGAGAGTATTTATACATGGGATAAATTAGGTTTTAAAGTCTTAATATGACCTAAAAACCCGCTACAATTCGGCCCAGAAAAGTCAAAACTCGTCATGAGCGCGGCCGCCCTTGAGAGTGGCGCGACCGCGCTAAGCCCCAGCAAAATATGGTGAGGTCTCGGCCATTAAGCGCGGCCGCTCTTGGCCTTAGCGCGGCCGCCCTCCCTCGCAGTGCTTCAGACGTGATTTTTCCCCTCTTTGCCAAATTCAGTTCAAGCCCAATGACCTTTCAAGGTCATATGCTATGAACTTCATACCACATGAACCAAATATTCCAACATAATTATTATCTATCACACTTTCTCTCTCCTTCCCACTTACGATATTTATAATTTTATCTCGAACAATAAATGGATAACTTGTATTACTGTGAAGATAATATTATTTTAAAATATATTTTAAATTTTAGGTTCTCAAAAGGAAATGAGAACTTCAAGAGGGTCGTTATTAGAGGATTGAGGAAGTGCTGATACTGTTTTGACGTCACGAAAATATTTGAGAAGACAAAGAGCAAGATTTGATTTGTAGTTGTAAGGGATATCTCAGTAACCATCAACTGATTTATTTGTCTGTTTCTGAGATTTCTATGTTAGACAAAGACGTATTATACATTTGTCATTATTATTAATTGATGTTGCTATTTTTATGTAGAAAAAGATTTCTATTATCAGATTAAAAGATTTTGTGACAACAAGTTTTTAATATTATTATTTTAGGCTATTGCGTAGCAAAAAAAAAATTAAAAAACAATTCTGTCAAAATGTTTTTTTACCAAATAATTTTTCATAATTTAATATATATCTGTTCCGCTAAAACTTGAAATTAAACAATAAGAACATTTTTACATTTTTCTACTAAAAATCAACCTTTTGAGAATGCTCCTTGAATGCACAATGGTCATTTGAGTATTACTCCTTTGTAATTTTAAAGACGAGATTTATACGACACTTTTATGCCTCTAACACGAGTAATTCAATTATTTATATAACTGTTATATCAATGATCATAAGTAACGTGTTACACAAATTAGTTTAAAACATAAAAACGTTAGATCAATAATTATAAGTAACGTGATACACAAATTAATTCAATGATATATATAGCCATTAGATTAATGATTATAATTAACGTGTTACACAAAGTAATTCAATGACATTGAACGTAATATTTTGTGATGGGCCAGGCCCAAGTCGTTTCCTACGCGCCACGTACCCAACAGGCTCACCAAGGGATCAAGCCCAAAGAGTCAACTCAAGGTTTGGGTTGTCGCCTGTCGAACAATGGATGGCGGTCGTCGCCATTGAGCGACTAAGCCCATCCAAGTGACGAGCCATTACACCCATGGGTCGGAGCCCGTCTTACGGAGAAGGACCGTCATCGCCATTGAGCGACCAGGTTCATCCAAAGACGAGATGATTCACACGTGCACTAGCTCGTCGAGTTATCTACTCAGTGACGACCTCATTGGATGTACAGCTCCAAGTCGTTCATTCATTTAGCTTGTTCAATAAGCTTGCCCAACAAGCCATTTTGGGATAAAGTCAGACCTACCACTGGGCCACTCTGCGCGTGTAATCATGGAACCAGTATTAACGTCAAAAGTGTACAGGTTGACTTTCTATTATGGGGGAAACAAATTATCCGTGTCAGACACAACAGTGTCCTTGTTCATATGGATCAATCACAAGGCGCCACGTGGACGCATGGGGACAAAGCCAATCCAATGCTAGAAATGATCCAATCCAACGGTCCAGATGAAAACCCTAGTTTCCTTCATCCACTATAAATAGCAAAACAGTTCTTTGGGTTAAGGTAATACAACTCTCATTATTCACGCATACACACGCCTATCATATCTTTATCACCTTTCTCCATCCCAAACACTGATTCTCACGTCGGAGAGCCTTGCCGGACAAGCCCCGACGCATTTCACGGTTCATTTCTTGTCTTGTGCAGGTCAGAAGTCAGCCTAAATACTTTGCTGGACCCAGAGCTGAGCCCGAACGTTTTCCTGCATCATCAGACATATATAACCGTTAGATCAATGATCATAAGTAACGCGTGTTACACACAGTAATTCAGTAACATATATAACCGTTAGATCAATTAACATTTATTATATATTTGTAAAGCTAAAAGTTTGAAAATGAATAAAAAGAACATTCATGCATTTTTTGTTTTTTCTACTAAAAATCAAACTTTTGAGAATGGTCCTTAAATGCACAATGCACAATGCACAATGGTCATTCATTTTGAAATATAGTGAGTATTACTCCTTTGGTAATTTTAAAGACGAGATTTTTATAACATTTTTATGCCACATATTACCACGAATAATTCAATGGTATATATTATTGTTGGATCAATGATCATAATCGCAGTGCGCTACAAAGTAGTTCATGAGATATGGACTCTTAATTTTAACAAGGGAGTAGTTTAGATTTAAAAAAATAACATCTAACTATCTCTTTATATAGTGAGATAATTTTGAACTGTTTTCGTGAAACATTTGTTACTGTGCTTTTACGATTGGTGACGATCTAGGTCACGGGGTCCTTTTGAAATTTTACACGGGGCAATGTTGATGCGAGAAGTGTTGATACTGCTAGATTTCACTGTTTTGAAGCTCGATGGACAAGATGCATTCTATGTTAAGTGTAACCCGCAATTATTAGCAATCTTTCACAAGAGAGAAGTGTAAAGTAAATAACAAGGTAAGTGCTCGCTTAAAGGGCAACTCATAACAACAGTCTCTGATCCGTCTCTTCGATTTTAAGATTGATTGAGATTAAAAGTTTCATCGATATAAATTTTTTAAGCTTAATTGAATCTCAATTGATGACTGACGCTTAAAAAGTTAGTTGGCGTACATTGTGACTAATACCTCGAAGAACATTCATGTGGATGTGGGCGCAGGTCATACAGTCCAAGCAGACAGATTTTCGTACTTGTGCCTGGTCTTTGTTAGATTTTCCATGACAATGAATTAATGAAACAGATTTTGGGTTTTTGCCGGCCTTGTTGCAATGAGTTCATATTTGTAAGCAGTAGGTGAGCGGATTCCTTAAGGGTCCGCTCCCGAGTTTTGTTTATAAAAGAGAGGGAAGGAAATTGTAGGAAATGAAGATAATTTCCTTCCTTGGTTTGCTCCTGAGTTTTTTTTAAGGGAAGAAAGGAAAGGAAATGGGGGAAATGAAGGCTTCATTTCCCTCCCCTCCAATTTGGGGGGATTGGAGGGGAGGGAAATGAGACCTCCATTTCCTTCCCTCTCCTCCATAAACAAAATTCGGGAGCAAAGGATAAGTCTATACAAAATGGATTTACCGACACTTGAATATAACACACTAAAGAAGATTTTGACAAAAAATTGATGTAAAACCGTTTAACGGTGCAACAGGTTATATTTTAAAAATATGGTACTTTCAAAAAAAAAATATAACCCTATTACACTGTGAGAAGAGAGAGACGGTGTCATAGGAGACTAGGTCGAAGACTTTTGAGTTATTTTGTAGGTCCATGGCATTTTTCCTAATCAATAAATATACAAGGACTTTCTTATTAATTCTTTTTATAATCGTTAAGCATTATTATTAATTAGAAAGGAAGAGGGAGAATTAAGAAAGGTGTAGGTAGAGTTTTTGGGTATTACTTTATTTGGTTGTTCTCTTGTTATTTAAGCAAAATTCATCCCACACTCCACAACTACATGTGTTGATATTTTCGGATTTGAAACGCCTCATACTATAATTTATTGTTTTGGTGAATTAAATTTTAACCAAACGTTACCCTCTCTATACCAAAACTAGTAAAAAAGCTGATCAATTAAGAAAAACTGATGCAAAGCATTTTTAGAGATAGAGAATCTTAAAACTATAGTACAGAATTAAAGTTAGGACCTCTTCAACAATCAACTGGAAACATCTATTAAAATAATCAAGTAATTTTATGATGGTCTCATTCATTCAATTCTTTATAATCAAACCATCTATTAAGGAAGTTTGGGAATGGAATGCTAAATGTCATCTATATGTTATTACAACCAACTGGAAAAATCAGGGAGAAAAAGCAAAATTCCTTTTTCAAATTCACAGTAACCAATCTGTCTCTCAAGATCCTCACCTGCAAAGATAGAGCTGCAAATGGGCCGGATTCGAGTCGGGTATGGCTGAGTTCGAGTCGAGTCTACAATGAAAAAATATCGAGTCGAGTTTCAACGGGTCGAGTCGAGTTGCTATGAGACCTGCCGAGTTTGACTCAGGTATTTGGAATTGAGCTCGGCGGGTTTCTGGGTTCGAATCGAATATGCAATGTAGAGTTGGGTGAGACCGAGTCGAGTAGGGTAAACCCGAGTCGAGTCAGTTTACAGAGTTAATCACAATGAAAATAAAGCAGATGCAGGAAGAAGTAGAAAGTGCATAAATAGAGGAAGAACAACAATGTATGTCAGTACATTAGCAAGCCGTCCGATCACTGTATGAGTGCAACACTGCAACATGAAAACATCTTGGTAGCTGAGCATTAGGATTAAGGAAGATACAATATATACAATCACCCATTCCTATGAATCAAGAATTCATTCATTCAATTCTTTAAAATCAAACCATATATGAAGGAAGTTTGGGAATTGAATGATAAATGTCATCTATATCTTATTAGAACCAACTGCAGTGGTGTATGTGGCTACGTCATCATTGACGCCACCGCTGCCATCTAAATCATTATCAGACCCTTGAAATTATATTTCTGGAGGGTGTGAGTTCTCAGGCATAACCTCTGCTTCATTCTAATTGAAATGCTCCTCAGCCATTTTCTGGAAAAGCTACACTAAAAACATAAGCAGCACTCAACACCATTCTTTGCTGATTCAAAGCACTAATCAAAACGTTGAACGTCATCCTGCTTGGTACTCCACCTTCTGTACACATTAAGACCAAAACCGACAATGCAGCCTCAGCTTTTGCCTCAAGACAAAGCACACGGATGACATTCACGAACGTAAACAACCTCAAAGAACACCCGCGCCTAGCCATCTCGCACAAGTTATGAAAAGCCTTGTCTACCTCATTCCCTATGCAAAAATCCTCAATAGTAAGCTCATGTGCACAAGGGTAGACCTCACAAGCTCCTTCAGACATTTTATCAAACACATTATAGGCATATTTCAGCATCCCCTTCTCCATCCTAGACTTCCTGCATAGACCTCTAAGCAATGAATTCATCAACCTCTCATCAACTCCACAACCAACATTTACCATCTCCTCATAAACTCCAAATGCTGACCAAATTCTCCCCCATTTCAACAACCCATGTAACAATGTGTTGTAGCAAATATAATCAGGTAAAATGCCCCTCCTTTTCATTCTCTTCAATAGAACAACGCCCTCCATTGACCTCCCCTCCTTGAAAAACCCATTGAAGAGAGTATTAAGCGCAACGACATTCGGCTCCAATCCAGCCCCAATGGCTTCATCAAGCAACTCTATGGCCTCATCTGACCTACCCACTTTGCAAAAACCATTCATGACAGCTGTATATGTATACATATCAGGCTTTAATGAAGATTTCTTGATCGTCAACAACAACTTCTTAGCCTCTTCCATCAAAAAACCCGAGCCTCATCAGTACAATGTAGAGATTCATCAAAACCTTATCTATTTCAGCTTCCCTAAGCTTCCCTTGTACCACAGCATTCCCAGAATATTTGGAATAGAAACTTCCGCAATCCAAATCCAATCCTAAAATATTTAAATAAAAGATAACACAATTAATGTCAATATTACAACATAACCTCAATGTATAAACTCGATTTATTTATATAAAAGTTATTTAACCTGCTTTAAAAGCTTGGGAAACGGCATCCTCAGGCTCGTCATGCAACCAGTTTTGGTTCTTTATCATTACTTCTACAGAATCACAATCTTAAACTATATACCTAATAACAAAGAGCATTAGTCCTAAAATAAATTGACATTCAAAAACTGTAATACTCTAACCGTCCCTAAATGAATTAATGGAACGGTTAAAGGTCATAAATTTTGGATTACCTCATAATTTGTGAAAAACTTCTTTATAGACCACGTTAGTAGTAAACTCGCTCGTTTCACCATCCTTTTCGCAAATCAAAACTTTGAGCCCATTTTTGCTTGTAATTCTCGAGATTGCCACATACAACTGCCCATGACTGAATACATGTCGAGGAAGGTAAAGCCCAACATTTGAAAGTGACTATCCCTGACTCTTATTTATAGTCATAGCGAAGCAAACATTTAATGAGAACTGCCTACGTTGGAATTTAACAGGGAATTTTGTCATATCTGACGGGCTCAACATCATTCTGGGCACAAACACCTTCATTCCTTTATTCTTTTCTGAAAGCATTCTTGCTTCAACTATATGTTTTCCCAGATTTGTAACGATCATTCTCGTTCCGTTGCATAATTCTGAAGCTTGATCAATGTTTCTGAGTAGCATCACTATACACCCAACCTTAAAACGTATGGAATGGTTCAGCAATCCGGAGCATTTAATTGTATTAAGAAATTCAACAAAAAATACATCCTCGTGGCCAGCAATATCTCCGTCCTCCTTGCTGATGCTATCAGAACTCATATACAACACTTCATCACCGGGCAACATCGACATCATATAATCATTGATAGTATCTACTATCTCATTAGTTGGTGCCAAAATTGCTCTATCCTGAAAAAATCCATCAATGCGCATATTATGTAATATGTCAGGATACGTGTTTTCAACGATTGTTGCAATAGGATCAGTTGTATCTCTTATCAAAATATCATCGGGTAACTTAATGTCAACTTCTCCATCATTTTCTTCACCGCCATCCCCATCTCCTACCCGTAATATCCATTCAGCAAAATTTTTGATCTCTAGAACATCCGAAGAAGAAGAGGAACATACCTACATTTATGCAATGAATGAGATGAAACATTTAGTTTCTGCAACAGGGAAATGTAACATGTAAAGAGTTTTAAATTAGATCATTTACCTGCAATCTCATATTTTTTGTCAATTTTAGGACCTCACACGAATTCCAAAGTTTAGATGAACTGATGGCAGCATGAACAATATCATGTCGGCTTCCTTTAGGCACAACAGGCAATATTTGCCTGAAATCTCCTCCAAAAACAACAACTAATCCATCAAAGGGCTTATCAGAGCAATGACCATCATGAGTACGCATAATGTCCCTCAAGCTCCGGTCAAGCGCCTCAAAGCAGTGCTTGTGTGCCATCGGAGCCTCATCCCAAATTATCAGCTTCGTTTTCTTTAGGAGACCACACAAATCAGAACTGGCTTAATCTTGCTTGCACGTTGAGCTTTCATCGACTTGTATGGGTATGCCAAATGGAGGTGGCATCCTACCCCTCGGAAGTAGCAACGAAGCTATACCGCTAGAAGCCACTGGAAGAACTATATCCCTCCTACTTCGCAAGGCGGAGCACAATGTCTTCCATATGAAAGTCTTCCCCGTGCCACCATACCCATACAAAAAGAAAACTCCACCATCTCCTCTATTAATAGCCGTCATGATCTTTTCATAAACCATCCTTTGTTCTTCAGTCAAAGATTTATGTAATCTAGAGTGCTCAGCCTTCATATCCTCAACATCATAAGACATTTCATCTAATATTAGCATATTCTCCGCATCAGAAATTACAGAATTGCTTGGTTGAGGCATATCTTTAAAATTTTGTAGACCGCTGCAATTCGGCGCAATAACTTATCAATCTCGGCCCAATGCACAATTTTTAACTTGCTCTTCACTGAGTGTCAAACCTATGTATAATAAAATAGATTGACATTAAAACGAAAAATGATAAAAAATGATTAACTAAATACTCCCTCCATCCCAGCAGAAGTGAAACTTTGAGAAAACTTGATCAAACTTTAACCACTAATGTAAATACAATATAATTCCTCAGTAACAAAATAGAAAGTAGGATTATTACTTTGGGATGTTTTTTCAGAAAGAATTTGCTCTTGATACATTAGCTTGTTAGTCAAAGTTTGATCAATTTTACCGAAAGTGTGCCTTCTTCTAGGACGGAGGGAGTATAGTTGAAAAACTAATCAATAGAATAAAAGATTGACCAAGATTATTAGTCAAAGTATGATTTAACATAATAAAGTATTTATCAGGATTGTTAAAATTCTTTTGATGCTTGTAGTTGACATCGTCACGACGTAACTTGCCAAGTTTGATTCCGGACATCTTGTGGCCTCGACATACTATTAGATAACAGTAGCATCGCGAAAAGTCTTCGTAGATAATCCAGTGACCCCCATTGACTTGCTTCTTTTATTCCATCAACATACTCCTTATCATCGTCTAACAATCCTAGTGCATAACACGCTTTTTTGTAATCACCATGCACTATATTATTTACAGTTCTCAAATCATCGTAACACGTAGCACCAACAATGTGATTTAACATCAGCCTCAAATAGTAGATATCGCCTGAATTGATGGGGACATGATAAATTCGTCCAATTGATGTGCCTCTCCTTCTAGGACGCCATTCTCGCTTTGACTTATCCCAAACAAAATGTTGCAGAAATTCATAATACTTGTACTGTCGAGCCTCTGGATTCTCACGATTGATCTTCATCCACTGTAAAAATTGTGATTGGGCAACAGTAGGCTTACCCACAACATCCGTAAGATAATCGCCATCTCTTAAAGGAATGGTTTGGTCTCCCTCTAAATGGAAAGATAAGCGCTCTACAGCTGGTGTCCTGTAATGGATATCAAATGCAAATATTCTCCACATCGCTTCACATGCAGAGACATATCGACAATCAATATACATTTTAATTTCATCATTCACTTCAAAACCTACCCCTATTCTGTCACTTCCCTTGCTGATATACTTGAATAAGTACTTTATTGATTTGCTTTGATTACAGTATTCCTGTGAGCACCCCAACCCGGGACCTAACGCGTGTCCCGAGCTTGAGAAGCTCAACTAAGAAAACCCATCTTATATTTTTAAAACTTTTATTTGCTTTTACAAGAAAACCAATTCTAAATTTTCCCATAAACAAAATCAAATAATAATATCTCCACTTGGAGGAATTTAAACAAATACTTTAATAACCATACGTGATTAATTACATTGAAAATCCTAATTAACATTGTTTGACAAAAGAGTTTTCCCTACAACTTATAAAAGAGTAATACTTAAATATGTTCCCAACAACCCTCTCATATACCTATCCTGATAAGTCCCAAAAGCAAGAGTCCAACTCTTTCCCCGACCTCACTGGTTCAGGTCACCTGTCTCAGCACAATCTAAAGCAGTAAAAGGGAAGGGGTGAGAATAAATCTCAATAAGCTATTATGAATGCAGCAAGATGCCAAACAAGATGCAACACATAGCATGGTAGCACGTAACACATTATGAAAGCGGTAAACACCTTACGTTACCTCATTTTACCTTTCCCGTCTGAACAATAAGTCGTACAACGTGGGAGTAAAACTCCACTCTTTGGTGAATTGCCCCCATGCACATTCACCGCTTATAGGTCTCATACCCCAGAGATCCATATAAGAAAACAGGATACATATATGACCCCTAATTTAGAGTATCATATACTATCAGCGCTACTGTAAAGCTTGGCTTCATACAGAGCATTCCACCGGTACACCAAATCGCAGCATAACCGTAAGGGCTTTTTCTTGCTCAATACAGTAGCTTGCACATCCCACTCTGTGGCCACAGAGGGGAACGGTCACAGGTATAATGAACCTTCAATCACTTATAGAACAAATCAATAATTGATTGAATTCCATTATACCCCCTTATCACATATACACGTTCAAGCACATGATAGATACTTGAAATAAATCCACAAAAAGGGATAATAATATAACAACATGGTAATGTATACTCATGCTAATCCATACCATAGTGCAACCACCATTTAATACACTATGCATAATACCATCAATGAATATGAATTCAATTAAGGTAACAATATAACCACATAATCCACACCGGGATACAATATAATCAACATGCCAAATAATCCACAATTGGGATACAATATATCAATATGCCAAATAATCCACAATTGGGATACAATATATCAATATGCCAAATAATCCACACTGGCCATACAGTACAACGATGTAACACATATATATTTCTAACTTGACACAATAATGTGATTATAGTCTCTACATTTGTTGACTAATCACCAAGGTATGAGAGCACATAAGGCCACCCTGAACTATAAACCATTATTACGAAGTCATTACTCATCCTTGAATAATATTCATAACAGTGCAAGACCTACTTCCAACAATTCCATTTTGATCAAATAAGACATTATGGCCTAGCCAAGGTATTCTACTTTAACTTAGGTTAAAAAGGATTAATTCATATCCGGGTTGTACTAGGTTCTATTAATTTATAATGGTTGGGATTCAAGCCACGAGGTTATTGGTAAAAATCGGCAGAAGGAAAGCGAGGAAATTCGGTGACATGGGCGACCGCCCAAGTCACTATGGGCGACCGCCCAAGAGGGTCTACTAAGGTTTACACTTTCTGGCGGCATGGGCGGCCGCTCGAAGCCCAACATGGGCGACCGCCCAAGTCCCTTTTCAGCCTTGCCCAGATTTCTAACCCACTTTTGCCTATGTTTTTTTCCTTTTATCAATCTTTCTCATCTTAGGTGCTCATGAAGGAAATCCCAAATGTTTACTACATCATTCTAAATCATTTCAACCCAATTTAACCTAGCCTAAACCTAGGTCATTTAACACTTGATTTTCCACCAATTTCACTACCACATTTCAAGATTAACCCTCTAAGTTCCACTCAACCCATTTTCTTGTACTCTTACTCAACTCTTATGAACAACAATATCTTTCCAAACATTAATCATTTCCTCATCTCCAAGAAGGTTTTCCAAAGCATCAAATAACCATTTTAATCACAATACAATACCAAATAGTTTATGAATCATTAAATAGAAGTAAAGATTATGATAACCCCATTCAAGTCATTAACCTCTTACTCTCATTTTACCTTCATTCTTCCAACTTAGGCCCCCATCTAATAACTAAAATCAAGTAAACATTAAATAATCCATTTTACACAAATAACATCATTTAAAATTTCCAAATTCCTTTTCTTTCATCAAAGCATTCATTAGCACATAAAATGGCAATATTTAGAAGGAAGTCATAATAACTTACTTAGCAATTATGAAGTGGATTAAGTATCTTCTTAGCTCAATGTGCTACCCTCTTCATACCGAACACGAAAGTACAATTAAATCTTCAAATGGAGAAGAATTGAATTTAATAGAATTTTTGGAAGGAATTTAGGGAGAGGGAGTTTTCATGGAAAATTGGAAGAAGGAAGAATAAAGAAGATGAAGGAGAGAGAGAGAATGATGAGGTGAAGTGAGGGGATGGAGGAAGTATGGAAGGGGGTAAGGGGCTTTTGACTTTTAAGGGAAAAAGGGGTGAGGAAATTAAGGGGAGGAATGGCCCCCCTACCATTAACCTCCTTCTTACTTTCTTTTTCTATTTTATATTTCTCCTACCCAAAGAAAATAACTATCCACATTTTATTTATTTTATCTATTCCTATTATTATACTTCTCCCAAGATGCTTTATTTAATTTCCCAATTATCTCATCCTAATATAAAAAATCAAATATAAAAAATGAACACATAATATTAATAATAATATTAAAAGCATATAATATAATACTAAAATTGTGCCTAGGGTTAGGGTCGTTACACTCACTCCCCCTTAAAGAAAATTCGTTCCGAATTTTAAACCTGATTACCTTAATGATCAATAACAAAGGCTACTTCCCCAAGCATTTCAAATTACAACCTTCAAATAGTTTCCTTAATGTCATGATTCTTCTATACATTCTCACAACCCAAATATTCTAGAATTTAATTTCGAAATTGTAATTCTAATAACTCTTCAACGTTTTCCCCACATAGGTCAAATCCGCCTAAACATCATTAATTGAAGAACTCCATTCACACGAAGGATCATACAAATAAATTTTCCATATCACATTTTATACAGTACCCCTTCAATGCTAAATCAAAACTGCTATTATACTCAACTCCGCTAAGATTAATAGAACATTTCAAGTTGAAAAGAAATCTATACCTCCACACACCATCTATTCTTCAAGAGTTTGGATAGTCTTCTAATCTCTTCCTTTTAAGTAACTAAATCCTCCAACTCTTAGGATCGGTAACAGATTCCACAAGAGAGCTTCAAAAAGGTAAGGTTCTCACATAAAACAATTACGGCCCACTCTCGAGTAGAGGGTAAGAAAATTACTGTTTATCTAAGCCAACTTCCTCGAAGCATACGTTATTACTTTCCCAATTCTCATAATATCACCATCTAATTCTCCTTTAATACGCACTTAAAATTTCACAAAGTCCTCACATCCATTAAGTAAGATAAGGATCAGATCTATAGCCAATCCATTCTCCATCTCTATCAATATAATTCATACTTATTACATCCTACACCATTTATACATCCATTAGAGTTAACTAAGCAACGATTGTTCAATTCTCAAGAACTCCTTAAAATTTCTTCGATAATACTTGCCAACCCAAAGATCACGGACTCAATCCTGGTAATATCCATGGTAACCTTCAAACTCAAGACTATATAACCCAAAATATAAAATCCTTGCGAGCCCACTCACATTTGCTAAACTTCTCAAACGATGAATTTCTACTAAAGGTAAATAACAAAACTCACACATTATCTTTATGATCCTCTCGTAACGTTAAATACCCAAGGAGCTCATCAATCATAACTACCATAAAGCCGTCAAGATAAAGATTAAAATTTCGATTATCATACTTAGAATCAATACATGAGATACTTTGACGGAAACACATTTACCATCTACTCACAACTAGCACATAAACTCTTTGAAAAGACTCCTTGTGCAAGTCTACACATACCAAATATCCTTCACACTTTTAACCAAAACTTTCTGTCTTTAATGCTTACATAACAAGAGTACCATATAAGGGTTTGTTTATATTAACTACCAATATAATCAATTTAGGTCTAGAAAAGGAGACTCACTTCTTATGATAGTCTACCAATGCACAACAACTACTTAACCCTCCAGGTCAAGTATATCTCATAATTACAAATCGGTAATCATACCAAATCAACTGGCAATATATGCTCAGCCATGACCACATCACTATCGGGGTAAATCAAGGGAGATTCAAGGTATCCTCTCATCAGAGCAGAATCCTCTAACAATAAGACAATATCTCAAACAATGTATGCCACATAGAAGCAAAATACTATGCCACACGTAATGATATGAAACAGGATCTATAAAATATGACCCCTAACTTCTGAGACAGGGAATTTACCTCTAGTGACCTCTGAGGAATCTATCTCTCCTGGACCCGAAACACACACTCGATCACAGACCTTCTCTTTCGGTTCCCCTTCGTTATCTCTTTTGGTACCACCTCTTTGTCGTCCACCCGGTTGACCACTGCTTGAAGCTCGTCCCATTGAAACTTTGGACAATTTCTCCTAAAGTGTCCCATTTCTCCACACTTAATACACCTACCTTGCTTACTCCAACAATGATCTTCGGTATGTCCAATCTTCTTACAAAATTTACAAATCATCCCATACTGTTTGGATATTGACCTAGACGAGGAAGCTACAACAAGTTCCCCTCTCACACTTCCTGAAGTTAAAGCCCTTGGCTGTCCTCTAATGATTTTGGATCCTTGTCCTAGATACTTTGGCTTATTTCCAATCCCACCTTCCGATTTTCCACTATTTCCTCAATGCTATTCTCGATCTTATAAGCTCTCTCTATGACTGTCTGATAATTGGTGAAGCTATCAATCGCTAATTTCTTCCTAAACTCAATCCTCAAACCTTTTATAAACCTATGAACTCTTCTCGCTTCATGCGGTACCAAATGAGGGCAACACTTAGCTAATTCCTCAAACCTGACTGAATACTGATTCACTGTCATGTCCCCTTGTTCTAGTCCTAAGAATTCGATCTCTTTCTTGTCTCTTGTAACCATCGAAATGAAATAATCCTCGAACTGTTTGGTGAAATCATCCCAAGTCTGGGGCGTATGATCCCGCTCCCAATTTCCTTTCAGAATCTGCCACCACTGATCAGCTGGACCTTCAAGCTTGAAAACGGCATACCTAACTTTCTCTTCGTTGGGACTTTCTATAACCTCAAAAATCCTATTCATTTCGGCTAACCATTTTTCTGCCTTTAACGGATCCGGATCTCCGTTAAAGCTCGGTGGGTTCATCTTCACAAGTCTTTCCAATCCATCACCTTTACATTCCTCAGGTTGATTCGGAACTGGTCCTCTAGTCTCCATATTATGTACAAACATCCTGAATAACTTCATCATCTTTTCATTCTGAATTCCACCTATACCCATATCTCCTTCAATTTCTAGAACTTTTCGTTGATCATCATTGCTTTCGGCCATTGGAACCAACTCCTGCATTAAACACTCGACGTTAATTACCACACATTCCCCCTTAGTTTAGACATCTACCCTTGACCTCTAAACTAAGCTCTGATACCAACTGTGAGCACCCCAACCCGGGACCTAACGCGTGTCCCGAGCTTGAGAAGCTCAACTAAGAAAACCCATCTTATATTTTTAAAACTTTTATTTGCCTTTACAAGAAAACCAATTCTAAATTTTCCCATAAACAAAATCAAATAATAATATCTCCACTTGGAGGAATTTAAACAAATACTTTAATAACCATACGTGATTAATTACATTGAAAATCCTAATTAACATTGTTTGACAAAAGAGTTTTCCCTACAACTTATAAAAGAGTAATACTTAAATATGTTCCCAACAACCCTTTCATATACCTATCCTGATAAGTCCCAAAAGCAAGAGTCCAACTCTTTCCCCGACCTCACTGGTTCAGGTCACCTGTCTCAGCACAATCTAAAGCAGTAAAAGGGAAGGGGTGAGAATAAATCTCAATAAGCTATTATGAATGCAGCAAGATGCCAAACAAGATGCAACACATAGCATGGTAGCACGTAACACATTATGAAAGCGGTAAACACCTTACGTTACCTCATTTTACCTTTCCCGTCTGAACAATAAGTCGTACAACGTGGGAGTAAAACTCCACTCTTTGGTGAATTGCCCCCATGCACATTCACCGCCTATAGGTCTCATACCCCAGAGATCCATATAAGAAAACAGGATACATATATGACCCCTAATTTAGAGTATCATATACTATCAGCGCTCTTTGTAAAGCTTGGCTTCATACGGAGCATTTCACCGGTACACCAAATCGCGGCATAACCGTAAGGGCTTTTTCTTGCTCAATACGGTAGCTTGCACATCCCGCACTGTGGCCACGAGGGCGGAGTCGCAGTATAATGAACCTTCAATCACTTATAGAACAAATCAATAATTGATTGAATTCCATTATACCCCCTTATCACATATACACGTTCAAGCACATGATAGATACTTGAAATAAATCCACAAAAAGGGATAATAATATAACAACATGGTAATGTATACTCATGCTAATCCATACCATAGTGCAACCACCATTTAATACACTATGCATAATACCATCAATGAATATGAATTCAATTAAGGTAACAATATAACCACATAATCCACACCGGGATACAATATAATCAACATGCCAAATAATCCACAATTGGGATACAATATATCAATATGCCAAATAATCCACAATTGGGATACAATATATCAATATGCCAAATAATCCACACTGCCATACAACTGACGATGTAACACATATATATTTCTAACCAACACAATAATGTGATTATAGTCTCTACACTGTTCAACTAATCACCAAGGTATGAGAGCACATAAGGCCACCCTGAACCATAAACCATTATTACGAAGTCATTACTCATCCTTGAATAATATTCATAACGGTCTGAAGACCTACTTCCAACAATTCCATTTTGATCAAATAAGACATTATGGCCTAGCCAAGGTATTCTACTTTAACTTAGGTTAAAAAGGATTAATTCATATCCGGGTTGTACTAGGTTCTACTAATTTATAATGGTTGGGATTCAAGCCACGAGGTTATTGGTAAAAATCAGCAAGAAGGGAAACTGAGGAAATTCTGGTGACATGGGCGATCGCCCAAGTCACTATGGGCGACCGCCCAAGAGGGTCTACTAAGGTTTACACTTTCTGCTGGCATGGGCGGCCGCTCAAGCCCAACATGGGCGACCTCCCAAGTCCCTTTTCAGCCTTGCCCAGATTTCTAACCCACTTTTGCCTATGTTCTTTTCCTTTTATCAATCTTTCTCATCTTAGGTGCTCATGAAGGAAATCCCAAATGTTTACTACATCATTCTAAATCATTTCAACCCAATTTAACCTAGCCTAAACCTAGGTCATTTAACACTTGATTTTCCACCAATTTCACTACCACATTTCAAGATTAACCCTCTAAGTTCCACTCAACCCATTTTCTTGTACTCTTACTCAACTCTTATGAACAACAATATCTTTCCAAACATTAATCATTTCCTCATCTCCAAGAAGGTTTTCCAAAGCATCAAATAACCATTTTAATCACAATACAATACCAAATAGTTTATGAATCATTAAATAGAAGTAAAGATTATGATAACCCCATTCAAGTCATTAACCTCTTACTCTCATTTTACCTTCATTCTTCCAATTTAGGCCCCCATCTAATAACTAAAATCAAGTAAACATTAAATAATCCATTTTACACAAATAACATCATTTAAAATTTCCAAATTCCTTTTCTTTCATCAAAGCATTCATTAGCACATAAAATGGCAATATTTAGAAGGAAGTCATAATAACTTACTTAGCAATTATGAAGTGGCTTAAGTATCTTCTTAGCTCAATGTGCTCCCCTCTTCATACCGAACACGAAAGTACAATTAAATCTTCAAATGGAGAAGAATTGAATTTAATAGAATTTTTGGAAGGAATTTAGGGAGAGGGAGTTTCCATGAAAAATTGGAAGAAGGAAGAATGAAGAAGATGAAGGAGAGAGAGAGAATGATGAGGTGAAGTGAGGGGATGGAGGAAGTATGGAAGGGGGTAAGGGGCTTTTGACTTTTAAGGGAAAAAGGGGTGAGTAAATTAAGGGGAGGAATGGCCCCCCTACCATTAACCTCCTTCTTACTTTCTTTTTCTATTTTATATTTCTCCTACCCAAAGAAAATAACTACCCACATTTTATTTATTTTATCCATTTCTATTATTATACTTCTCCCAAGATGCTTTATTTAATTTCCCAATTATCTCATCCTAATATAAGAAATCAAATATAAAAAATGAACACATAATATTAATAATAATATTAAAAGCATATAATATAATACTAAAATTGTGCCTAGGGTTAGGGTCGTTACACTCACTCCCCCTTAAAGAAAATTCGTCTCGAATTTTAAACCTGATTACCTTAATGATCAATAACAAAGGCTACTTTCCCAAGCATTTCAAATTACAACCTTCAAATAGTTTCCTTAATGTCATGATTCTTCTATACATTCTCACAACCCAAATATTCTAGAATTTAATCCCGAAATTGTAATTCTAATAACTCTTCAACGTTTTCCCCACATAGGTCAAATCCGCCTAAACATCATTAATTGAAGAACTCCATTCACACGAAGGATCATACAAATAAATTTTCCATATCACATTTTATACAGTACCCCTTCAATGCTAAATCAAAACTGCTATTATACTCAACTCCGCTAAGATTAATAGAACATTTCAAGTTGAAAAGAAATCTATACCTCCACACACCATCTATTCTTCAAGAGTTTGGATAGTCTTCTAATCTCTTCCTTTTAAGTAACTAAATCCTCCAACTCTTAGGATCGGTAACAGATTCCACAAGAGAGCTTCAAAAAGGTAAGGTTCTCACATAAAACAATTACAGCCACTCTCGAGTAGAGGGTAAGAAAATTCTGGTTTATCTAAGCCAACTTCCTCGAAGCATACGTTATTACTTTCCCAATTCTCATAATATCACCATCTAATTCTCCTTTAATACGCACTTAAAATTTCACAAAGTCCTCACATCCATTAAGTAAGATAAGGATCGGATCTATAGCCAATCCATTCTCCATCTCTATCAATATAATTCATACTTATTACATCCTACACCATTTATACATCCATTAGAGTTAACTAAGCAACGATTGTTCAATTCTCAAGAACTCCTTAAAATTTCTTCGATAATACTTGCCAACCCAAAGATCACAGACTCAATCCTGGTAATATCCATGGTAACCTTCAAACTCAAGACTATATAACCCAAAATATAAAATTCTTGCGAGCCCACTCACATTTGCTAAACTTCTCAAACGATGAATTTCTACTAAAGGTAAATAACAAAACTCACACATTATCTTTATGATCCTCTCGTAACGTTAAATACCCAAGGAGCTCATCAATCATAACTATAATGATCCTCAATTTGGAAAATGTATTTATAATTTCGGATTATAATGATCCTTAATTTTGAATTTAAAATTAACACTTTAAAAATATGTTGAATTATCTATTACCTATTAAAATAAAGATAATCAATTAAGGTAAAAAATGGAATTATCCTAAAAGGTATGAATTAGGCTTTTATTTTTATTTTATTTTTTATTTTCGTTGATTACATTAAATAATGGCTTACCATTTAAAAATCAATTTTTGGAAAATCAATTCTATACTCCCTCCGTCCCATAAAACATTACCCTTTTGCTATTTTGGGCGTCCCTCTTTAAAGTCCCACTTTCCTAAAAAGGAAACCTTAAATCACTATTCTCTCCACTCATTCTCTCTCCTACATTATTTTAATACTCACAACACCATTATAATTTACTATTCTCTCCACTCATTCTCTCTCCTCCCACTCACAACACCTACTTTAATAACATTATTCCTTATTTTCCGTTCTCAATAGTAAACGTGTAATGTTCTATGGGACGGAGGGAGTATTTCTTATTTTCGGTTATTAGTATTTGAAAAAATTTCAAATTTTAAAAATCTAATCAAATCTTTAGATTAGGTAATTCAAAATGGTTTAAATTTTAAATTGATCGATTCAGTTATAAAAGGTAATTTTAAACTGAATAAGATTTTTGGAGTTTTTTCAAATAAATAATTCCTAAAATAAACTTTTTATTAGGAGTTTATTTGGAAAATGATTTGAATTTAAATTGATAGATTACATTATCCGAAATCAAAGGAATTAGGCTTTTAATTTCTTTTTTTTTTTAATTTTAGGTGTTGGAAAAATTAAAGGATGACTAATTGAGAATTGACACGTGGCTTTCCACGTCATAATGCCACGTGGCGCAGTGTGAAGCCTTGAAATTCTTCTGCTTTCATATAGTATATAGATAAATGTCAATTTTTTTTAATTTACTTTGATTAAGAAATAATTATTTTTTTTTGGATATTTATTTAGTATGAAATGAGTAATATTAATGGTTGAGATCATTGATTGTAACGGAAAACCCTGAATATAACTGTTGAAGCAGGGGGGGGGGGGTTAACCATGGTAGCGGAGTTTTCAGAATGGGATGACAGAATTTTATTATTATTTTGATATTTTAGGGCATAATGATGAAAATACAAAATTATTTTTGTCACACCACTAAACTGTCAATTCGAAAATACGGGACGGGACGAAATTATGTTGTCTCACGATGGGAACGGGACGAAACGAGACGGGACAAAACGGGAAGAGACTAAAATACTCTGTCTCATCCCGTCCCATTTGCGGGATGCGAGATCCTGCGGGACAATGCGGGACCCGTTGACTAGGAGGGATAAGCGAACACGAGACGGGATGAAATGGGCGGGACCGCACTATGTTGTCCCGCGACGGGAACGGGACCAGATGGGACGGGACGAAATGGGACGGGACTAAAATATTTCGTCCCATCCTGTTCCATTTGTATGATCGAACGGGACGTCCCGACAGAACCGTCGCAACTTGACCGCTCTACACACCACTATTTTTTGGGGGAGAGGGTGTGGGTATGTACAATGGAATTTTTATGGTCGGCCTAAGACTACCCACAGTGGTTTCATCCCACTCTCCCATTTTATCTAACACTTTTTACACTTTTTCTCATCCACCTAATATTTCATCTACCCATTTCATTTACCCCCACTCCAATGGCTAACTTAAACTAAATTTCAACTCCCTCCAACTCATCATTCTATACCCCACTACTTTTATTTTATTTCATTTATATTCTTTATTTTTATGATTAGTAAAATAATAATTATTATTATTTATAATTAAAAAAATATTTCACACTTAATTAAAAAAATATTGCATCAATTTATAGGTAAAAAAATATAATGATTTTTTTAAAATAAATGCTAAAATGAAGAAGGATAATTGAGAAATGAGTGTTTTTTTTGTGTCCAAATCAAATGAAACTTATATCGATTTGTAGGGAAAAAAAAATGATGAATTTTGGTGAAAAAAAAAATTAAAAAAAATAATAATTTACTAGGTAATAATTCAGCCCAAATTGAAAGCTAAGTGTTTTTTTTTTGTGTCCAAATCAAATGAAACTTATATCGATTTGTAGGGAAAAAAAAATGATGAATTTTGGTGAAAAAAAAAATTAAAAAAAAATCAATTTACTAGGTAATAATTCAGCCCAAATTGAAAGCTAAGTGTTTTTTTGTGTCCAAATCAAATGAAACTTATATCGATTTGTAGGGAAAAAAAAATGATGAATTTTGGTGAAAAAAATTAAAAAAATAATAATTTACTAGGTAATAATTCAAACCCAAATTGAAAGCTAAGTGTTTTTTTTTTTTGTGTCCAAATCAAATGAAACTTATATCGATTTGTAGGGAAAAAAATGATGAATTTTGGTGAAAAAAAAAATTAAAAAAAAAATCAATTTACTAGGTAATAATTCAGCCCAAATTGAAAACTAAGTGTTTTTTTTTGTGTCCAAATCAAATGAAACTTATATCAATTTGTAGGGAAAAAAAAATGATGAATCTTGGTGAATTTTTTTTTTTATTTTTAAATCATTTATTATGAGATAATTGAGTTTAAATAATTGGGTGAAAAAATAAAAAAGGACGGACCAATACCAAGCCAACACGTGGCAAATTCAGAAAAATAAAAAAAAAAAAAAGCCGTGCGTCACGCGCCAAATGGGAGCGTGAGTCACACGCGCCTAATACACCTCCAATGCCAAGCCGACACGTGTCCATTTTTAAAAAAAAAAAAAAAAAAAAAAAAAGGTTTCATACGGGATGAAAGTTTTCATCCCGTTAATCCATTCAACCAAGCAGTCGACCTCCATTGCAAGGAAATGGGTAGATGAAATGGGATTTCATCTCCCATTTCATCTACCCATTGTGGGTAGTCTAAGTCCAGAACGGGGCTTTATCAGACTACTCACATACCAGGCTAGAGTGATATTGAATGGGCTAGCCTTGCAGGCTCGGGCCTAGTTTGGACAACTCCAGGCCTGTGTACTCTATCTCCCTTATTTTACACCACTTTTTTCTGGTTGGGCTTTTTAAGCTGATTTTGCCGATTGGATTATTTTAAGAACCGATAGATCAAGAAGGTGAGTTTTCAAATGGTAGAGCTTTCGTTTATTTTCGTAAAACGACTTTTAAAAAATAAATTTGTTTTCTGGTGAAACAAAAGAGGCCTTAATAATAGTGAAAGCTCTCTTATTGAGTCTTGATTTCAGACCCAACTCATTACCAATCCTGAAGAAAAAAGAAAAGGAAAAATTTCACACGGACCCCCATGTCCATGTCCAGATGCATTTTCATTTAAAGAAACACTATTTCCTTTATATATAAATTTATAGTATAAATTAGGGAAGGGCGTGAACAGTTAACAACGATGTCGATAGTAGAAATTAAAAATTTCTTGCCACTATTTTGTCATTTAAAATGCTTAAAAAATTTTTTTTTAATTAAAAAAAAATTTTAAAAAAAAATTAAAAAAAAATTATGTGGCCTTGGACACGGACATGTACTAGTTTATATATAAAAATGAGTTTTCCTAAATCAAATTCCCCGTACCCCCTACTCTCTCTTCTCATTTTTTTATCTCTTCCTTCTCTCTCTAAAACACCACACACACATATTCGCGGTTCTCTCTATCTCCCGAATCGTCTCTGGCAATGGCGACGACCGCCTCCCACCTCTCTTTGTCTTTTCTCTCACTTGCACCGCCGTACCTCTCAACTCCGACGTCTTTTTCTATCTAGATTTGAGCCGATCCGACAAAACTATATCCTGCGCCTTGTCTTCTCTTTTCCGTCCTAGTACTCTCGAATCTATGAAATTCGTGGCCAGGTCTAAGAAATTGAATTGGGTATTCGCAAAAATTTAAATTGATATGGGTATTAGATATTGGGTTATTTGGTTGATCTTGAATTTGTTTCTAATTGCGGTAGCAATTTTTTGTAGTAAAATAGCATATGAAAAAAAAATCTTAAATTTGGACATTCATTTAAGTATAGAGTAATATATATTTTATACACTTAAAAAAGGATTAGAAAAAACGTAGCAAGCAAAAAAAAAATGGAAAAAAGAAAAGAAAGAGAGACTATCATTAGGGTATGTTTGGTAAAATTGAAAATTAAAGTGTGAAATAGTAGTGATGAAATCATTAATTTGCTGAATTTTAATAGTTTATATTTGTTTGTTAATGACAAGTCACATATATCTGAATTTAATTAACATTTCAAATAACACTCAAGAATTTTGTTTGAATAATTTTCTTCTCACTTACATTTTTCTCCATATATTTTCAAATATATAGTCTTATTTTTAAATATCGAAAATTATACTCCATTAGTTAAAAAATACAAATAAATAAATCATCATTTATAAAATAAATATTATGAGTTTAATTATCAAACTATATTAAAACTATTTTATTAAGGACAAGCAAAATAGTATTTAAATATTTTTTTATTGATACTTCATTAGTCCAATGTTAGTTTGATTTTTTTACACAACTTGATTAAGCTTTATTAGAAAAAAAAATAAAGAAAATAAGTATTTTAAACATGAACTACAAATGAAAATAAAATATATCCGAAAAAACTTTAAATATATAGTTTATATAACATAATAAAATATCACAAAAAAAGTTTTTAAGTATAGTAAAATATAAAATATGTTGATAGATGAATTTGAACTCATTCCTTTTATTTATATATTAAATGATAATTTCTTTTGTTGAAATATTTTAACTTTTCATATAAATTATATTTGATCTAGTATTAAAATGTAATTTTATTTATTTTAAACTATTGATATTAATAATATTTTAAGAGAGTATCATAATTATTATTTTTTTCATTTTTTTGTCAAAGTTTAGACAAATTTATCAAAATAAATTTTATTATGGATCAAAGAAAGTACTAATAAAAAAATATTTAAATATTATAAAATATAATCTAATTATAATATTAGTGACATATATGTTATATGTTGAAGACTTTATTTTATTATACACTCATTAAGATTATTCAAATAATTTTTTGAATGTTAAGTTCAAATTTTAAATAAATTAAGATATAAGTGATTTGTCATTATCAAACAAACTGAACTCTTAAAATTCAGCAACTTAATAATTTCAGCTCTATATTTTTCAGCTTTACAATTTCAGAGCTTAATTTTCAGTTTTACCCAATGTTCTAAAAAGCGCTAGGCGGATGCTAGGCGGCGGAGCCGGGCCTAGCGCCTAGGCGGGGACTAGTCGGGATTAGTCGGGACCTAGGCGGGGCTTAGAACTAGGCGTTGGAGAGGGTCCTAGCGCCTAGACGGAGCCTAGACGCCCTTAAGCGGGGTCTTTTAGAACACTGATTTTACCAAACAATCCCTTAGTTTCTTTCCTTGTTAAGACACCCATTGATAACTTAACATTAATAATTATTTTTAAAACATTCTTAATTATTTAAGTGATTATATATTTTTTTACCAAACAAACAAGCTTAATTTTACTTTCCCTTAAAATGTTCTAAATTAAGATCTTAATATTAGGGGTGTAAGTAGTTCGGTCCAAATCGCGGTTCCTAATCGAACCAAACCAAATCACGCGGTTTCGTTCAATTTTCAAGCAATATTGGTTTGGTTCGGTTTCAAAAATTGTCAAACCGTGGAGGTCGGTTTGGTCTGCGGTCTGGACCCCCAAACAACGGTTCGAGACCGAACCACCAAATCGAATTAATAAATCAAACCACCAAACCGTTCATTATTAATCGTATAAATGTACATCTTTCATCTCTGCCTCAAATTTAGATTTGAAAACCTTTAATTCTATTCATGAGTTTTTGCTCATAACCTTTTTTCTTTTGGTTAATCTTCATGTAATAATATTAATTCACTTTTTAGCACATACAATTACAATTACTCAAATTGATTGTTGTTATCATAAACATTGAAGCACAGTTTCATTTAAATTTTGAATCTATTCTATATGATATGTATGGAAAATTCAAACAAACATAACAATGAATTATGTATTTTGAAACCATTTTCTAATTAATAGTTTAAGTCGTGTTCTATTTCATGGTTTGAACCGTGGTTTAAACTGCAGTTCGGACCGTAAAATCAAACCGCGTTTCAAACAAAACCGAACCAAATCATTGTGATTTGGTTTGGTTCGGTTTGAATTTTTTCATGATCCGATTCGATTTGTGATTTTTTCAAACCAATTACTAATTATTCAATACGTAAATTGGCATAAGCTGAACCAAACCCTACTTTTTTTCTTTTGGATACCCAGGTTTTCCAGCTTCGTCGAACTATATTGTGAGTGTAAAAGTAAAATAGGAGAGAGAAGAGTGGAGGGAATAGTAAATTTAAAAAGTGTTATGAGTATAAAAGTGAAATAGAAGAGAGAATGAGTGGGTGAAATAGTAAAAATTCTTTATAATTTTAGAAAAAGTGAAGCTTTTAACGGAATATCTATTTTAGCAAAAAGTGAAGCTCGGAAGGATGTGAACACAACCTAGTAGTTGACTTGCGTAGTTGTAGAGGATAGGAAAACCCTGTTAAGACCAGAAGGTACAAATATTCAGCTCTGAAAATAATCGAATATAAAGAAGATTTACGCGACGAAGGGATCCACAGTCGACGAATCCTTTATCCGGTCGATCTCCCTCCCTTCCTCCCTTCCTTCCTTCTCTGATTTTCAATTTTATAATCTCATCAGTTTCGGGTATTTTCCTTCTCCGATTCTAGAGAGAGAAAACGATAATCTTTAGAGAGAGAGAGAGATGGAGAGAGTGATGAATGTTTTGAAGCCGAAGCCTAATCCTCAACAATTGATGAGGGATTGGCAACGACGTCTCCGCCAAGAGTGCCGCAACATCGAACGCCAAATTCGAGGTATTCATTTATTTTTGGTTTAATTATACACATATTTTGTGTTTATATTTTCCTTCATGGTGTGATCTGAACTATTAGATTGTTGAATTTTACTTATCTCTTGAATTATAAGCTAATTATTATTATTATTGGGGTTTGTTTAGATATACAGAGGGAAGAGAAAAACGTACAAAAAGCTATTAAGGAGGCTGCAAAGCGAAATGATATGGGTTCTGCTAAGGTATTTTCTCCACCTCTCCACCTTTTGTTTATTGCACACAGACATTTATGTACCACTGATTGTTACTCCAAGAGATGACTATCTTTACCATGCGGAAGTCATTTTATTTCAATCAAAATCAAGTTTCAGGAAGTAAAAATGGACCCATTGGGTGGTGAATCTGTAGTTTAATTCAGTATGATATTAACTCTGGACCTCTTACATGCAATGAATGAAAGAAAGTTGCGGAACTAATTAGTCTGGTTAGGGTTTTATGATTTTGGCTTGCTTACCTCCTTTAAGTGATCCCATAGCGGTGGTCTTAGTAAAGCTACAACAAGATTTTAGTTATGGAGCTATTGAATTGATAGGGTTGTTAATTTGAGTGGTATATAGATAGAGCATAAACGATGAAATATTTATGCTCATGGAAGAGATGAGACCGCATGACCAAAGTATGTAGCTGGTCTCGCTCGTCTTTAATAACTATGACTGCGGCTTTACATGCAACAATTTAATTGAAGAAGAGCTAAAATTTTGGTGAATAATGTGTTACATGAGCAAGTGGGATGAAATCTGTTGAGCATTTATGTTAGACTTTGAAGTGTTCAGGAGTTTCAGGTATATATCTAAGTGCGCATAGGATCTCCCTGGCCCTCTACCAACAAAAACTCCATTTTGGGGTATCCATCCTTCAATGTGCTCTTGTGGTCGCACATGCGCCTCATATTAGGAGCTGCAAGAGTTTTGACATTCAAAACCTTTTTCAATGGGCAAGTCGTTGAGACGTAACAGCTCAATTTATATCTGTCTACGGGGAGCACAATTTTTGACCCAAAGGCTGCTCCATTACTTCCTGCCAAAGAGCTTGATTGGATTACCTCCTATAAGGGTGCATTGAGTCAGGCCTTAAGGTTGAGATTTGGCATGAGTCACCCACGTGTGGAGACACTTACATCTTACTAACTCATGTCTCCTTCTACCGAAGGTCCTCTAGAAAAACTGGTTTAGCCTTGGTGTTCATGCGACTACAAGTGCTGTAGATTGAGAAGTAGCTTACATAATTAGTGTCATTCGCTTCCGCTTGAAGGAGTCATGTGGAGTTTGAGATTCTATATTTTCCGGTCTTTTAGTTTGATATAATTTCTCATTTGTTCTACTTGATTTTGATACTTCTTCCTCATTTCCTGTCAGGCGCTCGCTAGAGAAATTGTGAGCTCTAGAAAAACTGTAAACCGCCTCTATGAAAATAAGGCACAGTTGAATTCAATATCAATGCACTTGGGAGAAAGTGTTGGTACGTCTCCTTTGTATTACGGCACATAATCTCTTTTAACATTCTGTTATCACTTAGCAATGGGTTGTGTAGTCATTTCTCATGTGCTGGATGATGTGATGCCTTTACTAGGTTTACGTGTCGCATTATCTTACTACTTACAGTAGCTAATTAAGGGATTGCATAAAGTAATTTTGTATGTTGTTTTGGTATATCAATGTTCAAGTGAGGGTGTCTAGTTTATGCAAACAGGTTTGGCGTACTGGTTTCTTTGTTTTGTGTCGTACGTTTCTGCTAGTGTTTTTGTGGTGATTGGTTTGAGAGAATGTCAAATGTATCTGTATTGATTATGTTATTTTCTGAACTCTTTGTTTTAATGTTGTGTACCTTTATGGAGAGGCGGAGCCAATTTTTTTTTTTTTAAAGGGGAGCAAATTATTTTCACTAAGTATAAAAGGGCAAAAAAAAAAAAAAAAAAAAAAAGAAGGAAAAATTGCATCAGAAGTACCCCAACTACATGGGTTATGTGGATTTCATACCTAAACTTTTTTTTTGTTGCATTTAACATACCTGAATTACTTTTTAGTTGCATCCAAGGTACCTGGGGCTAACGACCATTTTTTTGGGTTAAATTGGCATGTGACCTAAATTTAAAGGGTAAAACAGGGAAATCAATACAAATTATAGTTAAACAACTATCAGGGTTTAAAGTGTAAATCTGAAAAGTAAAAGGTATATTGAATTAATTTAAAAGGGGCCATTCTAAAAATTATAATTTACAAATAAACCCCCTCCCCTTTTAATTTACCTCTAAAATCTAAAATGATTCACTTGTCTAAACCAACCCTAAAATTGATTTCTCTTTTTCTCTGTTCTCCAATAATGCAACCCCTACATCCATCACATGCTCATGTTTCTGGTACCAGAGTCACCATTGTCGGCCCACATTCCACAATTTCAAAATTATCACCCAACATCAAAACGTCTATTACTTGCACACCACCAACTTTGAAACAACAATGAAATAAAAATCAAGAGCCTAGGTCTCAATAAAAATCACACTTGACTTGAGAGAAAACTAAAAAAATGCAAGATCTAGGATTGCCTTGATCTTAATCAAGCATTCAACAAGTTCTTTAAAATTCAAAAATAAGTTATGAAGAATATGGTGAAAGGCCCAGTAAAAAGAATGTCGTGAAAACCCCAAACCACAAGTCTAAGATGCTAGAAAAGAATTACGTCCATGATCCAAGATGATGACATCACTTATGTATTGGCCGAATGCGTGACCACACCAGAGAGGAGGGAGCGGGGGTTTTGCGATATGAGTAGGGGGTTAGAGGTTGAATTTGAGGAGAGACGAACGTGGGGTTCTCGATCGGAATCAAGTGATCGACAACTTAAAGCAGACAAAGGGTCAGGAGGAGGAACAAAGACCGTAAATGGAGATGCTGATGATGGCACCGTGCGAGAAGGAGGCAACAATAGGGACAGATGAAGAGAGAGTCCGACGAAGGTCAAGAACCTGAAATTTCTGAAGGTTGGGAGGAGGGGGATGGCATTAGGTGGAGAAAGGGAGGTTGTTGGGGTGTGGTGGGGGAAGAAGAGGTGGCGGAGGAGTGGTGGGGGAAGAAGGAGGCGGCTGGGACGTGGGAGGAAGAAGATGAATTACATTTCTAAATTATATTTTTAAAAAATACCCCCTTTTAAATTAATTCAATATATATTTTACTTTTCAAATTTACACTTTAAACCCTGATAGTTATTTAACTATAATTTGTATTGATTTTCCTGTTTTACCCTTTAAAATTCAATCACATGAGAGTCACATGCCAACCTAACCGGAAAAAAATTGGATGTTGTTAGCCACAGGTACCTTAGATGCAACTAAAAAGTAATTCAAGTGCGTTAAATGCAATAAAAATGAGTTTAGGTATTGTAGGATATACATGTTTTACGCACATGCCTCACACATGTTGTCCCTTTTTCCGCGGACAGGTTTCTGTCCTGCGAATATATCTCTTCCGCAGACGCATCTCCATCCAATAGACGGATCTCTGTCCCGCGGATCGTCTCCCGCAAACGCATCTCCGTCCAGCAGATAGTCTCACGCAAACGCATCTCCGTCCCGGGGATCATCTCCCGTAGATGGATCTCCGTCCAGCGGATCGTCGTCCGCAAATGTATCCCCGTCCTACGGATACGTCTTTCTCTCCCGCGATATGCGGGCTGATATCCTCTAAGTACTTTCCGCGATTAGACAAAGTCGGGGAAAGTATTTTCCACTTATCGGGATCGCCGAGGATTGGAGGCTAGAAGTAAAACAATTCGTTCGGATTGATCGGAACACGTGGTCCAATAATTGGGTTACACGTGGCCTAGTTGGTTTTACAAGAGAGAATTGCGGGATGGTCCACCACCATGGACCATGTGCCGTGCAACTTACTCATTGCCTATAAATACCTCACATTGGTATTCATTTGCACCAAGTAACAAGGGCCATCCTCTACATTATTTCTCTCTCTAGAGACAGACCAACAAGTCCCGCAATACTTGTCTCTCTCAAAAGTCCTCCTAGTTCCTATTCTCGCTCCTCTTGTTCATTATTTTTCGGTGGTTCGTGTAACACCTTCCAACTCGGAAAATTCTCATTCAATATCCTAAAACCCTAATACAACCCCGTAGGATTACCCTCCTACAGGTAAGAAATCCACAGAACCCATATAGTTTGGATACTTTTGATGCAATTTTTCCAAAAGAAAATTAGTGCTTTTTTTCTTCACTTAAATGGGGAAGCAATAAATTGCACTAACACCCCTTAATACTTTAAATATTTGCACTTATTGAAAAAAAAAATTCAAATGGGGGCACACATATAATACCATGTAGATTCGCCAGTGCTTCTATGGAAAATTCACATAGATTAAGTTAGACAATGGCTGCATGGATCCCACATCTAATGTTGTTGATATAGTTAGCCTTCTCCTGAACTATAAATTCTATGTTTCTATGTTTCTGAGTCTTCTACTTTTTAATAGGCCTATCGACATTTCTAACCCTCATACTTGGCAATTCTAATAAGATTGTATTTGCGGTAAAAAATGTTTGTACTTCTCTAAGTACTCAGGGAAGTAGCAATTGCTTATCGTTGATCTTTTTCTGTTAAATTTGGTGTTGCTTGGATGCATAATCCAGCCCGTGTCTACATATATGTCATGACTAAGGGTAGGGAAATTTGCTTCCAGTCTTTCTAGTGTTGGATGAAGAGTTAGGAGTTCATATTGATAATGACGAGCACTTTATATATGCAAGATTGTACTTGCATATGGAAAAGGAAGATATCATAAGCTGAATATATATGCAAGATTTAAGCTGTTTTTATATTAGTGCACCTATGCTTTAGTAGATCTTTAAATGACTTATGGTGCTGCTTGTTCTTCTAGTCCTCATATTATTGTTTCGTTATCTTTGGTTTTTCAGCTGTTGCCCGTACAGTGGGACATTTGTCTAAGAGCGCTGAAGTCATGAAGCTAGTTAATAACCTCATGAAGGCTCCACAAATGGCCGTGACAATGCAAGAATTTAATAAAGAAATGACCAAGGTACTTGTACTTTTTAGTTTTCCCTAAAAGCAAAGACACATCTTTGACATTTCGACACTGAAGGAGTAAAGCTACAAGATCATCAAATTACCTAATAACGAATTATGCCCCTACCGCTTTTCGTTATGTGCATTGCACATGTCATTTTTAATGATTTTCGTTAGTTTTTTTTTTTCCTCATTTTGATTACAGTTGAGTTTGAATATGTGGTTGTAGGCTGGTGTATTGGAAGAAATGGTAAATGATGCTGTTGACTCTGCACTTGACTCGGAAGACATAGATGATGAGATTGATGAGGAAGTCGATAAGGTCTTAACTGCAATAGCCGGTGAAACTGCTGCCCAGCTTCCGGAAGCTGTTAGGAAGGAAAGATTAAAGCAACCAGCCCAACCAGCAGAAGAAGCAGAGGTATGTCCGATTCACATATATGCCATTTGTTTTAGTCTAAGCTGCCAATACAAGGCATTAGTATTTATATTTTTACGCAATCTTGTAGGATGACGAAGAAGAATTAGAAGAAATACGGGCCCGCCTTGCAAAGGTTAGGTCGTAAGTATGATCCGTGGCCCTTCTGCAATTCGTATATTTTCCAGAGAAGAAATTACATAATGATTGTGTATTGTAAAAGTCGGCTTTTATATACCCAGTTTGAAAAATCTTGCCTGTCATGTATTAAGTACAGATTGAATTACCCGATCGGATTAACTATCCGAGCTACATGATTATTATGTCAAATATAGTGAGACTAAAATCTCCAGCTATTCCCTGTCTTTTGGTATAAAAAAGTTGGGCAAATTGCAATTTCGTTACCTATCACCGTTGCAATTTGAATTTCGTTACCTAACAACATTGAAAAAGTTGCAATCTGATTTCTAACATTGACATTTTATTGCTAATTGGTGCAAAAATTAATGAAATGTTAGTTTTTTTTGACAAATTTCATTTTGTTGCTAATTGGTGTAAAAATTAACGAAATGCTAGTTTTTTTTGACAAATTTCATTTTCTTGCTAATTGGTGTAAAAATTAACGAAATGTTAGTTTTTTGACAAATTTCAAGTCACGCGCCATGCACTTGAATTTTTAAGAGTCATAATGGTCATTTCATATTCATTTCAATCCCAACACCACTGATCACTACCAGTATTAGCACCATAGCCACCACCACTCGTTACTTTACGTGATTTTTTAATTAATTTATATTTTTGAATCATTTTTATTCAAGTGTTATAAAACTATATCATTTTGATGTTAAATAGTAATTTATTCCTTTTCTCCCGCGAAATTATTAGCATGCCCCTTAAAAAGTTATTTGTATGGCACATGGCTTTAATTCTGTCAAAAAATTAACAATTTGTTAGTTCTTATACCAATTTGCAACAAAATGTTAATATTAGGAATTGACTTGCAACTTTTTCAATATTGCAAACCAAATTGCAAAACTGATAAAAAGTAGGTAACCAAATTGCAATTTACCCTTTGATAATTTAACAAGAAATTGAGCTTGGAATAATTTGCTAGAATTGTATTATTCTTATTTGGTCATGTTATTATGTTAATGTCTTCGGATGTTCTATCATAATCATGCTCCATCTTCCCAGTTATGTCAATAATCATGGTTTGATTTTCATTTTTTTTTTTTTTTGGATGATAAAATTGAGTTTTAACCAAAATTTATCTAAATTTGGCTATCCTTATGAAATTTCAATTTTTTATTTTTTATTTATGCACTATTAACAATCCCATCAACAATCATTTTTAAAATTCCATAAAAATAATGATTTAATTATAATTTTATTTGTCAAGGTTTTAAATGATGTTCCTGAAACTCTAAATATTTTTAATGGTGCATCAATATAAATGTCTAGAGAATTTCATAAAATTTTGGTTAAAATTGATCAAGTTGAATAAAAAGTAAAATATAACATTTATTTGGAGACAAAAATAATGTTTTGATTGTAAAATGTTGTTGTATTTGTTCTATACTCAATGATAACAACAGTATTGTTCATAGCCAAAAATTGAGTGTCTTTTTCTTTTCTTTTTTTAATCCGATAACATTATTCACTTATTAGTTGCTACAATGATAAAGTTTAAAACACCATATCAAGAACTGATATATTGTTCATACGGCATACCCAAAACAGAAAATTTTAGGGGAAACTAGTATCCCCCAAATATTATAAAAAGTCTTGTTTTTAACTTAGAAAAACCGGCTCATGAATTTTAAACCAAACTAACCCGACTTTTTGAACCGGTCATTGAACCGATTTTTAAAATAAAACAGGACTTTTTATAATATTTGGGAGAAACTAGTTTCCCCCAAAACCAACTCTACCCAAAATTGAGTGTGTTTTCTTTTATCCGATAACATTAAGATAACATTATTCAAATATTAACTGCTACGATGATAAAATTTAAAGCACCATTATTTATCTTTATACTAATAATTTCCATATTAATAATATCATCCCTTTTTTTCATGAATAGATAAGAATGAAAAGGGATAGATAAGAAGGGGATATGCCCCTTATCATCCCTAATCTTTTAATTAATTCAAAATTTTATATATCATACCTAGCAACCTTATTTAGGGGTATCTGTTTATTTGTATCATGTTTTGAACTATTGTACATTGTATTATATACAAACAGTTCAAAACATAATATTTTTAATAAATAATACCTATTTTACCATTCTAATCTTATCCGGTATTATTTATCTTATCCTATCCGATAATATCAGGTTATCAAACGCTCAAACACTCATACTTTTTAATTCCATAAATGAAATATAGTAGAAGAAGATTTAGATTCATCAAAATCTAAAATGTAAAGGAAACTTTGCACCAAGATAAATAAAATAAAATAATAGATAATTTAGCTTCCGGTAACCAAATACTCTCTTCGTTTTACCCCTCTCATTATATTATTACGAATAAACTTTGAGTAATTATTTTAGATTAACTTAATTACCCTAATAAAAATATAAAACTTGTTATTGATAGTATTGTTGATTGGGTATCAATCACAAGTTTTAGATTTACATTAGTATAACTGAACCAACCTATAATTATTTCTTAAAGTTCATTCGTAATTTGTAGTAACTGAAAAAAAAAAAAAAAAAAAAAAAAAAGTAGGAAGATTGTTTTGGGACGGAGATAGCAGATAAACACTAATATTTAAAAAGATCAAATAAATAAATAAATCATAATTCTTAAACAAACTGACCGTTAAATCCTCTTATCCTGATCCCTCCAAGAAAACTCATTTCTCACTCCAAATCAAACCCTAGATATCTATATAAAACCACCACACCAAACCCTAATTTTCTTCATTCCTTAACCAATCATAAGAAAATGGCTCCATTTTCCTCTCTTTTCTTTCTTGTTCTTCTTCTTCTATTCGTGCCTTTTTCAATTGCCAAAACAAAAACTGATACAACTCTGGGGGAAAAACTGATCAGAGAACTCAATTTGCATCCTAAACATGATGTTAACATTATAAAGAAAACAATGTCCAGGACTTGTACTAAGTTTCCAGGAATTATGGAAACCAAACTTTCATTACCAATTCTTGGTGACTCTGGTGCTTCCACCACCGACTTGAGTCATCATGCCGGTTGCTATCGCCTTCCCGATACCATTGATGCAAGGTACATACTATATACTCCCTCCGTCCCACCTTAGTGTAGACTTCTTTCCTTTTTCGTCCGTCCCATCTTAGTGTAGACTGCCAAAATTAGAAAGTTTTTTATTATTTTTTATTTTCCCTACCCCACCCACTCATTCTCTCTCTTCATTTTTCACCATACAATTTATTCAACCAACCTACTATTCACTCCACTCATTCTCTCTCTTCATTTTCTACCACACATTTTCATTATCTTAATAATATTCCTTAGTTATTGTGCCAACCACCTTAGTCTACACTAAGGTGGGACGGAGGGAGTACATGTCAGCATGATCGGCCGGCCAGTTGTATTTCCTTTCCAGCCTTATTGATAATTGAATTCATTAATTATAGTAAAGTATGTGTATTAACATATGTGATAGGAAGTTACTTGTTCTGTGTGTATGCTATAACTTCAATCCATAATTCTTTAGTTTAATTCCGTCCCAAAAATGAATGTCAAAAAATAAAATCAAATTAACTCTTGATCAATCAAGGGTAAGTTTGAAAAAAAAAAGTTGGACGATGGAGGGAGAATATGCCTCCACCAGTGTGAACTGGGGTTGCTTTCTTTAAAGAAACTATTCCCTCCGTCCCAAAATGAAAGTCCAAGACTTGTTCAGACAGGAATTGAGACCATTTGTTGTAAATTACTTGACTATGATGGTTGGAAGTTAGGCCTTTCTCTAAGGGGTTGTTTGGGAGGTTGACCCACCCATCCTCTTTTTTCATCCTTTTTGCTACACTTTCTCCTTTTCCTTTTCTTGGTTGAATTGATAGATTTTTTTTGGAGATAGATTTAGCCGGATTTTTTTTACTATTATTATATTGAATGGTAAAAAAAATTTAAGGATAAAGTATGGGATCCAACTATATACTGTTGATCTCGATCGCATGGCTGCGTGGTCACCATCTCTCGATCGAGCACTCCAATAGAGTTGGAGTCTGCTACAACAGTTTCAACAATTTATTTATTTATTTATTTTAATTTTTGGATCTGAGTGAATATTTTTTTGGGTCGGAGTGAATATAATTTTTGAGTGACTAACGTGTTTACAAATTGACACTGAATTGCAGGATGTTCTACTATTTCTTTGAATCAAGAAGTAACAAGGCTGACCCAGTTGTTATATGGTTGACTGGAGGACCAGGGTGCAGCAGTGAGCTAGCTCTGTTCTATGAAAATGGTCCTTTCAAAATTACCAATAACATGTCTCTTGTTTGGAATGACTATGGCTGGGACAAGGTAATTAAATTAACTCACCCCAAACAAAATCAAATAGTTTCCATTAATTTAATTAAATCGTAAGGTCGAGTTTTGAGTTACGAGACATTTACTTGTTTCTCTTGCACAGGTTTCAAACTTGATATACGTGGACCAGCCAACTGGAACAGGTTTCAGCTACAGCTCTAGCGAGGATGACCTGCGTCACGACGAAAAGGGTGTGAGCAATGACCTTTATAACTTCTTGCAGGTAGACATTTATACACTTTTTTATTTAGAGATTAAACAAAGTAAACAGAATGGTAAAAAAATGCATGCCCACCAAGAACAAAGAAATTTTACTTATAATGTGTTAATATTCCTGTAAATTAAATTACAGGAATTTTTCAAGGCACATCCTGACTATGTAAACAACGACTTCTTTATCACCGGAGAATCGTATGCCGGGCACTATATTCCGGCTTTCGCTTCTCGCATTAATGAAGGAAACAAGAACAAAGAAGGCAGTCCAATTAACTTGAAGGTAAGTCAAAAATATTCAACTTTATCAGTAGGGTAAAGTACTACTTATTGTTAAAAATATGCAATATGGAAGATATTTTTCCTATTTGTATAGAATAGGCTCCAGGGTGTTGTACTCTTTAGCACTTCGATGCAGAGTACAACATGTTGAAGTATATTCTGTACAATTGTGTATATCATTTTCTGTTTAACATCATTGTCCTAACTTTTTTTTTTTCAATGTGAGCAGGGATTCGGGATTGGCAATGGACTCACTGAACCTGGAATTCAGTATCCAGCATACCCTGATTATGCTTTGAACATGTCAATAATAACTCAATCAGATTACGATTATATAAGCCAGTTGGTTCCTGATTGCAATGCGGCTGTAACGCAATGTGGTAATTCATCTATGCTAAAAGGATATATATATATATATACATATATATATATATATATATATATATATATATATATATATATACACACAAGAGTACACACTAAGTTGGTGTGTGGGTTCTGTTTCAGGCACTGATGGCGAAGAAACATGCATTGATGCATTGTACACTTGTGAAAACATTTTTAATGAGATAATGAATATTGCTGTTGATATAAACGTAAGTACATGGTTTTCTCAATGCTACATAAATGGAAAAGAGATTGTTTTTTTAAAAACTAAAATGTAAATAAGTTTTTAACGTACCTTTGTTTCTGCTGTCTTGCATTGCAGTACTATGATATCAGGAAGAAATGTGAAGGGTCATTGTGCTATGACTTTTCAAACATGGAGATTTACTTGAACTTGCCAGCAGTGAGGAGAGCCTTAATGGTTGGGGACATTGACTTTCAGTCCTGCAGTGGCACAGTGCATCAAGCAATGCAAGTAGACTGGATGAGGAATCTTGAATCTGTTATCCCACCCCTTCTGGAAGATGGTATTAATCTGCTCGTATATGCAGGAGAGTATGATCTTATTTGTAATTGGCTGGGTAAGATTCTTCCCCCACCCCCAAACCCACCCTGATGAAGCTTGAGCTATCAGAAGTATGTGGTCAATAGAGAGTTGACTTATGGTCATGGTTCAATGTATGCAGGGAACTCGAGATGGGTCCATGCTATGCCATGGTCAGGTCAAAAAGCCTTTGATGCAGCTCCAACCGCCCCATTTTTAGTAGATGGGACGGAGGCTGGAACTATGAAAAGCCATGGTGTTCTCACTTTCCTTAAGGTCTCTCTTTCTCTCTCTCTCACACACACACATACACACACTCTCTCTCTTGGGAAATGTGTAAGCTAACTCAGAAGCCTTCTTATAAAACAACATGCAGGTTCATAATGCTGGTCATATGGTTCCCATGGATCAACCGTACAACGCACTGCAAATGCTGCAGAAATGGACTCGAGGGAAACTTTCTGCCTAGGAAAAAGTTTCAACTGGTCACATGTGATTTCCTAGTCCTGGAACTACACAAGTCAATCTCCTTTCTGGTGCTATACAAGAACACTCTTCCAACTGAATGTGAAATGTATGCTGTCCTTGAAAAAGAATGCATAGTGTTCAACAACTAAGTTAGTTAGTTTCTTACTTGTGATTAGACAGCAAACATCTATGAAAAAAAGGAAGTAATTTAAAGTGGTCCATAAGTTATCAATGTCGTTAAATTTTCATCTTCTTCAACTATTATCACAATTGATAAGCATCATCCAGTTTAAACTGCCAAGTTAGAATTCATACCCCCTGAAAAGTAATTTACCTATGAAAAGCGCTCTCCTTAAAATAAGCTTTTATCTAAACTACTTGGGGTCCATTGCATGAATACGCTATTGTCATTCATTCATGTACAAAGATTTAGGTCACAACGCCTAATTGCATTTTTCTTGATTATTACTCTCCATTTAGAATATTCCGTTCCATAATTATAGTCTCAATTGACTATTCAAACATTTAACAACATATTTTAATTTCCATCACTAACCTTAATTAGGTTTAATTTTTAGTACTTCATTACTCCCTTTTCTTCCTTGGTTGACGCTCATCCTCACCTCTCTCTCTCTCTCTTCTTCTTCTTCATTGGTTGACAAATTTGGAAGTTCAATGATTTTAACCTAACAATTTGTGATGCTCGAAGTCTCGAACCCTTCAATTTTTGCCAAAGTACTCGTGTCCACATGACATGAGTGTGGGTGGCTATTTTAGACTACATTTGGTGTAAAATCTTAAAATTTTGGAGGATCCGTACTCATGTCAAACAATTACGGAAATGAGACTATCTTTTTTGTACAAACATAAATGACAAATGGAAACATCTCAATAGGCGGAGGGAGTATGACTTACTGTTGTTTAACCTAAAGTCTTAAAATCACTCACACTTAGAAATTTACTATATAATATCATGAACTAGTCAAAAAGGGCCCAATGCTTGAAAGGTGGTTTTGTAACCAGAAATTGAAAGGGTAGTTCAAAAGTTAAGGTCTACAGTGGGCAGTCATCACATGAGTGTGGTGGTATATGTGAAGGCAGGCAGAACATTTTACTGTCAAGAGAGTTTTAAAACCCGGAAATGATTGCATTAACATTAAGGGGAGTGCACAAAATCTCAAGTCTCGCTGTTATCTACGAAAAACAACCATAAAAAGACCTCACACTATCTTCAGATCTTTGTCAAATGATATTGACATAAAATTCCGCAACACTTCATCTTTAAGGATTCTTGATAAGATAAATATGATGGCCAAGAAACATCCAAGTCTAAGAAGAATACAAGGCCAACCCTAATCATGTCTACGAGACTTCTTAGCCTTCAGAACTATATGTGACATGATTGTTTACACATTTACTTACCGTGTATCAGAAATTTAATGGCTTGTCAGCAGAGAAAATGCAAACTCTTAGTAATACAAGCATGGACACAACTATGAGCCAGCTCTTACTCCATAAAACACCCTTAAAGTCTCAATAACTGGACGGAAACCAGATCGCAGAGGTTTAACTGATACAACTCTCTGATGCTGTGCATTTCCATTCTTTGGTTTTGATAGCATCACTCTCAACATCTCTCCCTCCAGAATCCTACCTGCCGTCTCAGCTACAAAAAGAATGTTCCAAGGATAATAATGATGATAAATAGTTGCGATATGGTAGTATATAAGAAAAAAAACATCTTTTTCGTGTCAAAGCAACAAGAATATCAAGAATTTGAAAGTACCATGAATCAAGAAATCATTTTCCACCAGAAGATACTTCCACTCAAATTTGCTAAATATACCCCCTCCATCCAAAAAAGTTATCCCCTTTTCAAATTAAACTTTAATTTGAGAAGAAATCCAAATTGAATTTACAAGACCAAATCCCAATGTGACAAAACAAGACAAATCAATGTGAATTGGGTAAGAGAATAATACCAGCAAAAGGATGAAACTTGGAAAAATCAAAGAACTCATCAGCAGAGCAACCAAACAGAACCTTAGCAGCCCTATCAAACATAATCACCACAACCACCTTCGTCTCCAAAGCTATTGACACCTACACAAAAAACCCACAAACAAAAACCACAATTTGTTCAACAGAAAATCCCAAAAAATAATCAATTGAAACAAACAGAGCCTTAAATCTGATCTCCTACTCACAAGAATGCGAAAGAGGCGTTTAGAAGAGGAAGGGCGAGAGTTGAAATTGCAGTATGTACATGGAGCTGAAGGGTTGATGACTCGAGGAATTGTTTTCTCGCAGGTTGAGCAAACACTGTAATGGAGGTTTGTGTGATCAATGGCTACCACTGTGCACGTTAACGTTGTTGGCTTGTCTTCTTCCATGGAGTTTAGCGTTTTGGTCTCCCTAACTCGGCCACTCCCGCCTCTCCTCAAATAAGGATGGGTTTGTAGACAATTTTCATTTTGAACCTCCAACTTATCCAAACATTCCATTAAAACCCCCCGAACATCTCATTTTTGCTGTCTTACTTTCATTGCATAAAGTTTAAACCCTAATACCCCCTCCGTCCCGGAAAGAATTTCGACTGCCTCGTCTTGCCGTTGAAATAAGCATCCCGTGCAGTCCGGAAGACACTTGCTCAGTTGGATTTTCAGGTTTTCTTTTTAACTCTGTTAGCTAAATTATGTTAAAATTCCCGTTAGTCTTGATGGTAAATGAAGAAATGAAACGAATTTGAGAAGAATAGCATTCCAGCTTTTAGCGATTCATGTTTCTGAATTTCCGTTTGCGCAAATTTGGTTTCTTGATTTTGTATGGCTTATGATTTTCTCTACAAGTTCAAGTTCAAGTTCTCACTATGTGCTAGTAAAAAAGAGGGAAATATGTTGCATATACAATGAATTAAAAATTCTAATTCGTATATTAATTCACTGTATTTTCTTTAAAATACGGAAAAAATATTTTTTGCATAAAAACAATGATGTTACAGGAAGAAAGAAAATATTTGAAAATGTTATGGAGATTTTTCGACAGTTCCATTTTACAAATGTGACTCTTTTTGGGAAGAAGCAAAATGAAAGTTTGACTTTTTCATTGGATGGAAGGTTAAGAAATTAAAGAATTATATTAGAACATAACTTCTGCATTGGGCGCAGTCAAGTACCACAAACTCTTGACAAACTTTGATAATCAACTAATGTTATACCTACATGACCGGTCATTTAGCAATTGTCACATATTCGGGGCTAATTGTACGCCGCATATGGCTATGGTGTTATAATTGGGATGAACATTTTGATCTCTAGCTTTCAGATTGTCCAAGCTATATACTCCGTACTTATTACAATCATTATCAATTTTATTCCCAACAATCTTAATCCCACGTCCTTGATTAATGTTCTTAGCTAGAGTACCCTGTTTTTACAGTAAATTATTGGTATTTTCTCTATCAGAACCCCCCCCCCCCGCGGTATTGGAATATGGTAAATTCGTTGATGCCAAAAAGCTCTTAATTAATGATGAAAGTAGGAAGATTATGATGATTATTGGTTCTACTTATCTTCTGGATAGTCTTTTTTTGTTTCTATATGCTATAACATTCTTCTATCCTTTTGTACAGCAGTTGTATATACAGATATTTTGCTTCCTATCATTGGATACCCTTCAATGGAGGCTGACAGGTATTCTTCTTCTTTAGCATGTATAAAGTTGCTTCCTGTCATAACTTCCCTCTCATGTAACCTTACATTGTTTTGGTTAAACTTTTCGAGCTTTAGCATGGTTCCCATGGGTGGGGTAAAATGAGTTTGTGGAACATTCTAATCTTCAATTAAATCTATGAACACTTTTGACACAGTTCTAATTCAATTTATTTATAGAATGCTGAAAGAAAGTAAAAGAAACCTTACGAGGCTTTAAAACACAGACAACAAGTGAGCGTAAAATGTTAAATATTTGAAGCATTTTATAGATAAATTAGTTGTCAGATGTAATTTGCCTACCTTTTTTTCCATTCTAACAAACTGTTTCACATAACATGCAGTTCAATGTTTACGGGTTACAAACGCTTGTTGCCAAATGATGGGCTCTAGAGTAAATTTTTTCGATCTTTGTGGTGTCCAAAATTAATTCCCCCTCCGTCCGGAAATGATATTCGTACTTTTTTCGTTGTTAACACGAAGGTACTTTAAGCGATAATTTTAGATTGATTTAATTATCCTAATGAACATCTAAAATTTATTATTGATAGTATTTATGATGGTGTATCAATAACATGTTTTAAATTTTTGCTAGAATTATTAAATTAACCTAAATTTGTTGCTCAAAGTACATTCGTATTGACTGTGAAAAAAGTGGGAAGATCATTTTGGGACGGAGGGAGTAGTCTGTTTATTCCTAAAGATGTGAAAACATTGTTGAATTAATACTCATTCTTGTAAATATGTGAAAACATTTGATTGGTTGGCAAACTGTGGACGTCAGAAGTAGTCTGATTATTCTTAGGTAAATTAAAATTGACTCTATTTGATTGTGCATTTTTATTAAGTCTGACATTTTATTGCTGAAGCATTTGTGGAAATCCTGCTGTTTTTGTTTCTAGTTAAGATAATTAGTCACTTTGTTGAGGTACAATAAAATGGTATACACCGATTCTCCGTATTAACCTTTTTCTTAGCAAAGAGCTCTATCTCAAGCGGCATTCGGTATCCTTTCTATATGAATGGTCAGGGGTTCGAACCCCACCAAAGACACTTTCAAGTGTCAATCTTGTAATAGCTTAAGGCATTCATTAATAATAAAAAACCCAATTTAACAAAACAAAAAAAAGTAATAAACTCCGTCCGTCCCGGAATGATGTTCCCACTTTTTTGTTGATAATTTGAGCAATAATTTTAGGTTAATTTAGTTTTCCTAATGAAAATCTAAAACTTGTTATTGATATACCATTATAGATACTATCAATAACAATTTTTAGATTTTCATTAGGATAACTGAATTAACCAAAAATTATTGCTCAAAGTTAATTTAAATTGACAACAAAAAATGTGGGAACATCATTCCCGAATGGAGGGAGTATCTTAGTTGGATACTTGTTTATATAGCTCCTTTGATATACTCCGTTGTATATTGTTGTATCAATGTTTTATGTGAAATAGAAGAAAGAGATATGGATGAGGATCTTGCATATGCTATTTATAACGTCAAGCAAGTTGTTTTATACACTTAATGTCTGTTATAGGTTAAATTTGCCGCACACTTCAGCTGTTGTATTTGAAGCACTCGGCCATCAACTGCAATTCACTCAGGTATCCAGGATCTCGTGAATTAATTTTGTTTGCACTTGATTTCCTTAACTATTTTCCCAATTGTCATATCAATTTTATATGTGCTGAGATTTTCTTCAAATTACGTCTAACTCACACTGTAAGAAAAGATCATCCATCAAAGTCTCATTGCTTGTATAAATTGATTGGCTTTGAAGGGAAGTTTCTAGTGCTTTAAGAAGGCACTGATGAACTCATGTTTGCGAACATTCTTTATGTTTCTGATTTATTGTGCATTTAAGGCATTTTATTGTTTGATATGAATAAATGTTTTATCTGAACAGTTGAATCCTATTTCTTCTATCAAGTTTCTGTGGAGGTTGATATTTGATTCGTTAGCTTGAATCTCATACTTTACAGTTGCAAAATCTTTTTGCTTTGATAGGATCCCAATTCCAAGCATCTAGGGACTACAGTTTGGGATGCATCAATGGTTCTTGTCAAGTTTCTGGTAACATCCTTAATCCTTTTAGTAGCTGTAAATGTAAAAAACCTTATCCAGTCTTAAAAATTGGTGATTTTCCACTTACGCAAAGTAGTAGGAATTCATATAAGGTCAAGATAGACCTGAATGGTATGACGCAATTGTGGGTTTTTCTGGTTAATATAATTGGAAATACCTAGTGGTTTCACTTTTGAGGTATGACTCCCTAATCTTAATGTCTTGTTTTTTTGAGTAAGGAAGAGCCTTCATAATGTTCCAAGGCATTCCGATAAGACGTTCTGATTATGAGCCATATCATGATACTTTTCCATCATCTGCTCACCATCTTCGTCATCAGTGAAAGCAATCAGTGCATCAAGTTCCTTATTGAGTAGCTGATTCTTCATGGTGATGTATTTGTACCCGATTATTAAGGCAATATATTTTGGACATTAGTGAGTTATATGAAGAAATACCAAATGCGTAGTATAGAGTTGGGAGAATATGTTGAAGACGTATGTGAGGGAGATGTGGATAGATGGATGTGTTGTCACTGTTAGATGTCATTGGGAAGGGGTAAGTTACCATTTAAGCTGCACTGATGAAAGGTGGCATCTTCCCTGTGATTCGGTCCCCCCTACTGTGTTGGAGTGGTGTTCCACTGTGTGATGACTGCTCAGCGAGGAAGAAGCTAGCAGACTTGATAATAGATGAAGATGAGTTTAACCATGAGCAATGAAACATATTTTGGCTATAGCCATAGCTTGAGCCAAATTAATGGTAATGTAGGGGACACTTGCAAAAAAAAAAAAAAGTGATTATCCTGATAATAAAAATGGATGAGCAAGCCATGGCTTGTATTGACCTTTGGATTTTCTTTTTCTTTTCTTATATTAGGGGCACATCCAAAAATTTGATTCACTCCTTACATTAGTTCCCTCTTTTTTCATATTGATTTACTTTCTTACTAAGTAGTTTTTGCTTCCCTATATAAAACTCATTGTGTATTAGATAAGTTAAATGGGATAATTTCTGATTTGATTTTAAATCATCCCTGCCTTTTGGTTCAGTCCCCCCTCTTCTTGTTTCTTTCCTTTCTCTCACATCTTAATTCTTCTCCACTTATACATATCTTATTCTTTAATGTCTAAGTGAGTACTGCTGATTCATGTTTTAAAATAAATAGGAAAAAAATTGCAGAAAGGGAAGGTTTTCTCCATCTAAATTGAAAGGAAAACGTGTTGTTGAACTTGGGGCAGGTTGTGGAGTGGCAGGATTTGGTGAGTGTCTCTTTTGATAGTGTAACTATTTCAATGCTCCCTCCGTCCCAAAATGAATGTCTGAATAATTTTCAAACTTGCTCTTGATCAAGAGCAAGTTTGAAAATTATTCAGACATTCATTTTGGGACGGAGGGAGTACGAATTTAACATGATTGATAAGTAGTTATATTTGTTGGATAGAATATTGATTAGGATCTCAAAGACTGTATTCTTCCCAGGTATGGCATTGCTAGGATGTGATGTTGTTTCGACAGACCAGGTTGAGGTCATACCTTTGCTAATGAGAAATGCTGAACGTAATATGTCTAGGATTATGCAGATGAATCCTGGTTCAGGTATAACGTTCAGTTTCTTGCATTAGTGCTCCCTTTCTCCTCTCATCCGCCCATTTTTTCAGTGGAGTATTTAATTATACCAAATTGGAGAGTTTGGAGTGAAATTTTCTAGCTCTAAAGTTTTACCCTCGTGTGGGTCCCTCTGTTGAACTGCTAGGAAGGCAGTATTTGGTTTCAAAAATAATATTGGTTAGCTAAGTAATGACCTTTCTTTTGACTATGCGCCTCATATCTGAATTTTGTGCCTTTCTAGATTCAATTGGTTCGATTAAGGTTGCAGAGCTGGACTGGGGTAATGACAATCATATAAAGGCACTTGAGCCACCATTTGACTACATTATCGGCACTGACGTGGTAAGTTGTCCTCAGAGTGCAATTACTCATGTAAAAGTTGTACTCCCTCCGTCCCAAATTGTGTGTTTATTTTTCACTTAAGGGACATTCTGAAAATGTTTACTTCGTTTAATAAAATTGATGGCAAAGATGCATAAACATTCTTGCTATCCACTTCCTAAACTTTTAATTTTGCAAGTATATAATGAAATGTGAAGAAAAAATTTGGTAAAAATTATTAAGGGACATTTTTTTAGAAACAAAGATATTCATTTTGGGTTGGAAGGAGTAATTATTTTGGGACTAAGGCTTTGTTGTTGTTGTTGACAGAGGGAGTAATTAGTAATGTATTTGGGATTTAGCTTCTTATCAGGCTTCACATTGCAAATCTGCTTCTTTTTTATGTATTCTATTTTGCCTCATGTTTATTTTTTAAATATATTAGAAATAAGCTGTAGGCTTTCGTCTTTTACTTCTGCTAATCAGTATGCATGGACTATGCCTCCTGGAATCAACAGAATGCTTTGCGGTAGTATCATTATTCTCAGGCCACAACCAACCTTGTGTCAGTCCTGGGAAAAAGAAAAGGAAAATCTTTGTGCTTTTTGGAGTATTTGAAATATGGAATAAAGATGGAGATCTATTGCATTTTCCTAATTTGTGTATTATGCCCGCATTAGTTATTCTATAATCATATCTTGTGGTATTTGTATGAGTTATTTTTACGAATACCCAAGCAAGTTTATGTTCTAATTATTGATAACTAGGTATATGCAGAGCATCTCTTGGATCCACTTTTGCAGACAATGCTTGCACTTTCAGGGCCTAAAACCACCATTTTGGTACTATATTATCCATCCCATGTTTACTTACCTCTTCTCTATCTCTCTCTCTCTCTCTCATCACACACATCAGTTATACAAACGCAATAACACATACACAGAGACGCCTGAACTTTTGATGAATTTGCCCTCGTACCAAATCTTTCATGCAGATAGGTTATGAGATCCGTTCTACAAATGTTCATGAACAAATGCTTGACTTGTGGAAGAGAAACTTTGAGGTGAAAATTGTTCCCAAATCAAAGGTATGTTTTTCCATTGAGTAATATAAAGTCCATCTGGTAGATATACTCCATCCCTCCCATACGAAGTATTGCAGTTAACTTGTCAGCCTCTTTAAAGAAATATGCTTTACTTGTTTGTACATTGCTTGTACCATAACAAAATTGCGCTACAACTATTTCCTAATTCAGAAACACGACACTTATTTTGGAACTGACCAAAATGGAAAGTGTGATACTTGTTATGGACAGAGAGAGTATTTATTTAGTCCTTTGACATGTAGTAGAAACTGTTGACTCTGACATGGACTCTTAATCCCTCATAGATGGACATTAAGTACAGACATCCAAGTATCCAGGTTTTCATTATGACCTTAAAGCCTCAAGAAGGAACCAACTCGCAAGCCATTAATCACCAAACAGATGAGCTTAGCACTGGAAACACTAAGCAGGAAGAGGATGATGATTATGATGAAGAGACTGCCTGTGGTGACAAAGACAAAGAAGCTATTTTGCTGGGAACAAGTCCTCAGACCAGAGAAAATCTTACTGAATGGGAGGCAAGAAGAGTTGGTGCTATGGCTGCTCGACTTTTTAAAGATGTCAAGATAACTTGACTACTCAGGTTTGTATATGTCATTTATTCTGACAAGGGTAGTTAGGGTATTTAGGCATAAATGTAACTCTACACTTGCCAAACAAATTATTTTGAGATATTATTGAATCTTGATAGTACTCTACAACAGAAGAACTACAGAAAACACACAGAAATGTGTTAATACATCAAGAACTTGTGTTCTGACACGACAAAACTAAAATGAAGAAATGTGAGAATGGTTACTAACAATTTGCTGAAGAACTTGAGTACTGTTGAAGTTTACATTTGAACTTGTATTATGAGAATTGCTTAAAATGGAAAATGGATCCAAGTAAATTCCCAAATAAGCAATCAATGGTTCTGTACGAGATTTGTCAACAACAAACCTTAGCTTGCGGGATTCTACACGCGGAAATAGCAGCAGCCTCTGATATCCAATTGTCGTGCCACTTGCTATTTCTTCCCATTCCCCATCTTCATCAAGAATATCAACGTGGAACTTGATAATCCGCTGTCCCTTTTGAATTGGTTCTTGTATTTTCAAAATATTGAATGTAACGGGTCGTTGGAAGTCAATATATAAAACCCAATCAGATTCTTCGTTACTGGGGGCCCAGTAAGAATCAATACCCTCTTCAAGAACTCTGTAAGAAGTGAACTGAGACTCATTACTGCTGTCTCCTCGTGTACTGCTGGCAGAAATAAGAGCATTTTTTGCTAGATTATGGGAGAAAATGGAGGTTCGAAGCTCAGAGAATTCTCTAAGAACTTGAATGTCTATATCAGATATGAGACCAGAAGAATTAGGGGGCACATTTAGTAGCAAAAGACAGTTTCGACCAACTGATTTGTAGTACAAGTCAAGGAGAGCCAATGCAGATTTCGGAACTTGGGTTGGGTGCCAAAACCAACCGGGTCTGATGGAAACATCACACTCTGCAGGTACCCAGTCATGCCCAAAAGGATCTCCTTCTTGTGAATATCTGCATGTATACACAAGTAAAATATATACACATTAGCAGATAAATAGAAATTCCGTTAAGCTTTGGATGACCATCTAAAGAAGAAGGTTATTGTGGACCTTTTTCTAAACATTAATGGATGTTTTGAAATGTACTCACATGGTATCAGTGCCACCACCAATAGCTACATTGCTTCGATTGAAAAGTGACCAGCAAGTAGTGCCAGCAAAACCAGCCTCATCTCCAACCCATCTCGTATCTGGACCTGCATCTGAAAATATAACTGCCCCTGGCTGCAGTTGATGAATTAGACTAAACCAGTCGTCGAAAAAGTACTCCATGTCCTTCTCCCCTTCCCCTTTCGCACCATCCAACCATACTTCCTTTATATTTCCATACCTATTCCAATTTTACAAATAATCAGTTCTCGAACTAAATCCAACATATCTAATGAGATACTATCTCCAGCCAAAGACTAGAAGAGAAAGGAATGAGTTCCAATTTGAAACAGTTGATGAGCTAGACTCAAAGAGTCTTACTAGCATTCCACTTCAAACAGTCTAGTTTCAAAAGCCGGATTATATGAAGTCAGGACATTATGGGACATGTTTCACCATTCAAAGAATACTTAGTAGGTTCTAAAGTCATTTATATGGCATTGCACCAAACATTTTTATTTTTTTACCTGCAATCTTCCACTGAAAAACAGTCAAACCCAATTGAAATAACACACAAAAATCACAAATTATTAGAAATGTTACCTAGTGAGGAGCTCAGTCATTTGAGCCATGTAATACTCATTATACTCGAGAGTCTTCCCATAAGTTGCCTCATGTCTATCCCAAGGAGAGAGATAAAGCCCCAATTGAATCCCAGCTTTTTCAGCTGCTTCAGCCAATTCCCCAACAACATCCCCACTCCCATTCCTCCAAGAACTTGACTTTACTGAATAATCAGTGTACTCAGAAGGCCAAAGACAAAACCCATCATGGTGTTTTGCTGTCAAAAGCACCCTTGAAAATCCAGTTTCTTTGGCAACACTGACCCATTGACTTGCATTAAGATCAGTTGGGTTGAAAACAGAGGGATCGGTATGGCCAGTTCCCCATTCTGTGTCTGTAAAAGTGTTGGGTCCAAAGTGGAGGAAGAGGGCCATCTCTGAGAGCTGCCATGAGAGCTGGGGTGAGGTTGGGAGGGGTAAAATTGGAATTGGGGGAGGTTTTGGGTGTGAGGAAGATGAAATTGTGAAGAAATAGAATAAAAAAGTGAAGATTAGAAATGGGTATTGTTGATTGATTATGGGTTTGGGGATTTGAGATGTGTTTTTGTTGATTTTTGTTCTTGTTGTCATGGTCTTGGGGGGGAGAGAGAAACCAGTACTTTTCTTTTTGGGGTTATTTAAAGATTTGATTGTGGGAAATGAAGCAATTTCGGGGAAATGGCATTGCTCAATTCTGTTGCAGAGTAGCTTTTAGTAAAAATAAAACATTATATATAAAGTTTCTTGCTCATTACACACATAATATTTATAAGTACATCTGTATTCATGATTGAAAATGGTCAATACAACACTTTGAAGTAGGGATGGCAATTTGGAACCGAATCATGGATATTTGAATTGAATCGAACCGAATATGGTTATTAACTGTTTGACTGGATATGAGGCGAGTAATGGAGAATAATCGAAATGAAAAAGTGGGAAACGGTTTGGTTTTGGTATTAGCATTATTCGTCTCATTACCTGAATCGAATGCTACCCGAACTGTTTATTTTAGTAATATAATTTTACTCTTATTCATATAAGTATTTCTCATGATATAAATGATAAATGGCTATTTCATAGTCATTTATAGTATTATTTTCATATCATTTACTTAGTTTTTAGTCTCATTTAGTTTGCATTTAGTATAATTTAGCCTCTTTTATATTATATTCTAGATTTTATACTTGTAGACACCCAAATTTTGTACACAACTATTTAATTTTTTTATTGTAATCTACTGAATCTTTCCTTATGTTTGGTGAATTGTGTCATACACAACTATTTAATTTTTTTTGAGCTCTTATGAATGTGATTATATGCATTTAAGTAAAAAAATTATCATTTATCAAAGTTAATTTTTGAGTTTTTTTATCTCTAAAGTGTTTTAAAACAAAATATTAGTTTGACTAATTCCCCGAGGGAATTTCCCGATTAACTGCTACCCGTGGGGAATGGGTATGGTATGAAAAATTGATTACCCGCTGGAGAATGGGGCGGTTATGGGGCACAAAATTAAATTGGGAAATGGGGGTGGTACGATGTATAACTGTCCCGAACTGCCCCCATTGTCATTCCTACTTTGAAGCGTGAATACAAATGTGTGTTAGATTAAGGGCATTAAATTTCAAATTTTAGCAAGAATATTATGTTGAGAGTCAACAACGGCTCTAGATTTATCTAGAATATTCTAGAGCTTTCTAGAATGTTCTACTAACCCCTCTTTTAGAAGATAGAAGAAGGCTCCAGATGAAAAAGAAAGGAGAAGTTTTCATACTTGAGAGAGGAGCCCAAATGGGATGAAAGTTTTTGAAGACTTGGGGGTGATTCCTTAAGCAATTTAGGATAAGTATAAATAGAAAATTGACTTCCCCAATTTGTGTATTCGTGAGTTAGAGTTCAGAGAATAAAAATTGAGTTTAAGACTCCTAGTGTGAGCTACAATCTAGTGTGGTGAGTGTATTAGTGTGTACAAGAAAACACTTGTACTTTGTCCATTGTAAGTAATTGTGTAGTAATAATAATAATAGTGTTTATTATTATTCCTTGTGTGGTTCACCAATTAGAATACTAAAAATCAACATATTAATGTATTTTGTCATTAAAAAATATCTAATTCGAGTTAATATTTTGTGGGTATTTAAGACAAATATGATAGTTTAGTTTTATTTGCTTCAAGCAAAGATTAGTGACAATGATGATTACTTAAAAGACGGTTGACTTGGATTGATAAAATAACTCTGAATAATCGATTCCATTTTTTTTATTTTTAATCTCTCTCAAAATAAATATCACAATTTTAAATATTAATATGAAAGTAATTATTAGCACAATTGTATCATTGTACAAAAAATTACAAACAAATAAATTGCATAATTTAAAACGTTTACAAGTTAAATGCATATTCCCTCCGTCCCAAAAAATCTTACCCAATTTGTCATTTAGGGCGTCCCACTTAAAAATAACACTTTTCTCCTAAAAAGTAAATTTTTTGATACTTCTTTATTTATGAGACTCACTTGTCATACTCACAACAACTATCCACTTACTATTCTCTATCCCACTTTCTCTCTTCTACCCACTCACAACTCCTACTTTAATAACATTATTTCTTATTTTTCATGCAAAACAGTAAATGAGTAACATATGGGACGAAGGGAGTATATATTATGAAAGAGTCCATGAAGATATTTTCGAATCATATCTTGGATATTTTTAGTCTCATGATCATACACATTTTCTGGTTGGTTGGTTGGTAACTTGGTTTACATATCCTATTAAATAATTAGGATGATCTGGCCATATATTTCTTTTTAATTTGTATGTATAGTGCCTTCAGGATACATATATATTCCCATGTGATATGTTTTTGAATATACAGAGAGAAAATAAATAAAAAATTTCATTTTTCACAAATAACTTCAAAGATTTTTCATGGTATCAGAGTTGTTTACGATCTAGGCTTCTGCATCTTTTTCAATCATGTCCGACGCAACCAATGATGATGGCAAGAAAGCCGAAATACCTACTGTCACCAATGGAGGAACGATAGAAGTGACATCGCCATTTTTCATTCCAGCATCAGATAACCCAAACACAGTATTCGTAAGCGACCTCCTTCGAGATGGGAACTTTACGGACTGGACCGATGAGATGACTAATGCTCTTTTTGCAAAGAACAAATATGGTTTTGCTGACGGAACTATCCCAGTCCCAAATGAGAGTACATCGAATTTGTTGGTGTGGAAACGTTTCAATGTCATGGTAAAGGGTTGGCTCAACAACATAATGGAGAAGGAGATTCGAAATAGCGTTAAACACGCCAACACGGCACAAGAAATTCGGGAAGACCTCAATGAGCGTTTTGGGAGCATGAGTGCACCTAGGGCCTATGAGCTTAAACGTGCCATAACAATGTCACGACAAGAAAAGCTCACGGTCTCGACGTATTACACAAAATTTAAGGGATTATGGGATGAGATCCATTCGATTGCACCAATCCCAAAGTGTAAGTGTACCGGTTGTACCTGTGATGTTCCGAAAAAGCTCGTTGAGATGAAAGAAAGGGAAAAGTTGTACAAGTTTCTAAAAGTTTTGGGACCATTAAAACCCAAATCTTGAGCATGAACCCTCCAGTGAGTTTGGGAACTGCTTACCACCTTGTATCGCAAGATGAGAAGCAGAAAAGTGTTGCTGTGGCAGGTAAAATAAAGATCGAGGCAACAGCCTTCCAAGCGTACGGTGGACAGTGTTCCGCAAAGGATGAAGCCAAAGGGGTGCAGAAAGATAAACCTAAATGCACGCATTGCGAAAAATTCTACCATACCGTCGAAAATTGCTTCAAGATTATTAGATATCCGGAGGGAAAGAAAAAGGGAGGAGGCAGTAGTTTGAAGAAGGGAATCGGTAAGGCGAACTTAGCAACTAGCGAGGCCAGTCCAATACCAGGGTTTTCAAATGAGCAATACAAACAACTGATCCAGTTCTTCGCAGAAAAGTCCAATACCGAGCAAACAAAATCTAGCACTACAAACATGGCGGGTAAGGTGCATGGCATAGATTCATGGGTAATAGACTCGGGAGCAAGTGAACATATCACTTGTAATGATAAAATTCTTGAGAATCAGGTTAAACCAAGTAATCCAATGCCGATAAAGATCCCGAATGGAGATGTTGTTCCTGTCCTAAGTGTTGGTGATACTGAGCTTCCGAATGGATTAAAAAATCAGCATGTTTTAAACATACCAGATTTTAAATGCAATTTATTATCTGTCAGTCGATTAACAAAGGATTTAAATTGCGGCTTAACTTTCTTCCCTGATTTTTGTGTAATACAGGACTTAGCTTCGAGGACTCTGATTGGGATGGGTAGGCGCAGCGATGGTCTATATCATTTGGAGTCGATGGCAAAGCAACAAAGAGCTATGATGGCAACGGTTGATCAGCGGGTATGGCACAAGTGTATGGGTCATAGTTCTATTTTGAATTCTCAGTATTTTAGTGATATTAGTGTTAGTAATTTTGAAAGGGAGAAGGAGCATTGTGATTCCTGTTTAAAGGCAAAAATGACAAGACTTACTTTTCCCCTTAGTAGCATTCAGACACATTCTTGTTTTGAATGAATTCATTGTGACATTTGGGAAGGTTATAAAACACCATCTCTTTCTAGTGCACATTATTTTTTGACTATTGTTGATGATTTTAGTAGGGGTGTTTGGTTTTATTTGATGAAGCATAAACATGAAGTGTATGATTTCCTTGTTATGTTTTGTAATATGGTAAACACGTAATATGACAAGAAGGTGAAGAGAATTAGAAGTGACAATTTGTGGGGGGGGGTGTTTCAATCCAATGAAATAATGGTTTATTACTCTTCTAAAGGAATTATTCTTGAAACTTCTTGCACTGATACACCTCAACAAAATGGAGTGGTCGAACGAAAACACCGACATATCCTTGAAATGGATAGAGCCCTTAGGTTTGAGGCGGGATTACCAAAATATTTTTGGGGAGAGTGTGTTTTGACGACGACCTATCTTATAAATAGATTACCCACGAAGATCCTTAAAAATAAAACCCCTTTTGAGGTCTTGTTCCAAAAGAAACTGGATTTTGATCATCTTAGAATTTTTGGGTGTCTAGTTTATGCTAAAGATAACAAGAAAGGGTTGATCTTGAAACAAGAAAGTCATATACTTCTCGAGACGTAAAATTTATTGAAAACATTTTTCCTTTCAAAAGGGTGGACAAAAATGAGAGCCCTAATATAATGAGCAGGGATGCAAATAATATTGATGATGACCCCATGTTTTTCAATTTGCCCACTGATGGACCAAGTGACCTAGAAATAGGGAGCTCTGATAGGCCAGGTGATCAAGGGGCGGCCGATTCACATGAGCAGAATGACCAGAATCCGGATAACATAACTACATCCGAGCAGACTGATCCATTAAGTGGGACTACTGATTCTCAGGTTACAAGGCAGGCCAAGGACGACACCCACCGCTGGAGTACACGAACAAAGTATCAGCCCATGTGGTTGATTTGCCATCCTCCGTTGACCATACGCCGACCAACCCCGATTCAGAGAACTCGACGGTATATCCTCGATCCAACTTTGTCCCATATCAAAAGTTTTCTCCTGATCATAAAGCCTTTCTTGCGGCCATCACGTCTAATGATGAACCTAAGTATTATTATTAGGATGTCAAGCATAAACATTGGCGTGACACAATGAAATTGGAGATTGATGTTTTGGAGGCAAATAAAACGTGGACAGTTGAATCATTTCCACAAGGAAAGAAAGCGATCAACTCTAAATGGGTTTACAAAATAAAGTACAAACCAAATTGTGAGATCGAACGATACAAAGCTCGTTTGGTGTCCAAGGGTTTTACACAAGTTGAAGGAATCGATTTTCATGAGACGTTTGCTCCAGTAGCAAAACTAGTCACTACGAGATGTCTTCTCACAATTGCAGTTAAGAGGAATTGGCACATCCATCAACTCGTTGTGAATAACGCCTTTCTCCATGGTGATTTGGTTGAAGATGTGTATATGAAAATTCCCCAAGACTTTGCAAAGGAAGGAGAAACAGGAGTTTGCAAGCTTAAAAAATCCTTGTATGGGTTACGTCAAGCTTCAAGGAATTGGTATCACAAGTTCACCAAAGCACTTCTTGCAACTGATTTTAGACAGTCCAAGGCAATTCATTGTTTGTTTGCAAGAAAGGCGATATATATGTTGTTGCTCTAATTTACGTGGACGATGTGATTCTCGTTGGCAACAACGACACCAAGATTGCACAAGTCAAAAGGCACCTGGATAATCTTTTTAGTATTAAAGACTTGGGACAATTGAAATATTTTTTTGGAATAGAGGTGGCTCGATCTCCGGAAGGCATAGTCTTAAGTCAAAGGAAGTATACGTTAGATATACTTGAAGAAAGTGGACTACAAGGAGGACGACCTAGTGAATTTCCCATGGAGCAAAATTTAAAGTTCAGTCCGGAAGATAAAAGTCCGTTTCTTGATGTTGCTAAATATTGCGGGCTAGTTGGACGGCTGTTGTACTTGACAGTCACACGACCAGATATTCAATTCGCTGTGAACAAGCTGAGTCAATTTCTGTCGGCACCGCGGCAAACATATTGAACAGCAGCCATGCGGGTTCTACGATTCTTAAAAGGGGCGGCTAGACAGGGCATTTTTATCCCAGTAAAGGGAGATCTTTCTCTCAACGCATACTGCGACGCCGATTGGGGGGCTTGTCTTGTTACAAGAAAATCATGCACCAGATATTTCATTTCTCTCGGTGACGCTCCTGTCTGGTGGAGAACAAAAAAACAGTCCGTGGTGTCTCGCTCGACAGCCGAATCGAAATACCGAGCAATGGCGACAACTGTGAGTAAGGTAATTTGGTTACGTTGGTTGATGCATGATCTTGAGGCTCCTCAATCCCAAGCAACGCCTTTACACTGCGACAATCAAGCTGCGTGCCACATTGCAAACAACCCAGTTTTCCATGAAAGGACGAAGCATGTTGAAATGGACTGCATTTTGTTCGGGAAAGAGTAGAGGCTCGGGACATTCTTCCGTGCAAAATTTCCACCGAAGAACAAGTAGCTGACTTGTTCACGAAGGCACTTGGTGCTACTCGGTTCCAGTATTTAGTTGGCAAGTTGGGCACTCGAGATTTTCATGCTCCAACTTGAGGGGGAGTGAAAGAGTCCTAGAGTCCATGGAGATATTTTCGGATCATATATCGGCTATTTTTAGTCACATGGTCATACACATCTTATGGTTGGTTAAGATGATTACATATCCTATTAAATAACTAGGATGATCTGGCCATATATTCCTTGTTTTGATTTGTATGTATCTTTTCCTTGTATAGTGCCTTTAGGATACATATATATTCCAATGTGATGTGTTTTTGAATATACAGGGAGAAAATAAATAAAAAAATTCGTTTTTCACAAATAACTTCATAGATTTTTCATATTATGGAAATGAGTATGTAATTTCTGTATTTCATGGTCTGAGAAGTAAGAGATTGTTTTTGCATTCCAAATAATGCGAAATATTTGGTACAATAAAAATAAAACAGGCTTGTTATTTTTTGGGTTAATGGTAAGTTGTCAATTTGGACTAACTTATAAAACAACCTGCATTTACAATTATCAAATCTGAAATTTCTTATTTATTTATTTGGAGAAATATTCGAACAATTTGATTGTGTGAATCGGGCTTACCTCATTTTGTATACATATTTTTGTAAACTTATTTTGTGTTTCTAACATTGCCCTATTATATACTCCATCCTTTCAAAATGATTGTCCCACTTTTTTTGTATTTATTACGAAAAAACTTTGAACAATAATTTTAGGTTGATTTAATTATACAAATGAAGATCTAAAACTTGCAATTGATTGTATTATTGATGGTGTATCAATAATGAATTTTAGATTTTCATTTGTATAGTTAAATTAACCTAAAATTATTGTTCAAAGTTCCTTCGTAATAAAAACAAAAAAAGTGGGACAATCATTTTGGGAATGAAGGAGTATTAAATAAAAGGTATATGGGGCATTGGTCCTTGTTCTACAGTATTCCCTCGGTTTTTAAATGAATGTCCTGAATTTAAGCATTTTCGTAACATAAGCATATAAAAACCCTTAATAAACACCATATCGCATTGTAAGTTTAAATGTGAATTATAAATTGTTGTGTAATGAAAGAGAATTTAATGACTTCTTGAAAATTTAATATTTAATTTAAGACAAAAATTTAAAGAATGTGGACATTCATTTATTTATTTAGATATGGGAGAGTATTACATATTGAATGGGCTACTAGTACTAGCGTAGCTTTGAAAACCATACCATGGTTTTCAATATGATACCCAATATGCTTGATAATGAATCCAACTTACAGGCCCATTTGACCCATATGATTAGGCACCCTCTCAATCATTTAATACTCCCTTCATACTATACTTCATTCATATACATAATGAGTAAAAGTAAACTACTTTTTTGTCCCCCTTAATATTGAGGATTATCAAAATTTAGCACGCATATATCGCGAAAACAACAATTGTCTCTTACACGTGTACTATTGATTTAATTGTAAATTAACCAATAAACTAACGAACCATTAGAAATTTAACGAATCTCGCTTAATCAACAACTAATTGACCTGTCACTGAGATTGCTGGGTAGATGATTAGTTGAACATAATATAATTCTTTAATTATTTTATATATTTCTAATTATTATAATATAAGTATATATATGTATAACTTTTTTTGTATTTTTCAAAAAAAAAAAAAACATTTTTCATATATTTATATACATTTTCTTCAAAAAAAAATGTATATATATATATATATATATATATATATATATATATATATATATATATATATATATATATATATATATATATATATGTGTGTGTGTGTGTGTGTGTGTGTGTGTGTGTGTGTGTATTTCAAAAGAAGATAATTTTATATACATTCGATTTCAAAGAAAAATTAATTATACATATGTATAACATTTTTATAAATCTGTTCGAGTTAAAATATTTTTTTTCTTAAAAAAAACTTTATTTTACATGATAATTATAAGATAACCTTTTTCCCCATCCTAAAACCCCCACCTATAGCCCTCTTACAAAATTGAACCAAATATGGAAAATAGGGTACTCTCTACACCCTTCCCCGTCTAACAACCCACTCTGACTTTTTCTCTGATACCTATACCGACACCACCAATCGACCCGGCTCCCTTTCCCTAACCAACCTTCTTCCCTGACCAGCGTTACCATTATGCTGTCTTCTTCCCCTTCGTCGTCGCAACCCTCCCATACACCACCCTTCGCCGTCAATGCTCTCTGCCATCCCACTCCCCATTCCTGGTCTTCGTCTCCCCTACACACAGACAAGAAATTGAGTTGAATTGTTTCATTTGAAAAAAATGTTAATAGGTTTCTAAAGTTGCAGCATTCATTTACATATTCATAGTTGCAACTTGCAAGCGACTGTCTGTCGCATCATATTTGCCACCCCTTAATAATGAATTACTCTAAAAATTTAGATCTTAAAATCATCAAAATTATAATTCTTAGTTTCATCAAAATTAGAAGGTCACTCAGAATCTACTAAAATTAAAGGGGGGACTCTTTTTAAACAACATTCAACTCAAAGAACCTTTATCTTGCAACTCTTGTCGCCTCCTAAGCCAAGGACAATTCAAACTCAACCAAAAATCCATGTTGCAAAACTGATGGTGATAGGGATTTTTATCAATGATAGAACCCAAAATTCTTTTCTAGATATGTGGGTTTTGGGAATTGTAAAACAACAAAAGTCCTCTTCTGTATCAAACTTAAGAGAACGACATGCCCATCGAAACCAATTGTTCCAATGATTGATCGGAGATGATAAATGTGTATAAGCTGCCAATTTACAGCCTCTTATTGCACATGTCTCCTTCTTCCCTTTATTAATCCTCCAAAAATAGGCAGTTGGGACAACAATTAATTAGTATTATCTTGATGAAAGTAATGAGAGATAGATAATGAAGAATCAAAGGAAGATCACAAAAGTTGAATGTCAGAAAAGGAAACTAATCTGTAATGGCGGACGTTGATTGAAAAAATCAAAAAAGTTTGAAACAAATATGAGGTGATTATGAGAGGTTGGGTGATAGTGTTTAAGAGCTTGGGTTTTAAAGGAGAGATTATTGTTCAGATTTATATAGAAGATTTTTTTTTGTTTCCATTTCGATTTGAGAGAGTAGAAATCGGGTTGTAGAAAGAGAAAAGTTCTAATCATAGAATAAATATCATTCATCCATAACAAATAAAGTAAAAGATAAAAATTCAAAGGAATCATAGAATAATTCTGACTTTTTTTCAAATAGGATGAGGAGTAGGAGTTTATTTGAGAAGGGAAGGTTTCATCCATAACAAATAAAATTAAAAATAATTCTGGCTTTTTTTCAAATAGGATGAGGAGTAGGAGTTTATTTGGGAATGGAAGGTTTCATCCATAATAAATAAAATTAAAAGATAGAAACATTATATAACAACACTGCAAGCAAAAAATCAGACAAAACAAAAGATAGAATAAAACAAAAAAATCAAATGGAGTAATATAAAAGTGTTTGCTATTAAATTGACTTTCATATACTCCTAGCCAAAAGTCAAAGGAAGCTATAACTTCTCACCATCCTAAATCCTAAATCAGAGGGCTCCATTTTTCGTGCTTCCATTAAATATTTGCTTTCCTAAAGACGTATCTAACTTATCCATTTGACCGCTGTCATTGAAAGAAAACAAAGCACATTATAATGCTCTGATCACTTGATCTAATTTCACGAATCAAAATATTGACTATTAATGGCTTAGAGAAGGTTTCATTCCCTATTGTAATATAGAAGATTAAGTATCCAATTTATAAAGTTGTAAGAAAAAATAGAGATTAAATTTAATGTGATATTGATTTTAACAAAAAATAAATAAAAATAGAAGAGAATTAAATCATTTATCAAAAAAATAATCATAAATCACTAATATATTGAATATATGTAATGAATTATTATTTTATATTTCATATGGGGTCTACATAGATAATAAAAATATATTATTTAATAATTTTAGTAAATTATTAATTTGGCACATTGTCCAAATTCGGCATCATCGAAAAAAATATTATTTAAGAAAATTTATTAAATAATCAAGTACTCCCTTCGTCCCGCTAATATTAGCACACTTTTCTTTTTGGGCGTCCCGCTAATATCCGCACACTTCCAAAAAGGAAACTTTATATTAATAAAATATTCACTCAACCCCACTCATTCTCTCTCCTACATTATTTTAATACTCACAACATCATTATAATTTATTACACCCTCCACTCATTCTCTCTCCACTCATTCTTTTACACTCACAACATTTTATTAAAATACCATATTCCTTAATTTCCGCGCAAACAGTGTTTGTGCTAATACTAATGGGACGGAGGGAGTATTAATTAATGAAATTCTACTGCAATTAGCATCACCACAAGTATCACTCTCGAACACTATCAGTCTATCATTCGCTATTCGCTAATGCGGACAGACCGAGAGAAAAAAAATTAGGTGCACAAATTACAATTTAAAACTGCAGAAAAATGAACTTAGCAACACTTGAACTTTTGTAACCTCATTCTTCGGTTAAAGAGAATGCTAAACTACAAACCTTCTTTATGGGCAATTTTAGGAAAAAAAGAATTTTATAAAAAATGAATATAAAATGGGGGACAATTTTTTATTGTTTGTATCGATTGTGTATGATTGTGTATACGTCTCATTTTAATTGAAAGTAACAACACAATTATTACACATCATTTTGTAAATAAAATTTTGTAACTTCTTTTATAACTTTAGTATTATCCAACCTTTATTGTTCACGCTGGTGCATTTATAGTAATAGAATAGGGGTTTTTATCAATAAAACCTTGAGATAGGGTGCAATTTATTAATAAAAATAGACATTTTCGAAACTCATCAATAAGTCCCTGCTAAAAACATGGACAAAAATACCCCTAAATGCAATTAAACTAAGAAAATTCCCTAAACACGAAGATCAGTGATAACAAAATCCTATCGCTATATGTCGATCCCAATTCCATTTCTGTCGAAGCCCTAAGGATGAAATTCAGTCCAAAACTGGTGTTCCTGTTATTTTACAACGCATCTTCCACTTCGCTCGATCTTTAACTGTCGTCGCCGTCGGCTCCACCGCAACATCCGCCGATTCAAATTTCAACTCCTATGGTTCAAATCTGAATCATCAATTTGTACTAAGGTCGTTCGGTTGGTGTTTAGAATTTAGGAACCAGCGCCGATCGTCTGATGTTATAAACCTTATATAATATATTGTTGTTGTATCTCTACTCTGTTTTAATGTTAAAGCAAAGCTTTGCAGCAAGAGAAGTGAAAATGTACCATTGGTATTGGTAGTTCTATCTCACATCTTCTTTTACTTTACATTTATTTAATTTATGGGCCGTCTTTAATTGTTTCATTTCAATTGCTTGATGTGGATAGCGTGGAGTGTTTTTTTTTTTTTTGATGATCGAAGAGTTCAGTTACTTCATTTCAATCTTTAACTCATCAAGAATTGTGCAGACCAAGTGTTTGTGAAAAAACCCAGAGGTAGGAAATGAGCATTGACTAGAATAGAGAGGTAGTTTCCTTTGATGTTCTTGTTTACTATCTAAATGCAACATCCTTCAAACACAGGCTTCTACAACCATGAAATGGCTTTTTCAAATAATATATTTCTCATGAAATTTGGACACAAATTTTGGTGTAAATAACTGTGAATTCTATTTCACAGTTATTTAAATAATTGTGAAATATAATTAGTTTATGTTATAAACTGAGAATTGTATTTCACATTACTATTACTGTTTTATAGGTTTTTACAGCTGTTCATTCTCATGCATTGTTTGTGAAATAAATGTGATGTGTATTTCACAGTTATTTTGCTTAAACAACTGATAAATTTTTGAACTGTGATGTGTATTTCACAGTTATTTTGGTTAGAATTTGGTGAACAACTAATATTTCTCATAAAACTTGAAAACAAGTTTTGGTGTAAATAACTGTTAATTCTATTTCACAATTATTTAAATAACTGTGAAATAGAATTGATTTATGTTATAAACTGATAATTCTATTTCACATTAATGTTTTATAGATTTTCACAGTTGTTCATCCTCATACATTGTTTGTGAAATAACTGTGATATGTATTTCACAGTTATTTAAATAACTGTGAAATAAAATTGATTTATGTTATAACCGTGTTGGTTTATGTTATAAACTAAGAATTCTATTTCACATTAATGTTTTATAGGTTTTCGCAGTTGTTCATCCTTATGCATTGTTTGTGAAATAACTGTGATGTGTAACAATTATTTTGCTTAAACAACTGATAAATTTTTGAATTGTGATGTGTATTTCACAGTTATTTTGGTTAGAGTTTGGTGAACAACTAATTATTTATCATGAAACTTGGACACAAGTTTTGGTGTAAATAACTGTGAATTCTATTTTACAGTTATTTAAATAACTGTGAAATAGAATTGATTTATATTATAATTGTGTTGGTTTATGTTATAAAATGAGAATTCTATTTCAAATTAATGTTTATAGGTTTTCACAGTTGTTCATGATTAAAGTTTATTTATGTTATAACCGTGTTATAGATTTCTCAGTTATTTATATCATTCTTTTAGAACAACTATAGGGCAAATTTCAAAGTTGTTGGTGTTTTTATTAACTGGGAAAAAATGAATATAGAGAAAGAGGGAGGGAGAATGCATAGGGAGTGCGAAGCAACAGATCCTAATCTTCGTCCATCAAGTGCATAAGACACTAATACGTGCGAAAATTACAGTTAGGGGTATTTGTGTCCACATTTTTAGGTGAGACTTATTGGCGAGTTTTGAAAATTTCTGTATTTATTGGTCAATTTCATTTGGCTGATTGGTTGATTGGTCAAAGCCTCAATAGAATAATACTAGCGGTAGGGGCACAAAATATGGTTATAAAAAGTTAGATACAAAAATAATTCATTATGATTTCATTGATGAATTTAATTAGAGTGTGACGGGTCTATAATCGACATAAATGATTTTGGATCCGGTTCTACCATTGACATTTTTTTAACACTTACACTGCCACTCTTTTACCACATACATAGACACTTTTTAAGCACATGCATACCTACTCAATAACGCATGAATTGACACAGACAAAACACAAATATTGTTATTCAACTAGTACTCAAATGTCTGTGCCAATGGCACGGGAATAGTATACATGGTGGTCAAGCGAAGAAAATATAAAGATAAACACCAATAAAATCTTCCCAATATCTCGAATTCATCAAAATAGAAAAGCAAACAATCACACACTACAAACGTAATATAGAACTGAATAATAATTTTGAAAATATTTTTGTTACACAAATACAAATGGATATTTGACTAATTTTGCTAAAAAATCTTACATCAACTTAAAAATAAATTCAGAATAACTATTTCAAGTCATTTCAATATACTCTCCAATTTTGTTGAATGACACACATGTGCTGCCCAAGGACATGGACTTTACCATCACCTAAATCACTCAATTTTAAATCCCTGTGCAAACCGTACAACCATCATCCTCTATTTCCTCCTCTGCCACTTGTCATATCGAAAATAACGCGATGCACCTACTGGGCTTCTATGGCCACAGGATGGCTACATACATGTTGGCAGCTACCTAATTGCTCCCTAAATCAAACCCTTATAATCGAGGACCCACTAATCACATAACTCCCGACGGTGTCCAAGCACATTGGAGCATGAGTGCCCCTTCAACGGACCTCATATTGTAGTTTCCCTAAAAACTAACATTTTAGCTAGTAGATCACGTAACTATCCGAGCATCCACCATAAATTACCCCACCATCTGCAGTTAACATTATAATGAAATCATGAAAAAGGTGGAACTCCCTTCGGAAGGCAGAAAAATTAGAATGATGAAATGAAATGCTAGATAACTTTATAATATTACAGAATTCTAAACATAATCAATAATTTAAGAAAATATAATTTTGATGACACTTATTTCAATAAAAATATATCATCACACTAATCTAATAATATTACAGAATTCTAAACATAATCAATAATTATGTTCATTTAAAGGACACTCTACATTTAAGACTAAAATGCACAAAAATAATTAAATATCATTGTTATACTTAATCAATAAGTATTAAAAAAACTTAATTAGTTACACATATATGTTTATTCAAACGTATATTTTTTTGCCCTTACAAATAATTCAACAGTTATACACCAAACAATTAAACTTTAACCAAAAAGTTATAAAAAATTAAATATTTTTATATTATTTTAAAATTGTTATTAATTTATAAATATAAATATAATCAATAAATATTTTTAGAATTTCATGAACATAAATAATTATTCATAATATGATGGTCAAGATTCAATATAATAAATGACAAAATATTTTGTGATGTTTATTTAAATTTAAATTATTATTCAAAATTCATTTAAATTGGCAACTAAAAAATTAGGGGGGAGACAATATTAGTACTCCATCCCACCTTGAATTACAGAACTTACCTCATTTGATATCCCATTAAAACTTGAAAAAATAAAAACTGTAAAGGTTTTAATACTTAATAAACAATAGGGCTCACTTGTCATATGCACAACAATTACCTCACTTTCTCTCTCTCTCCTACCTCATTATCCAAAATCACAACACCTTACACACTCTCTTAATTATCGTGACATTTTTTGCAGTTTAAGGTGGATCGAAAGGAATATTTGATTTGTTAACTATACACAATTTTATAGAGTAGTAGGTACTATGACGTTTTAATTTGTTTGTTTATTGATTTGATTAAATTGTTAACAATGGTGGTTTCTTGATACTACACAATTTTGGTATAAGCAAAATATAGTGAAAATTCATTCAATCTTCTATTAAGGAGGGGATGAATAAATACAATAATTATTACGAGTAAGTAAACAAACAAAGAAAAATAGAAAATATATTTAAGATGAATAAATACAATAATTCTTGTATTGTGTTCAACTTTATTGAAAACACTTCCAAACGATTTTTTTTTTAAAAAAAGGCCCAATATATTTTTATAGTTTGTCAAATTAAATTACTATAATCATCAAAAATTAAATATACTATGAAAAGTTGTAAAATAAAAAAAAAAATCATAAAAAACATGATATTAAATTATTATTGTCACTATATTTCTTATGTGTATATACTACATTGATCAGAATTTGAATCAATTAATCAATGTCATGACACAATTGCTCTTAAATTTATCTTACTTTAAAAATAAATAACTTTTCAAAGTTATCATTTATTTTATAGTTTCTTAAATTTTATTTTTATGAATTTTGAAAATATAATAGGATGGGTCATGATTAAAAAAATAAATTATTTTTAGGCACAATAATAGAAAAAACTAAAAGAAAGTATGTGACAATTTTTTTCATTTTCCATTTGTTTGTCAATTGAATTTTAGTGAATATGCCTATATATGATTTTGTTCTTTTTTTTTTCTTTATTTCATAAAATAAAATTATTGATATAATTAAAAATTTGAAACCAAAATGCATAACACTTACTCCCTCCGTCCCCCGAAGAGTGTCACCCTTTTAGGGGTGGCACGCAAATTAAGGAAAAAAGGGGGAAGAAAAAATGTTGTGAGTGTAATTTGAAAATAGGAGAAAGAATTAGTGGAGGAAATTGTGACGACCCCAACCCTAGGCACAAATTTTAATATCATATTATGTGCTTTTAATATTTATGTTAACTTTATGTGTCCATTTATGTCTTTAAATTCTTAATTTAAGATAAATTGGATGAGAAGTAAATTTAGAATCTTTTAAGAATTCATTGGGTATTAAATGAAGAACCATGGGGATAATAAAAATAGAAAATAGATAAATAGTAAGAGGAGATTAAAATGGGTAGAATAAATATTTAAAGGGAAGGGTAAATTTTAAATTGGTGAAAGCCTTAGATATTTTTCCATGGGAGGCCAAAAGTCTTACTCTCCCTAATCCCTCCATGTGTCACCTCCCCTCTTACCCTCCTTATCCTCCCTCCTTCCTCCTTACTCCTTCATTCTTCATACTTCTCTTCCCCTAGCAAAACCATGGAAAGCCTCCATTGAAGCTCCCCTTCCAAGTCATATAGCTAGCTCATTTCTCAACCATTTTCAAATTCAAGAGCATTTTTGAGGTTGGGACAACTAGAGGAATCAATCAAGCTAAGAAGATCAACATTTCATTCTAAAAAACCTAAAGTGAGTTGTTATGATTTCCTTTCTCCTAAATGTTCATAACTCTTGAATGTTATTCTTGTTCTTATGAAGTTTGTTTCATGCTTTGGAAACCTTATATGAGTTGGATGATTGGTAAATGGAAAAGGTTGAGGTTAATATTCATGGAAGATAATCTAGAGGTTATGAAATGGGTGGAATTTGTTGTGATAGATAACCTAGGTTTACTTCTTTATGGGTTTACATGATTTATGATGATCCTTATAAGCTAGGAAATCCTCTTGGTGTTCTTGAAATTAGGGTAGATAAAAAGAAAAAGGAATTGAAGCTAAGTAGAAAGAGCTAGAAATTGGATGTGCTGGAAATCGCCTTGGGCGGTCGCCCATGGGGGCTTGAGCGGCCGCCTATGAGGCCAGTTACAATTCCCTTCCTTGAAAACCCTCTTGGGCGGTCGCCCAAGAGGTGGTGAGCGGTCGCCCAAGAGGGCAGCAGCTTGAGTTCCTTTGAAAACCACTTGGGCGGTCGCCCAAGTGGCATGGGCGGTCGCCCATAGCACCAGAACCTCCCCAGTCTTCTTTCTTGCTGATTTTTACTAGTAACCCCTTGGAATGATCCCTAACCATGATAAGGTAGTAGAAGCTAATTCAACTCAGATATGAATTAATCCTCTTTAACTAGATTAAAGTAGAGCTTTTGAGCCACTTAAGTAATGTAACTCCAACTCGATAAATTTAGCATAAATCCCTATAGAGACCTTGTAATACAGAATATTGTCCGAAAATTGGTTATTAAGCTTGATTCGTACTTCACCAATGTGGTTCGAACTTGGGAAGTAGATCATGAACTCTTATTGAGGTTATCCGAGGTTGTGTAATGATTTCGTAGGAATTGTTTATGATATGTTGTTATATTGCTCATCCCCCTTGTGGATTATTTAGCATGTTATTATATTGTATCCCAAGTGTGGATCATCCGGTTGTATTGTTACCTCATTTGATTACATATTCATTGATTATGTTATGCATAGTATATTACTTAAATGTTGCACTATGATGTTGGTTGAGCATGAGTATATTTTACCATGTGGCTATGTTGCTTATCCCCTTTGTGGATTATATTTTAAGTAATTATTATGTGCTTGATAATGTGTTTAATCAGCTGATATTGGGGGTATAACTTAATACAATCAATTATGGAAGTGTGACCTAATGTGATCGGATTATGTTATACCTGTGACCGTCTCCTCCTGTGGCCACAGATTGGGGTTATAGCATCTGTATTGAGCCAAAAGCCTTACAGAGTTGCTACTATCTTATTTGATTCCCTGAAAAATGGGTCTTATAAGATGTGAGTATTGCTTAAGCAGCTCACCTAAGATTGGAATATTATATCCAATGTTGTACGACTATTGTTCAGACGGGAAAAGGTAAACCAAGGTAATGTAAGGTGTTTACAGCTTTTCCAATGTGTTATATGTAACTTGTTGTGTGTTGCATCTTATATGGCATATTGCTGCATTCATAATAGCTTGCTGAGATTTATTCTCACCCCTCTCCCTTTAAATGTTTTAGATCCCGAGACAGGTGGACCGATCAAGTAAGGGCGGAAAGGAGTTTAGAGGTGGTATTTTGGGAATTGTCGGGTTATGTATAGGTTGGTGTAGAAAGTGTATGTTGGCATAATTCTTTTAAAGGGTTTGTATTCATAAACTTTAATTCTATTTTATATTCGATATCTTTTTGTAACTAAAACCGTTTATTACTTTCAAGGTTGGTCAACTCTTCCTCCAATGTGGAAAGGAGTAGAGTTATTTTGAAATGGTTGTGTTTATGTTAGAAAGTTAAATCAAGTTTTTAAAGTTTAGGATATTTGGGTTAGTTTGAGGACGCTCCAGCTCGGGACACGTGTAGGTTCCGGGTCGGGATCCTCACAGAAATAGTGAATTTAAAAAGTGTTGTGAGTGTAGAGGAGAGAGAATTAGTGGAGGAAATAGTGGATGGGATAATAGAATATTAATAAAATATTTCCTTTTTAGGAAAGATGACACTTCAAACGGGACGTCATTTTGGGTAAAAAGTGACACTTGGAGTCGGACGGAGGGAGTACACAACAATCTACTCCCTCCGTCCCATACCTACGTGCACACTTTCCATTTTGGGCGTCCCAAACCTACGTGCACATTTTCTAAAATGGAAAGGAATCTTTATTATTTCCTCCACTCATTCTCTCTCCTACATTATTTTAATACTCACAACACCATTATAATTTACTATTCCCTCCACTCATTCTCTCTCCTATTTTATTTTCACACTCACAACACTTTCAATATAATACTCTCTCCTTAATTTACGTGAAAAGTCAAACTAGACACCTAGGTATGGGACGGAGGGAGTATATTACAATAGGGAAGGGAAGTAACCGCCGAGACAAAGAGCGGCTAAGATTGATTCTCAAAAACTCCATCCGACGGCCTAAATTCTTACTCCCTCAACCGCCTGATAACTTCCCAACTTCTCTTCCCAAACCGTATTTAAACTTCCCACCCTTATGTTGGTTAAATAAAAAAACTTCCTACCCTTTTTAAAAGAAAAATTATTTTCTCCACCTCTCTTCAACTTCCAACGCCATAAACTCTCTTCCTTTATTAAAGAGACCCAAGACAGGTTATTCTCCCTGCACCAATAACTCTTGTAGTGGTTTATATATATATTTTTTATGGGTATTTCATGCTTCTCTCTTGGGTTTAGTTGAAAATAGGTACAATTGTTAATCTTGCCTTCATGTTCTCATGTTTTCTTGCATGGAAAGTACTAATAACTCACGCTCCCACTCTCAACAATTATCTCCTCGCCAACTCTCACTCAACCGGTGCAGTTTCTTCTTCTTCTATATTTTAGTTTCCTTACATGTAAACCCTCTTCATTTCTTCCTCTATTCAATATTCGATTGTGCTTTTGGATAATCAATACAATTGACAAAATATCGATTGGGTTTTATTATCCAAATATTTATTTTGGGACCTGTCAGTTTTAATTTGTTTATCCCAAAAATGACATTTGGGAACAGAGAGTACTAATTGTTTTATTGATTGCCGGTAATGCAGTAAGTCATTTTATGTGATCATCAATAATCACTTCTTCATAAGCGACTACAAGTAAATCTCCAATTCACTCCATCCGCATCCGTCGGAATTAATCTTCATAATTGAGGGGATCAAGGAGATCTCTATTAATTTTTGGAATCAGTCTATGAATTAAGCAGTTTTTTCAATCAACTCTATTTAGCCGTATTGAGTTTTGAATTTTAGGAACAGAGAGTACAAATTATTTTATTTTATTTTAAGTTGACCGACGGCTTATTGGACGGGGAGGATTTTGGAATTAATCTCGATGGTGGGAGTGGGTACTGTCGTGGGGTGGTGGACGTCCATGATCGTTGTAAGCATTTGATGGGTACACATTAATTTTCACCGTGATTTGAAACGGTTGCAGGAGATAGGAAAGGTTTTTTTAGGGGGGGATGAGGGGCATTTAGAGTGTCTTTTTGGCTGAGAAACAATTTCTTGAACTTAGTAGGATGGGGTTCAGCTTTGGGATGTTAGATTGATAAAAGGAAAATTGGGTTTTTAATAACAATTGGTTTGTTGTTGTGATTGTTGTGAAGGGAGTTTGAACAGAGGTGGCGGTTGATACATCAAAACCTTTTTTAATACAGGGAGATAATGATTGAAATTGAATTTCTTTCCCGTTCCAAAATGAGTTATCAAAATTCTTAAAATTTTCTCACGATTAGATCAAATTTGTATTTTCTTTTGTTTGTTCATTTCAGGACAGAGGTAGTAAATAAATTAGGAGGAACAAGTTATTTTTTGGGGTTTACTACGGCCATGGAAAAGGAGAGAGAGATGTGATGATTTTGTAGTTATAATTTAGTTGTTGTATCAATCACTTGAATGACAGAAGCTTAATGTAGGAAAGACACTTTTTTTGTGCAACATCCGAAATAAGGAAAAAAAAAAAAGAATGGACTCTCCGAATGGGGATGGAGGGTACCATATATCATTTTATGTTTTTACAATTTGTTGATGAAGATACTTGAAGTCGAGATGGATGGACTCCCATATAATTCCAATAAGAAAGCGAAGAGGTGACTTTCCGTTATATTTTATTTGATCATGGTTTGTTGTTATGGTGATATATGTGTTTGAGATATATAAATGTTTATCTTTCTGCTTTGAATTCTTAATGTTTTGTTAACAATTTTTTTTTACTATTTAAACAGTATATATTTGCAAAACTAAATATTAATTTAGAAAGTGGACATCTCTAATTCTCTATCATTAAATTACATAAAAATAAACATTTTTTGAACGTCCCCTAAATAATATATGACCAAGTTGATTTTAAGAATTAAAGCAAAGAAATTTAATTGAAAATGATTCTATATAGTGCACATATATATATTACTTCCTCTTTACCCGAACAAATGTTAATATTCAAAAAAATACTTAGTTTTATTTTTAAAAATATTTCCTAAATATTTTTTCATAAAGTTTTTTATTAGTTATTTATACGTGTAAAACTAAATATTTATAAAGTCAACAACAAGAATATATTTACATCCTCACCATTAAATTATTTATAAAGAGTGAGAATTTTTAGAATATTTCTCAAAATGAAATTTGGACATTTATTTAGAATGAAGGAAGTAATTTTTTAAATTAAATTTAAGATAATTTTGCTGCTAAGTACTAGTATTATTTTTTTTTCATATTTTGCTATTTTATATTAAAATTAAAGTTTGAAGGTGACTAATAATAGTATTTATAGTTATTTTATTAAAAAATAATCTTTAAAAAAATAATTCAGTCATTAGAGGAAGTATTTGTTTATTTTATTTTTTTATTGAATAGAGGACAAGAAGAAAAAAGACAGATGGCTTGAAATAGTCAGGTCAGAACACAAAAATGCACGCAACAACATGATCTCATCGCCCTACCCGATAGCCGATAGCGATACTTTCTTGTCACTTGAGTCTAGTTTAATTGAATTTTATAAATTGTATGCAGTGATAAGTATGCAAAGGTTGCTAAGTTGTCGTTCAAAAGCGACGCGTCATTTCTTCGCCCGGGGATGGTGTCAAATATGCAAGGGTTCCCGCATTGCGGACGAGTGCGAGTAAAGAAGCTAGTCCATGATAGGTGTAAGGATAGTGGGATGCGCTTTGAAACTTGAAACATTGGATCCTTGACAGGGAGATCAGTAGAGGTGGTGGAAGTTATGAGGAGGAGGAAGATTAACATAATGTGTCTACAGGAAACTAAGTGGGTTGGAGAGAAAGCAAAAGAAATATCGCCTTGAGATTTTAAGCTTTGATACTCAGGAAAGGATAAGGGTAGAAATGGAGTGGGTATCATTATTGATAAGGAGTATATTAATGATGTGGTGGAAGTGTACAAGAAGAGTGATCGAATTATGGGCATTAAACTGGCGATACGTGATGAGATTATAACTATTATTTCCGCCTATGCACCACAAGTAGGGTTGGATGCATCTATTAAACAAGTGTTCTGGGAAGATTTGGAGGAGGTAGTGCAACGAGTACCTAGTGGTGAGAAATTAGTGATTGGTGGTGATCTGAACGGGCATGTGGGGTCTAGTCGACATGGCTTTGAGAGCATACATGGAGGTTTTGATTTTGCGGAAAGGAATGAAGCAGAAAATAGTATCATGGACTTTGCGTTGGCATATGACTTAAGTATAATGAACACTTGGTTCAAGAAGAGATAATCTCACTTGGTGTCCTATAGGAGTGGAGGTAATGCGAGTCAGATTGACTTCTTCTTAGTAAGAAATGCTTGTAGAAAGAGTTATACTGATTGCAAGGTTATTCCAGGTGAGAGCACAGCAACTCAACATAGACTGGTGGTACTTGATTTTCGAAGTAAGAGAATTTCGAGGAAGAGAAAATCACAGGTAGACCCTAGAATCAAGTGATGGAGACTTCAAGGGAGAATCAACAGAAATTTGTAGCTAAGATGATCAATACCGGTATTTAATCGGATAATATGGAGGATATGAATATAAATTCGACTTGGACTAAGATGAAACATACCATAAAGGAGGTGGCGAAAGAAATCCTTGGAGAATCAAGAGGAAACGGGCCACCAAGTAAGAACACATCATGGTGGAACGAGGAAGTAAAACAAGCAATAAAGAGCAAGCGAGAATGCTACAAATTATTGGGGAAATGTAGGAGCGACGAGAACTATGAGAAGTATAAGAAAGCTAGAAGAGATGCTAAGAAAGCAGTAAAAGACGCAAGAGCAAAGGTGAATCAAAAACTTTATGATAAGTTGGATACAAAAGAAGGGGAAAAGGACATCTACAGAATCGCTCGTATGAGGGATAAGAGGACACGAGATATTGGGATGGTTAAATATGTAAAAGATGTAGATCAAAGAGATTGTTGGACTTTTGGTATGGCTTCTCAAGAACTTAACAGGAAAACTGACGGAGAATTTAATAGAGATTGAAAAAACTAGGAGACAAGTCGAGTCTTGTATTGAATATAATCTCCGTAAGAGTTATTTGTCCCGCACAGGTGCTTACGGTTGAATAACAAAACTCTCGTAAGATAAAACGACTTTACTATTAGTTATAAGGAGCACTCTAATATAACTAATCTAACGAACAAATGATTGTTTAAAACTTTGGACTTAAAGAAAGAATGCAACAAGATGCCAATGATTTTACTTGGTTACACTAACTCAAGAAGGGTAGGAAAGGCTAGAAAGTCAGTATGAATGAATTGAAATTCGGAGGAAAAACTATATAAGGAGAGTCAAAAGGTTTTGTGTCTTTTCCATTGAAAAGATGCAACTTTTCGAACAGCAGTGAAGGGCACGACTCGTGCCCTTTGGCACGAGTCGTGCTCACGACTCGTTCTCAAGCCACAACTCGTTCTGATCAGAATTTGAGCCAAAGTCCATTAAGGTCCATTCGTGCTCACGACTCGTGCTCAGAGTCCCCACTCGTTCTGATCACCAGAGTGCACAATTTCATCAGTCAAAACACAGTTTAACTCCAATTAAATCCAAACGATCTAGTTGACCCTTTTAACCAACTCTCGTTAAATCACAAAACTTTGTCATTAATTTCTCATTCACCCGAAAATGGTTTTGAGACAATAAATGAGTTTCATAATCTACACTTAATGTAGAATACATTTTGTAACTTGCTTCGTTAACTATTTAACGAATTTCGTTAGGAAGTTAGGTCAACGTTAAGTCAAACTTAACTTTCGTTACCCATTTTCAACAATCCCCCACATGAATGACAATTAATGCATGAATGCAATTTCGTCCAAAGTTTCGGCGAACTATTATTACATCGGGATAGATAGCTTGTGGCCTTGAATCCTCCCTAGTGAAATATTATCGGATATACTAGCCATTTGGTAGCGAGTCGCTTTGAACCAGTGACTGTCGAATGTATATCAAGACAATAATACTCACATAATAACAGCTCTAACAATTGTTGTTCTCACGTTTTGTCCATTTCGGCCCTGGACCGTATCTCATTCATAAGCGTTCATTTAGAGGCGGCCTAATTACCTCTCGCTCATATAGGTGATTCTCACTATAAGGAGTATCATGCACTACTCCACCCGTAGGTATAGAAATCATTAAAAGTTTTTTCAACTTATCCTTACCACTGCTGCATGTGCTTGTACTTGGATATTTTGGGAATGAGTATTCAACATCTCCAGGTTAATAAACCGAGTTGTTGTTTCCAAGTAACTCTACTAGAACTTATAACTTGGTTGTCTCATTGAACCAAGGGCCTGGGATCTCTATTTCTCAAGATTGAGTGTCCGCTATAAGTCCTTTTGTTGTGGATTTTAAACCCATTCCCCTTAACAGTTTATACAGTTGATCTCGATTTATACCTTTGGTAAACGGATCCGCTAAGTTATCACATGATTTTACATAATCAATAGTGATAACGCCATTTTTGATCAACTGTCTAATGGTATTGTGTCTACGACGAATATGTCTAGACTTACCATTGTACATACTATTCTGTGCCCTTCCAATTGCTGATTGACTATCACAATGTATTAGTACAGCAGGCATAGGTTTGCTCCAACAAGGAATATCCTCCAGGAAGTTCTTAAGCCATTCTACTTCTTCTCCAGCTTTATCTAAAGCGATAAACTCAGACTCCATCGTGGATCTGGCTATACATGTCTGTTTGGAGAATTTCCATGACACTGCTCCTCCACCTATTGTGAATACATATCCACTCGTGGATTTAGAGTCTTTCGTGTCCGATATTCAATTGGCATCACAGTATCCTTCTAATACTGCTGGATATTTCTTGTAAAGTATCCCATGATTTAATGTATACTTTAAATATCTTAGTACTCTTATTAGTGCTTTCCAATGATCAGTACTAGGATTACTTGTGAACCTACTTAGTTTGCTCACTGAATATGCAATGTCTGGACGTGTACAATTCGTTAAGTACATCAGACTACCAATTATTCTTGCATATTCTAGTTGAGAAACTGGTTCCCCTTTGTTCTTGGCTAAATGTAGAGCCAAGTCTACCGGTGTCTTAGCCGGAGGGTCATCAAAGACATTGAATTATCGAAGAACATTCTCTAGGTAATGGGATTGTGAAAGAACTAATCCTTCAGATGTTCTAGAGATCTTTATCCCTAATATTACATCAGCTAATCCCATGTCTTTCATGTCAAAGTTCTTCTTAAACATTCCTACTTCCCATTAAGAGCATATCGTCTACATAAAGACAAACGATAACGAATGATTCAGATGTTCCTTTAATGTAGACACATTTGTCACATTCGTTAATTTTGAATCCATTCGATAACATGGTTCTATCGAACTTCTCATGCCATTGTTTAGGTGCTTGTTTTAGTCCATACAAGGACTTTACGAGTTTACACACCTTTCTTTCTTTACCAGGAACTGCGAACCCTTCGGGTTGTTCCATGTAAATTTCTTCATCAAGTTCTCCATTTAGGAAAGCAGTCTTCACATCCATTTGGTGTATCTCAAGATTATGCACTGCTGCAATAGCTATGAGAACACGAATAGATGTGATCCTTGTGACAGGGGAGTATGTATCGAAGAAATCATATCCCTCTTTCTGTCTAAAGCCTTTGGCAACTAGCCTAGCTTTGTACTTATCGATTGATCCATCCGCCTTATACTTCCTTTTAAGGATCCATTTGCAACCTAATGGTTTGCAACCTGGAGGGAGATCAACTAATTCCCAAGTATTGTTGAGCATTATGGATTCTATTTCACTGTTAATAGCCTCTTTCCAGAACGAACTATCCGGACCGGATAAAGCTTCTTTAACAGTGGCTGGTTCGTTTTCTAACATGTAAGATAGAAAATCAGGACCAAAAGACTTTTCCACTCTTGCCCTTTTGCTACGTCTCGGTTCTTCATCTTCTATTTGAGAAGGACCGGTTGTAGACTCATATGTTCTCTTATTAGAACCTATATCTTTCCTGTCCTTAGCCGGAAAGATGTTTTCAAAGAATACCGCATTCCTTGATTCTATAGTAGTTCCTACATGCATATCAGGAATGTCCGATTTGTGCACTATAAAACGATAGGCACTACTATTATTGGCATATCCAATAAAAACACAGTCAATGGTCTTTGGACCAATCTTGACTTGTTTCGGCTTAGGTACTTCAACCTTGGCCAAACACCCCCACACTTTAAGGTATTTATAACATGGCCTACGATTATGCCACAATTCATAGGGTGTTTTATCAATACCTTTCTTGGGTATTTTATTAAGAACATAATTAGAAGTGAGTATTGCTTCCCCCTACAAGTTGTCGGGTAAGCCTGAACTTATCAAAAGCGCGTTCATCATCTCCTTGAGAGTACGGTTTTTGCGTTCAGCAACTCCGTTAGATTGAGGGGTATATGGAGCCGTTGTTTGATGAATTATGCCGGATTCCCAACATAATCCTTCAAACGGTGCTTCATATTCTCCACCTCTATCGCTTCTAATTTTCTTATTCTTCAAGTTAAGTTGATTTTCAACTTCTTTCTTATAAGTCTCAAAAGCCCCTAAGGCTTCATCTTTACTTCTTAAGAGATAAACATAGCAGTACTTTGTGCAATCATCTATAAATGTAATGAAGTACTTTTTACCTCCTCGAGTTTGCACAAGTTTTAAATCACATATATCGGTGTGAATTAATTCAAGAGGAGTTGTGTTTCTTTCTATTGCATTAAATGGCGACTTCATCATTTTTGCCTCAACACAAATTTCGCACCTATTAGTCGAGTCGGATTTAGTCATATGGATTAAATCTTGTCTCGCTAATTTCTTAATGGTGTCGAGGTTTACATGTCCTAATCTATCATGCCATAAATTAGAACTTTCTGACAAGTAAACATAAGAAACAACGCTTTTATTCTTCGCACTATGGCGGACAATATTCATTACATTCATCTTGAAAAGGCCCTCTTCGAGGTAGCCCTTTCCAAGGAACAAATCATTCTTGGTTATTACAAATTTGTCAGATTCAAATACAAGTCTAAATTCGGCCTTACTAAGCAAAGCGCCGAAAACTAAATTTTTACGGATATCTGGAACATGCAGCACATCCAACAAGGTTACTTCTTTTTCGAAAGTCATTTTCAATATCACGTTTTCAATGCCTTGAACATCGGAGGTCGCTGAATTTCCCATGTAGAGCTTCCTTCCGGAGATGGGAGTATAGGAGGAGAAACTCTCCTTATTACCACAAATGTGGCGGGTAGCACCGGTATCTATCCACCAAGCTTTTGGATTCTCATCCAAGTTTGCAACGTTAGCCTCAAAGACCACCGCTGCAAAATCTAGGTTCATGTGGTCAACGTTATTCGCCTCTTGCTTCGGAAGACGACAGTTCTTTGCTAAGTGACCCGGTTTGCCACAATTATAGCAAGTCCCCTTGAACTTCTTAGTTTTAGGGCCCTTATTTTTTTCTTTCTTATCATTCCCGGCATTTTCAGAATGCTTTCTCTTTGTGCCACTTGTGCTAGCCTCGGCGAGATTGACCTTAGCCTCCATCTTGCCCTTAGCATCCTTGGCCTCGTTGTTTCTATTGTTCTCTTCAATTTGAAGACGAACAACAATGTCTTCCAAGGACATCTCCTTGTGTTTATGCTTGAGATAGTTATTGAAATCCTTCCATGAAGGCGGCAACTTTTCAATGATAGAGGCCACCTTGAATGGATCATTCATGATCATACCCTCGGCATCAAGCCCACGTAGAATGAGTTGGAACTCATCCACTTGAGTTGTTACCGATTTTGAATCGACCATCATGAAGTCAAGATACTTACCGACGACAAATTTCTTTGACCCGGCGTCTTCGATCTTGTACTTCCTTTCCAAGGTGTCCCACAACGCCTTGGCTATCTCGACGTTACTATACACATTGTATAGTGCATCGTCAAGTCCATTTAGGATGTAATTCTTACACAAAAAATTACCGTGAACCCAAGCCTCCTTGGCCATAAGCCTCTGAGGGTCGGGATCACCATTTGCCACCGCCGGAGGATCTTCCTTTAAGAAGCGGTGCAAGCTTAGGGTGGTCAAGTAGAATAGCATCTTTTGTTGCCATCTCTTGAAATCCACACCAGTGAACTTCGGGGGTTTCTCACCATGACCCGGGTGATGCGGTGTATGAGCGGGTGCAACATTGTTGAACGTTGCGTCACCTTGAGAAGGAGGCGTTACATTCCCTTGACTGGATGCGGTGGTGTCTTTCTCAGTTGCCATCTCTTGAAAGTCTTAAGAAGCGTCAAATAACTCTTACGATTGTTGGACTTTTGGTATGGCTTCTCAAGAACTTAACAGGAAAACTGACGGAGAATTTAACGGAGATTGAAAAACTAGGAGACAAGTCGAGTCTTGTATTGAATACAATCTCCGTAAGAGTTATTTGTCCCGCACAGGTGCTTACGGTTGAATAAAAAAACTCTCGTAAGATAAAACGACTTTACTATTAGTTATAAGGAGCACTCCAATATAACTAATCTAACGAACAAATGATTGTTTAGAACTTTGGACTTGAAGAAAGAATGCAACAAGATGCCAATGATTTTACTTGGTTACACTAACTCAAGAAGGGTAGGAAAGGCTAGAAAGTCAGTATGAATGAATTGAAATTCGGAGGGAAAACTATATAAGAAGAGTCAAAAGGTTTTGTGTCTTTTTCATTGAAAAGATGCAACTTTTCGAACAGCAGTGAAGGGCACGACTCGTGTCCTTTGGTACGAGTCGTGCTCACGACTCGTTCTCAAGCCACAACTCGTTCTGATCAGAATTTGAGCCAAAGTCCATTAAGGTCCATTCGTGCTCACGACTCGTGCTCAGAGTCCCCACTCGTTCTGATCACCATAGTGCACAATTTCATCAGCCAAAATACAGTTTAACTCCAATTAAATCCAAACGATCTAATTGACCCTTTTAACCAACTCTCGTTAAGTCACAAAACTTTGTCATTAATTTCTCATTCACTCGAAAATGGTTTTGAGACAATAAATGAGTTTCATAATCTACACTTAATGTAGAATACATTTTGTAACTTGCTTCGTTAACTATTTAACGAATTCCGTTAGGAAGTTAGGTCAACGTTAAGTCAAACTTAACTTTCGTTACCCATTTTCAACAAAGAGTTCTAGTCGGGGATAAAGAGATAAAAGATAGATGGAGTTCGTACTTTGATACCTTGTTCAATGGCGGTCAAGAGCAGGATATTGGAGATTTAAATATCTCTTCGAGTATGGTTAATCGAGATTTTATGCGGAGAATTCAAAAGAGTGAAGTGGAAATGACAATAAAAAAGATGAGATTGAAGAAAGTCAGAGGACCGGATGGTATACCAATTGAGGTTTGGAGATGTTTCGGGGAGAGGGGAATAGATTGGTTAACAACGCTATTTAACAAGATATGGAGAATTAACACAATGCCATTGGAGTGGCGGAAGAGTACTCTGATCCCTTTGTATAAGAACAAAGGTGATGTCCAAGATTGTGCCAACTATCGGGGGATCAAACTAATGAGCCATACTATGAAACTTTGGGAAAGAGTGATTGCACAAAGGCTGAGAAAAATTGTGGATATTTCGGATAACCAATTTGAGTTTATGCCGGGAAGATCGACTACGGAGGCAATATATCTTATGAGACAAACCATGGAGAAATATCGAGATCAAATGAAAGATTTGCATATGATTTTCATTGATTTGGAAAGGGCGTATGATAAAGTTTCAAGAGAGATACTTTGGTGGGCACTAACAAAGAAGGGTGTTTCAAAGAAATATATTGATATTATCAAGAACATGTATAATGGAGTTAGTACTTGTGTACAGACTAGTGTTGGGAAGACTGAAGAGTTTCCTATAAAGATTGGAGTGCATCAAGGTTCCACACTTAGCCTCTTTCTTTTTGCTTTGATAATGGACGAATTGACGAGGTCAGTCCAAGATGATATACCAAGGTGTATGTTGTTCGCAGATGATATTGTGCTGATTGATGAGACAAGAGAGGGTGTTGAAAGTAAATTGGAGTTGTGGAGACACACTTTGGAATCTCGAGGTTTTCGACTGAGCAGAAGCAAGACTGAATATTTGGAGTGTAAGTTTAGTAGAGTTGGAAGTAGGGAGGCAGGGATGGTCACATTTGATGGAAATATTGTCCAAGCTTCTGAATTTTTTCGCTATCTTGGATCCATTATCCAAAAGGATGGAGAATTAGATGGTGATCTGGCTTATAGGATTAAAGCAGGTTGGTTGAAGTGGAAGAGTGACACAGGGTTTCTATGTGATCGCGGCATGCCCAATAGATTAAAGGGAAAATTCTACCGCACGACAATTAGGCCGGCATTGCTTTACGGCACCGAATGTTGGCCCGTGAAACAGTGTCACGTGCACAAGATGAATGTGGCGGAGATGCGTATGCTTCGATGGATGTGCGGTCATACAAGAAATGATCGATTGGGGAATGAGGTGATCAGAGGTAAAGTAGGAGTTGCGCCCATTGAGGATAAAATGAGGAAAAATCATCTGAGGTGATTTGGACATGTGAGAAGGAGACCGAGTGATGCACCCTAGGAGGCCGGAACAGTGGAGAAATGATACAATGGCGAGGGGTAGGGGAAGACCCAAACAAACTTGGATTAGAGTGATCGAAAATGATATGAGTTTACTTGGAGTGGATGAAAGTATGGTGTTGGAGAGGCCGGAGTGGAGGGCAAAAATCCATGTGGGGGATGATTTATTTATGTATTTATTATTATTATTATTTTTACTTTATATATATATATATATATATATATATATATATATATATATATATATATATATATATATATATATATATATATATATATATATATATATATATTAATTTTTTATTTATTTTTATTTTTTTTATTTTTTTATTATTTTTTTAATTATTTTATTTATTTTTTTAATTTATTTTTTTCAACAACCTTTTCACACGATGACATATGAGGATTCATGTTAGCCGATCTCAAATTATTTTAGAACTAAGGTTTTGTTGTTGTTGTTGTTGTTGTTGTTGTTTCTAAATCTTGTTAGTCACTTGTTCCAAAATTGCTTTCATTTTTTCCCATGTACTTTAAGCGTTATTTTAAATTTAATTATTCTAATACAAAAACAATAACAATAACATCTCGATATCGAATCTTCCAACTAAGATGAGGGTAAAGAATGTCGGATATACGCAAAATTGCCCATACATTATTAAAGTACAAAAAAGTTATTTCTGAATAACCTACGCATTGGAAATTTGGGAGGGTCTGATGATGCATAACAGGCTGGGCCGCCGAAGAATAAGTCCGCTGCCTAAACGGATTAGCCCGGACCAGCTCCCGCTCTGCCCCACGGGCTTGGCGCGCTCCGGCCCGTCGCTCTCTGGAAGAAATTTGGCCCACTTTGTTAGCCGTTTTGTTGAGTTGACGGATCTGAACGGGCTTTGATTTTTTTTCTCTTCAAAATTACAAAAAATCAAAAGGAAATGGGGTTAAGGACCTTAAGGTGAATCAAACCTTGACCATTTACGTTGAAATGGATCACTTAACCACTAACCATACCAAGACAAGACAAGATTTTAACCACTATACCAAATGTCTTTCATGTGTAAAAATTCAGAGTATTAATTAAGAAACAAAACCTGAAATTCGCCAGAATCAGCGGGGCGGGCTTGGGGTGGCCCAAAATGCCCGTGGGCTTGGCCCGTCCCGTGGCCTAATTTCCAGATCCAGTCTGCCTATTCTAAACGGGCTGAGCTTGACGGGTAGGATGGTGGGCTTGGCGGGCGGCAGATTTGTGGGCCGACCCATAAATTTGGGCCCGAAGTGTTAATCAACAGGGGGATCTTACATTCGTCTAGCCATACTAGCAATCATATCATAGGAGAATAATCAACAACAAATAAAATGAAAGAAATAACACATATTTTGGTAACCATGTTCATCAACACATAACTATATCTAGGGTTGTAAACGAGCCGAGCCAAGCTTTGAAGTTTCGAGCTCGAGCTCGTATAAAAGTTATCGAGCTCGAGCTTTTCTCGAGCTCGAGCCCAGTATGACTGTTCGAGCTCGGATCGAATCGAGTTTCGAGTTTCGAGCTTTTCGCGAGCTGCTCGAACTCGAGTATTAATGAGCCTAGCTCGAGCTTGGACTTATTTTTTGAAAAAAATTGAAATCAAACGAGCATTATCGAGCACTAATTCGAGTTGTAATCGATCTCGAGCCTAAACGAGCCGAGCTCGAGCCTAAACAAGCCGAGCTCGAGCTCAAGCTTTGTCTTTGTCACTAAATATATACTATATTTTTAACAAAATTCATAATTCATTATATTTTTGCAAAAAGGTTTGAAAATAAATAGGAAAAAGTTTTATGATTTTTTTCGATTAAAAATTAACTTTTCAAAATGACCATTGATTTTAATAGTCATTAAAAAATAAAGTATCACTTTAATGTGACAAATTAAAAATTAAGAAAATTAAGTGGATATACTCTTTCGTTACTAATAAAATAATATTTTATCATAATAATAATTTGTCTTTCAAAATATAATAATTGAATAATATATAATAAATAAAAATAATGATAATAATATAGAAAAAAATACTGAAAACAACAAAATAAATTAAACTTTTAAGAAATAATAATATACCTAAGCCTTGAATTCTGCTCTAAATCCTATAACAATAATGCCTAACAATATAATTTATTGATAATAATAATTTAATAATTTAAAATTTTGAGAATTATTAATATACCTAAGTAATAATTGATATTAATAAATTATAAAAAAAATACTTATTAACAATAATAATAATTTAATCTTTAAAAGAAATATTAATAATGCTTATTACTACATCTCAAATCTCATATACTTATACCCCAAATCCTAAACCCTAAATCATATACATATACCCCAAACTCTAAAAATATGATTTATTGATAATAAGTAATAATTGACATTTTTCATCTTTCCTTAAATCATATTTCTACCCCTAAACCCTCATTTCTATATTATAATAATTAGTAAAATTAATTTATAATAATAATAATTTAAAATATAAAATAATATTATATCATACACATAAAAAAAGTTAAGAATTTTTAAATAAAAGAATTTTTAATATACCCAATTCCTTAAACATATACTCATATACCCATACAAAAGACACCCATACCCTATACCCTAAATCATAACTCATATCCTATACCATATACCTCATACATCAGACACCCATACTTTATACTCTAAATCATATACTCCGTATCATATGCACATACCATATACTCTAAATCATAACCCATATACATATACCCTAAACCTTAACATATACCTTAAAACATAACTTATACCCTATATTCTAAATCATAACTTCTTTCATATACTTTCATTTCTTTAAAAATTCTTAACTTTTTTATCATTTTAAGGCAGAAAATAATGAGTTATTGTTATGCATATACTCTCATAATTTCAAAAATTGACTGTAAGGCAGAAAATAATAAGTTTTTGTTATATAATAAATTTTCTCAACAATCGCAAGAAGATATTTACGTTTTCTTGTTTTTATGACAAATATGAGCCGATAGTGATGGACAACCGAAGGACATTATCGTTAGAGACTTAACGAGAAAAATGACGGTTTTCAAGGAAGGATGACTACAAGAGCATTGAAAGTTAACTAGAAGATAACGAGAAGGTCAACGATAATCCCGCAAGTGATTCAAAGAATTGTTAACAACATAGAGTGGACTTATAATCAAAAAAGTTCTTGCAAAACATATAACCCAGATTCGTTAAATCGAAGAGGAAGAGGATGATGATCCGATGGCAAACAATAACTCATAATTCTTAAATATCGGCTCATATTTAGAGTATATGCACATACCATATACTCTTATATTGTTAGCTATCGGCTCATAATTTACACATTTACAAACTATCGGCTCATATTTAGTGTATATGTACATACCATATACTCTAAATCATAACCCATATAAATATAAGAGTATATATATGAGCCATATACATATAACCCATATACATATAACCCAAACCTTAACTATCGACTCATATACCCCAAGACATATAACCCATATACATATAACCTAAACCTTAACTGTCGGCTCATATACCCCAAGACATATAACCCATATACATATACCCTAAACCTTAACTATCGGCTCAATTAAGGAATAGTTTGACTGATTGAAGAACTTCTCAAAGGTGCATATAAATACAAGATCTCGTCACATTGAGAAGATACGGATTGAGAATTTTTTGAAAGAAAAAACTTTTGTTTTTCACGGATTCAAGATATTCTTTTAGGTTGTGAGTGAGGTTGTGACTTACATCCGAACTCACATCTAGATTTCTTTCAAATTTTTTTATTCTACTTCTGTTTGAATAGGTTCTAATTGAGAAAGGAAGATTGTTATTGGTTTAGAAGTTGATTAGAAATTGCTTTTAGCATTTTAATCTTTTTGTTTCACTTATTCGTGTTTTCCTCTATAAAACAGATTTTAAAAGTGAAAACCTTTTTGGACTTAAAGCCTTGTTTGCTGGGTCTGAACCAGTACACGTTTAATTATTTGTGTTTATTTATTTTATTTCGCTACTTATTGATTGATGTGTGAATAATTGTAACTTAGTACTTACATTCGTGATCTGTTCTGTTGAACTGATTTTCTAATCACACTAAACTTTCATTATAACTAATGGAAAACATTAATGAAAATTATTTTTGAGGGACATTTGCATTTACCTAGATAGTTCAATGCAATGTTGAATATTATAAAACTTCGATTGCCTATCTGAATAATGTGTCAAATTTGGGTGACACGTTGAATATTTTATATTTGGCCTATATGAATAACATATCAAATTAAGTGGCTTAAATAATAGGTTTTCCTTTTAGAATAAAGAAATAAATAAATATACTATATGTTAAAGAAATATTATGAAGTATTAAAACTACACTCATTGTATGTGTTACAATACTAGGTAATATCGTAATAGTATACTCCCTCCGTCCCGGAACAATCTTCACACTTTCCCTTTTGGGCGTCCCAAAACTTATTTCACACATTTAAAACTTACCTAAAATGGAAAGAAATCTTTACTATTCCTTCCACTCATTCTCTCTTCTACATTATTTTAATACTCACAACACCATTATAATTTACTATTCTCTCCACTCATTCTCTCTCCTATTTTATTTTCACACTCACAACACTTTCAATATAATACTCCCTCCTTAAAACCAGTGCAAACAGTGTTTGTGAAGATTGTTTCGGAACGGAGGGAGTATAGTAGTACTTATTTCATCAGAGGAGAGAGAGGGGGGGGGGGGGAACAACATGTTTTTTCTTTACAGTATAAAATACAGATAATTATGAACCTACACTCATATGTGTGTGTGTATATTCCTATATAAAAATTTAATTTATATCGTCATATATGTATGTTGGAAAAAAGTGTGTTTTTGAAGAAAATAATGAGTTATTTGTCAAAATGATAAATTGATTGTGGATTTGTGTTCTACTCCATGAGGAGATAGAGTGGCAATCAATCTAAGAATGGATTGTAAGGAAGTATTTATCCTTCTGTTTATATGTGGGTATCACTGAATTATGAGAGTATATGCACATACCATATGAGCCAAAAATTTCATAACAATATAAGAGTATATGCACATACCATATACTCTAAATCATAATCCATATACATATAAGAGTTGTAAATGTATAAATTATGAGAGTAATATGTTGTTATTATTGAAATTTTTGATTTTTTTTTTTTTTGTTGAAAAATTTGTCATTAAGTCAATTATAAGAGACATTAGTCTTATAATTAACTTATAAGAGTTTGTAAATGTGTAAATTATGATAGTAATTCGTTGTTATTATTGAAATTTTTGATTTTTTTTATTGAAAGTAGTCTTATAATTAACTTATAAGAGTTGTAAATGTGTAAATTATGAGAGCAACTTCTTGTTATTATTGAAATTTTTTATTTTTTTAGTTGAAAATTGTCTTATAAGTCAATTATAAGAGACAAAGTAGTTTTATAATTAACTTATAAGAGTTGTAAATGTGTAAATTATGAGAGTAATTTGTTGTTATTATTGAAATTTTTGATTTTTTTGGTTGAAAAATTTGTCTTATAGTCAATTATAAGAGACAAAGTAGTCTTATATTTAACTTATAAGAGTTTGTAAATGTGTAAATTATGAGAGTAATTCGTTGTTATTATTGAAATTTTTGATTTTTTTGGTTGAAAGTAGTCTTATAATTAACTTATAAGAGTTGTAAATGTGTAAATTATGAGAGCAACTCTTTATTATTGAAATTTTTTATTTTTTGGTTGAAAATTTTGTCTTATAAGTCAATTATAAGAGACAAAGTAGTCTTATAATTAACTTATAAGAGTTGTAAATGTATAAATTATGAGAGTAATTTGTTTTTATTATTGAAATTTTGGATTTTTTTAGTTGAAAAATTTGTCTTATAAGTCAATTATAAGAGACAAAGTAGTCTTATAATTAACATATAAGAGTTTGTAAATGTGTAAATTATGAGAGTAATTCATTGTTATTATTGAAATTTTTGATTTTTTTGGTTGAAAGTAGTCTTATAATTAACTTATAAGAGTTGTAAATGTGTAAATTATGAGAGCAATTCGATGTTATTATTGAAATTTTTGATTTTTTTGGTAAAATTTTTTGTCTTATATGTCAATTAATTATAAGAGACAAAGTAGTCTTATAATTAACTTATAAGAGTTTGTAAATGTGTAAATTATGAGAGCAATTCGTTGTTATTATTGAAATTTTGGATTTTTTTGGTTGAAAAATTTGTCTTATAAGTCAATTATAAGAGACAATGTAGTCTTATAATTAACTTATAAAAGTTTGTAAATGTGTAAATTATGATATCAATTCATTGTTATTATTGAAATTTTGATTTTTTTGGTTAAAAAATTTCAAGTCAATTAAAAGAGACAAAGTAGTTTTATAATGTGAAAAATATCAAAAAATGGAAGTGTTTTTGGAAAGGTTAAAGACTGTTGTGATGATCTGAAAATTTTGTCTAATAAGTTAATTTTTAATCTATATTTTTTGAGACTGGAGTGATCAAACTGAAACTATTCTGAATCTAATGATTGATCCAAAATCTAAAACTATTTTGAATCTAATGATTGATCTAAAATATGTGAATGTTTAGTGACCAATATATAATTTTCAAACTTTCAGTGACTTTAAGTATAATTTTGAATTTTGGACTTGCGGTTCAGAGGCTGTAACGTTGCCTTACGGTGCGCATGTACAAGAAGGGCATTAACGTCACTGTGCCAAGAAGGGGGTGTCGTTGGGATTTTCAAAATGTTATTTCTTAAATTAGGTTTAAATCTCACATGAGGGGCCCTAGAGAAAGTGAGCCTTAATTAGTTGCGGTCAAAATCGTGGTTTCAACCGCAGTATAACCCCCACCCAAAAAAAAAAATAGTCTAAACCATGATATAAATCACGGTCTTGATTATTGTTTGAACCACGGTTTGAACCGCAGTTTGAACCAAACTGAACCAAAACGGTTTGGTTCGATTTGAATTTTTTCATGATTTGATTCGATTTGAAATTTTCTCAAATCGATGGCTAGTGGTTCAGTATGTAAATTGGTCCAAACCGAACTATTTATACCCCTAATTCTTGTATCAATGTAAATGATGTTTAAATGAAATATTAATTAGATCCTCAAAAAAGTGATCTATCGGTAAAGCCAAACTCACACATTGTGAGTTATAAAATTTAATTTTTTGACATGAAACATTGTTAAAAATAAAGAATGGAACATTAGAATTGAAACACGTTCACTTGATGATGGCTATGGGAACAACCAGGTACAATTTGGAATAGTGAATTAAAATTCACCCTATATCAAATCAATATTATCTAATAATTGTCAAAGAGTTCTAACGGCATTCAATGTCTCTTTTTATACGATAGGCAAGGAGATAAAATCTTGTCAAATACAATCTCTAACACTTTCAAATGTCATTCTATTAAAAGATTAAACAATTTATAGATAAAAAAAAAAAAAACTCATTTTTTTTATATATTATCTATTGATTGAAAAAGAAAAAATATATCGCATAATCAGAAGAAAAAGAAAAGAAACCAGCCAAAAAGCATTAGATCAAACGACATTTCGGATGTGTGTATAAGCGACATAAATAAGCAATATTTTTGTAGTAGTCTCTTTTTCAAAATTTACTTGGTCATTTGTTGCTTCCTATCTACAAGCCAGACTATTAATCATCAGGCTAAGTGATGGATATGAATATTCTATTAATTGAGATTTCAAATGTAATATTCTATTCTCCTTAAGAACACGACAACCGTCTACAATAATTTGCTTTCATTTTCTCAACGACCCTATATTTAAATTTTAACAATATAATATGCTAAAAATATTTAAAAAAGGAAAATTACCCACTAATACTATTCGAGATGTGATCCCTCAACTTATTTTTATTGCATTCAATAGCCTAAACTACTTCTGTTTTTTCGTCCATCATCACTCCAGGTCGACATCCAATTTTTCCTTTAAATTCTCATGTAATGATTAGTATCCGAAGGATAAAAAATCCAACTCACTTTAGAGGCGTAAATAGTTCGGTTAGTTCAGTTTGTTTGTGTTTGGGTGGAAGGGTATTTGAGTTTTAAATTAATTATTCTTACTCTTATGAAATTTTAAAGTTATTCGGGCAATATTAAAAATATTATCAATATTTTTTTTTATATTTTACACAAATATTTAAAATTTTATAAATTATTTATTAAAATTCACTCAAGATGATCATCAAAATTAAACTGAAACTATTTTTGATGGGGTTGAGTATTAACGGTGTTGAATTTCCTTATCCACCTACCAGTACTATAGTAGAAAAATCAAGATTACGAGTCCTCCGATCTGTTAATTAAGTTACTTTTTGTTGAGATTATATGTACCACTTTTATGTATCACATTGTATATCACAAGTGATCCAACGCTTATGCATCAATGATGATGTCATATTGAAGTCAGCCCTAATAATTCATAATTGTTGAATTACCTGTGATACACAAAATTGACACATATGATCTCGTCTCATCTAAGAGCAGTGAAAGAATCATCTCTTACAAAGAATAAAATTAAAAAAAAACAAGATACTCCATAATGGCCTTCTTTATAAGAGTGATTACACATCAAGACATCTTAATTAGAGTTAAGAGACGTATGGAGACAGAAATATAGATTTTTTTTTTTAAAATATAGCTTTTTAAAATTTTATATATCAAAATAACATTTTCAAAAACTTAAGTACCAAAGTAGCACTTTTGACTTGAAATCCGGAATTGGTAATTCCGGATTATTAAATCCGGAATTACCAATTCCGGATTTGATTTTTTTTTTTTTTGTTTTTCAAAATTGAATTTTGGAAAATAATAATTCCGTAAATAGGGGGCGATCGCGCTCTAAAATAGAGCGATCGCTCAAGTGTACTCCGGAGGTACCAATTCCGGATTCTATTTTAATTTTTTTTTTTGTTTTTCAAAATTGAATTTTGGAAAATAATAATTCCGTAAATAGGGGGCGATCGCGCCCTAAAATAGAGCGATCGCTCAAGTGTACTCCGGAGGTACCAATTCCGGATTCTATTTTAATTTTTTTTTTTGTTTTTCAAAAAAGAAATATATCTGAATTGAATAAGTAATGTTTTTTTGAAAAATTCAACCGAAATGCTAATTGGATTTGCTTTACAAAACCCATCTTCCTCGGCAAATCAGAAGAAATCAAAAACAAAAAATCCAAAGAAGAAGAAGGAGAAAAGAAGAAAGAAGAAGAATAGTAGGTGAATTTTTTTCAAAAATATTGAAAATTCAAGAAGTTGATTAAGAAGTTCAAGAAGAAGAGGTGATTAAGAAGGTACATTTAATCCTCTTATTTTTTGTTCGAAATTTAAATTTAGTATTTATTTAAATTTTTTTGTGAATGTAGTGATATTGTTAAATTAGATTTTTTATAATTTATTTTTCAATTTCTAGGAATAAATATGGCTGGAGTTCCAATTGTTTTCATGTGTTATTGGGGAGGAAATGATGAACACCCGTTTGAAGGTGAACATTTTGAAAGGGGACCAAAATGTGCACTTAGGGCTAAAACTCGGTGGAGTTACAAGAAGTTGATTAAAAAGTTAGCTAAGAAAATTGGGGTAGATCGAGCTGTTGTTCAGTTGCAAGTTATATGTAGATATCCTCATCTTGTTGCTCCCGGGATTGCAAACTACATTCCATTTGTAATCGACAATGATATGGGTATGGAAGTCATGTTTGATGTTTCTGCTCAGTTTGGTGGGTTGAGTAGCTTACAATTGTATGTTAAGATAAATTTAGTTGATAATGTGAATGTTGAGGACGAAGATTAGAAGAATTTTTGAGTCTACGATCCATATTTCAGAGAGGAGAGAGGGTTGAGGGTTAGATGTTTGTAATGAAACTACTCCTTCCTTTTAAAGGGGAATTCAAATTTGATAAATCCGGCATTAGCAGTGCCGGATTTGTAAGTTAAGATAAATCCGGCATTGACAAAGGTCTGGATTTGTCGTGAAGATAAGATCGGCATCAAGTAAAGGTTTGATTTGAACGTATATTATAAATGTTCAACCTATCTTCAATTAATGTACTTTTGAAAATGTTATTTTGATATATAAAATTTTAAAAAGCTATATTTTAAAAAAAAAATCGAGTTTTCCCACTTTAAATTAGCCAGAAAATAAACACATACCATAATGTATAGTCAAAAATATGATAACTACTACACCAAAATGATTGCAGATTTTTGTCATATATGTGCAGGTGCACACAGGTACCAACACACAGAGTTGTAACATTAATATTTTTAACATGGAAAATAAGGAAAAATGGGGCGATCGCCCCTTCCCATCCGCGCGTTCGCGCAAAGTTACTGGAATTTTGGGAGCGATCGCTCCCATAAGAGGGGCGACCGCTCCAAGCCAAAACTGAGCCAATAAGCTTTTTATACTCCCTCCGCCCCAAAATGTTTGTCCCATTTTTTATTTTCAATTAACCCGTTATTGTATAAAACTCTTGTAATACTCCCTCCGTCCCAAAATGTTTTTCCACTTTTTGACTTTTTTGTTGAACCTGTTATTGTATAAAATGAAATTTTCATATATATTGTGTTTATCAACATTTTCATAAATTATTTTCCCATAATTAATATTTAATAATTACTTTCATAAATTGTAATTGTTAATTTTTAAAAATTACATATTTCCATCTACTGCATATACTAATTGGCATAAATTGTATGGCATTTATAGTGTTTTTTTTTTCAGATACCATAAATAATTCTGAATATTGGAACTCCTAACATTCCTAAATTACTACTCCTACATAAAATCAAGTTTGTTACAAACCAAACTTCAGCCATACCACCAGGCACACTACAAGAAGGGAAGAAATAAAATAGATTTAGCGAGTCAAACCAAAGATGAAAGTAACTACGAGTTTGTTACAAACCAAAAATAAAGATGTCTTTGGGACACACCCCAACATAAAACCAAGTTTGCATGCCAACAAAGGCATGACGAATTAAAATACAAACCAAATATGAAATATTGTTTATGAGGATCCCCTCATCAAATTAAACCACAAACCAAAGCTGAAATTAACAAAGAGTTTTAAAATTCAACAAAAAGCATTAATCTTCAATACTGTCCACCATAGCCCGAACCATCTCCCAGTGGTGGTGGTGGCATCCGTCCAAGGATATTCCGGGAGCAACCGAGTCCGGCTCCTCCCGTACACGATCATGTTGTGCCATCCAAGCATTTTGTTGTGCCCTCCAATCCTGATTAGTCTCAATCTCCGCATCCACGCGGACGGATAAATGTCCAAAATCTTGCCTCATATCTCTAATTTGACTCTCCACGTAGCCAACCCGCTCTGACGAGATAATAAGCGACCTCGGCCAAGATTACGCTGCTTACTCCTCCCTCCTCCTCCTCCTCCTCCTCCTCCTCATCATCATCATCATCATCTCCACCGTGAGGTCTCCTAGATGACCCCTCACCCCTCTTTACATTCCGACATTTAGTGGTGAGGGTGAATAAGTTAATCTTTGGACCTCCTTTAATGTCCTTGTTCACTAGCCCGAGGTTAAACCCCGATTTTGTTACTGTGGATGTGATCAACAATGAAAAATTATAGTTCGTATTGGCCATACCCTTAGCCGTGTTCCATATCTCCTTACTAATTATTTTTCCAAAATCAATTTTTTCGTTGAACTATCATGTGCATTAGAAATGCACGTCTCAATTAACCTCATTAAAATGAGAGGAGGGGAGGATCCTCTCACAAATAAATCTATGAAGATACTTCATCCAAGTATCCATGTCTCGAGCCTTAACAACTACCCCCTTCTTCACATTCCTAGGGTCAATTATCCCAAAAGTCGGAGCTAGCAAATGCAAATTTTCCTTAACATTTTTTCCTATCTTCTCCATCTCTTTGGTGTACTCACACCCATCCTCCTCAATGTCGCGGCTAACCCGTAATGTTGATTAATGGCATTCCTATCATAATTAACCTAAGCCCCCGCACAAAAGACTCTCCCGTATACCCCCGTTCAAAAACATTAGCATAAAATTCTTTGACTAAAAGTGAACTTCCATAGTTTGGGGGCTTACTCCCCAACTTTCCCCAATTGTAAAGGGTAACAAAACCATCTAAATACAAGTCATTAAAATCAAATTCCCTCTCCGGGTTGAATGGCTTGTTTTCATATAACTCAAAGAATTGTTGAGCTTGAATCCCAACAAATTTAGCAGCATCATACGGGGGACCGGTAGGGGTTGGAGTGTTGGTGGTAGTGGTTCGTGGTCTTTTAGGAGGCAATGTCAATCAAAACTCAAAGATAAAAAATTGGAAGCTTACTTTTTAATTGGCCGGAAGTTCGCCGGAAGGTCGTCGGAATTTCGCCGGATTCTTTGTGTTGAAAAACAAACGAATGACAATCTTCAAAATCCACCTCAAACCTTGAATGTGTGCTTCAAAATGGATGATTGACTGATTTTGGGGTTGAAGAAAATTGGATTTGGGGTTGAAGAAGGGATTTGGGGTTGAAGAAGCTTGAAATTGGGGTTTGAAATTTGAAATTTTAGAGAGAGAGAGAAAAGGAGGCGTTGGTGGTGGTAGGGTTATTTGATTGGGAGAGGGGAAGGTTTTTGGGAATAAACCGTGCTTTGGGAAATCCGCGTAGAGGGCGATCGCGCTGGGGACAAGTGAGCGATCGCGCCTTTTCTCTGGAAAAAGAGGGCGATCGCTCGTTTATTGGGGTGATCGCTCGTTAATTAAAAAAAAATTTATAATAAACGAATCCGGAATTAGAATTCCTTGAGTACATTAGGGCGATCGCCCTCTATAAGGAAGCGACCTCCCTCTTGTCCGTCCCTCTTTTGTCAAATTTCAATCGGTTTTTAACGTTTTTCGTTAGTTTTTAGAATTTCCATCAGGTTTTTTAACGTTTTCGCTAGTTTCTCGAAGTCCAGCTTAGTTTTTAAGAATTTCCGGTCGGTTTTAACGTTTTCGATCAGTTTTTCGTAAAATCACCCATGGCAAGCTTTCATGAAATTAAAATTAACAATAATAAAATAATAAGTTTTATAGAAAATTGACCACATCCCTTGGTCACGTAGGATACAAGTCAAGGATAATTGGACGGGGTAAATTCATCGGGGACGGCGAATCCTACTCCCTCTCCTCGGCATACGACGACCACCCGATATAGATTGTTGAGATGAGGATGAGGATGATCCGTCAGACTTTCGAAAACGCACACTAGGCAAATGGAAACTAGGCCTAAATCCCTAATCCCGAATGTCCGCTCAAAGGCGTCGATTATAATTGCTAGAAGAAGGGAAGGAGCTCGAGGCGGTTGCGTGAAATCAAACCGATTCATCAATTCGGTAAAAGAATTACCCGGTCCCGTCTGAGGTGAACTGCGTCGGATCGGAACTCAACCGATGCATATCACCGTATCGATCCCGCATCTCAAAGCTCATCCCGCAGCTGCCGGGGGTATCCGCCACGCCTACGAACCCGATTCTCCCTCGTGGCTCGTCTTCAGCGGTATGATCAACCGTTGGGGGAGCTTGGGCTTGCAATGTTGTTGCTCCCTAATATGTGTCGGCGTGTTAGTGACACATTGTCGAGTGTAATTCACCATGTCTTCCAAGGATGTGGCATTACTGGTGTATAAGCACATCCCTTGGAGACTTTGAATCTGCTCAAAACAATGATGTGCAATTAATTAATACGGAAAAATGATATTGTTTTTTGTAAAATCATTGTATGTAATATATAACTTACCACACCCTCATAATTAACCGAACGTGGCTCGAACCCTAGTCCCTCCACATTAGACGAATTGTGGATGAGCGATCGAGTAATACGCCTATACCATGTCAAATAGGGTGATGGTAGCTCATATCCACTTCACCAAACTCCCATCAACGACATTAAACTCCCGTTCATTCCACCTTGCTATGTGCCGATCATGTTGTTGCATCCAAGCTAACGCCCTCGACCGACCTTGCCGACTAATCCGATGCAAGTCCAAACCGGTGTCGCGGTCATCGCACACCTGAACCATCCCAAATTGTCGCATTACGCGATCGGAAAGTGCCATTCAACCCTCTCAAAGCAGATGAGGGCACCTTCGCCCTCCATATAGCTTGGCCCCGAAGGCGAAATTCGGAACGGCACACCGTTGTATGGCCGCCACACAACCCGATCATTCTCTAAATATGACAAGCTGGTCTCGATAGCCTTGCGGGTTATGGGCGATCACGTAAGTATACGACAATGGACCCTTCCACCTACATATGGAACAATTGACATAAAAATAATGAGTAAAAAGCGATATATTACAAAACAGATCGTTTACAAAATGAAGTAATTGAAATATACTCCGTAACCCACTGGTTGCAATCCGAGAAGTGTTATTTCTTCATGTCTCCTAGGTTGTGTACACAACAACCTCTCCCATGACCAAAGCTATAAAAAAATTATCATTACGTACAAAACAAAGTTAAGTCCACTAGCATAATGTAATCATATATAATAGACATACCCGTACAATGGTTAAGAAGCCACCACACCCTTTCGAATCGTGTTGAGATGCTACACACATCTCCCTATACAAGAAGGCCAACGCTCCACTACCCCAACCGTATGCGGACTAATATTATTTATATCCCTAAGAAGTGCGAGGTACATCAACTTAACTAGGTTATCGCACGAGACGGGCATAATGTATGACCCCAATAATAAGAAAATGTATGCTCGAGTATATGTCTCAATCATATGCTCTGACGCATTATTGGGAAGTCAGTTTCAAAATGAGGGAAGTGTCCTAGAACCCATCTCATTGATATCATTCCACCTCTTTTGATGTCTGCAGTTGAGGGTGCAACCCCAAATAAATCCTCAACAATCTCAACCCATGCCAAAGCACTCCTACTAGTTTCTGAACTAGTCACCGCCATTCCGTCTACAGGAAGACCACACAACATGCCAATATCCTCTAAGGTGATGGTCATCTCCCCTACAGGTAAGTGAAAAGTGTGGGTCTCTGGACGCCATCTTTCAATCAAAGCCTCAATCAAATGCCAATCATATTGTATACTCCCTCCGTCCCATTAGTATTAGCACAAACACTGTTTGCGCGGGAATTAAGGAATATGATATTTTAATAAAATGTTGTGAGTGTAAAAGAATGAGTGGAGAGAGAATGAGCCGAGTGGTGTAATAAATTATAATGGTGTCAGAGTATTAAAATAATGTAGGAGAGAGAATGAGTGGGATTGGGTGAATATTTTATTAATATAAAGTTTCCTTTTTGGGAGTGTGCGGATATTAGCGGGACGCCCAAAAAGGAAAGTGTGCTAATATTAGCGGGACGGAGGGAGTATGACCTAATAAATACACTCCATAAAATTCAGTATTTATAAGCTTCTCTTCTATCCTCCAATCAACTCTAGGTGGAAGTACTGGACCACCACTACCAGAAACAGGTCATTTAGCGACGGAAATAACAGCGACGGACAGATTCCGTCGCTATTTAGCGACGGAATATAGTGTTTAGCGTCGGAATTATTTTGGCGTCAAATTTAGCGACGGAATTTAATTCCGCCGCTAAAAAGAATATTCCTCGAATATTCGTTTATTTCCGCCGCTAATTTGGCGGTTGATTTACCGACGGAATATTCCGCCGCTAAATCTTTAACAAATGGTTTTAATTATTCCGCCGGTGAAAATATATCATTTTTTTATTTTTTAATTATCGCCGTCTTAAATATTCCGACGCCGAAATTAAAATATTTTTTATTTTTCTTTTCGAAATATTACACCGACGGAATATTTCCGACGGTGAAATTAAATGCTTTTTTTTTTTTTTTTTTTTAATAAACACCGACGGAATATTTCCGCCGCCGATAATTTAATAATTTTTTATTTATCGACGAAATATTCCGTCTGCTTAAAAAAAAAAAAAATTCAAAATTTCCAGAGAAAGACCGCCGCCCACAATGCAAGGGCGAAATGGTCAGTACAGAGAAGAAGGTCTTCGGAAGTGGTCAGGAGGAAGCAGGTATGCAAAATGGACAGAAAATTACATTCCTGTGAGAAGCCGATGAAGCTCCCGACACTCTTATCGGCGCTCATTTAAAATTTCAAAATTTCCGAACGAACAACAAGCGTATAATCCAATTCAAACTTTCAAACCAAATTAATCGTACACCTAGCCTCTAAATCCCTCACTCCCATCCTCTCTCTCTCTCTCTCTCTCCAAAGAATTGAATTTGAAAAAACAAATATCGAGCCGCTCTTACCCCGGTGCTATTTCATCTTTAATTTCTGTGTAATTCCACATTTCACCTCTCTCCCTTCCGTCTGGGTCCGAACTGGGTTCGACTTAGCGAGACAATAATCTCCAGAGTTGTTGCCGCCAATAGTCAAGTTAGTTTCCTAATTTTTGGACTAATCTTGTTTTTGTTTTATTTTGGATAAAAAATTTAAAATTGTGAAGTGCAATTTACCAATTTGGGAATAGCTACAAGAACCCTTGGGTAATTTATATCCCTATCCCCTATCCTCTAAACCCTTAAATCTCCTAAACTCCTAAACCCTTAATCCCCTAAATTTGGACCCCCAAAACCCTAAACCTCTAAATTTTAAACTCCCAAACTGGGGTCCTAAACTGGGTCCCTAAACCCTATACCCTATACACCCTATACCCCGATTAATTTTACCATCGGAGACATAGTCTTTGTACTACAATAGAAAGAGCACCCAAAGTTCAAGCGAAAGTGGTGATGAAGATATTTGTGCTGGACAGCACGCGTCGACTCCCTTATCGAGGCATTACAGGGCTTCCAATTTATCTTGACTCATCTAGATAACCGTGCAAAAAGTACTCTCCCTCATCAAATCCTTAACCTCGGGAGAAATATAGGCAAAGCATTAAGCATATTACCTTTTTTTTCCCCAAGTCCACCCAAGCCAACGCGACAAAATCTCCATTCCAAGACACATGAGCTCGTCATTAAGCCGACTCATTTCCATCCATCAAACCCCGATTCGCAAAGCTTAACCAAGTAGAGCTAAGTTTAATGTGAACTCGACTACTCACTCTTCAACTACATCAACAAATTTAAGGTTGGAATACAGAGATTGCCAAAGTTCTACTATGGTGATTTACTCTCTCTCTCTCTCTCTCTCTCTCTCTCACTAGGCCTATTTGCTTTATACAATGTGTAATGTAAATGAAACTCAAATCAAATGAAATTCAAGTTAAATGAACTTGAAATTCACCTTCTTTCTTTCTCAATTATTGTTGCAAGGACTGGGTAAAAACACAAAACAAAACACTCGGTAAAACTTAAAATGCTAGTACAATCAACCCTTAACTTGCGCCTTTGTAAGTTTCCTGCAGGTACAAGAATCTTTTTTCCCTTTTATTTAAAATAAATAATACTCCCTCCGTCCCAATAATAGCTTCACCGTTGTAATGATCACGTACTCAAAGACCATTCATGAGGGGCAAAATTATACATCCATTTCTGGCCGACTTCCCAGGAGCCTCCTTGACTTCCCCCGAGCAACGCAAGGCCCTGCAGGCGTGGGCCGCCTCCTAAGCCTTCATCGTGTATATAAGATTTATACATGGAGCTTGGATGAAAGTGAGGAGAGCTGAACCCTTCACGATGTCAACATTGAAGCTTACTACAGATGTAGATGATTACATGCACTGGTGCATGGGGCCAGAGTGCGCAGCTCAGTGCAATGTCAATAAAGAATGACGTGGGTCTTTATTTTCCTCGGATATCTTAATTAGTTAGCTTTAATTTCTATGACAATAATCTCCGTGAGTGTCAGTTTCCTAATAGTCGGGTTAGTTCATAGTTTTCGACTAATCCTTGTTTTTGTTTTATTTTGATAAAATTTTAAAATTGTATGCAATTTACCACTTGGGAATAGCTACAAGAACCCTTGCGTGAATTCTTATATCTCTCAATCCCTGAACCCCAACCCTAACCCCTAAACCCTGGGAATCTTAACTAACCCCAAATCCTAAAACCCCAGTCCCCAACCCCAACCCTAATCCCCACCCCTAATCCCCAAACTTAAACCTTAAACCCTAACCCTAAACTCCTAAACTTCTAACCCTAAACCCTAAACCCCTAACCCTGGGTCCCCCTAAACTTAACTCTAAAACCCAACTCCTAAACTCCCTAATCCCCAAATTCCCAACCTCCTAAACTCCCCAACCCCAACCCCCAACCCTAAACCCCAACCCCCAACTCCCTAAACCCCTAAACTCCCGGGCCCTAACCTCCCAAACCCTAAACCCTAAACCCCAACTCCCAACCTCCTAAACTCCTAAACTCCTAAACCTCAACTCCTAAACTCCCAACCCCTAACCTCCCCTAACTCCCCAACTCCCCAGCCCTGGCCCCAATCCCTAACCTCTCAACCCCTAGTCTCTAACCCCAATCCCCTAACTCCCCTAGTCCCCAGTCCCTAACCCTAAACCTTAAATTACTAAACCCTAAGTAAGGCATAGTATAGGGTATAGGGTATAAAGTGGTGCTAGGTAATAGTGGCATAGGGCATAGTAAGCATAGGGCACAGGCATGTAAGTGGCATAGTGGTATAGTGGCATGTGGCATGTGGCATGGGGCATGGGGGTGGCATGGGGTGGCATAAAAGCATGTGGCATAGTGGCATGTGGTATTAAAATGTGCATGTGGCATGGTGGCATGTGTGCATATTGCATAAGGCATAGCACAGTGTTGGGTTGTAAGCATAGCATAGGCATGGTGGCATAGTGAATGTACATGTAAGTATGTAGCATGGGTGAAGGCATGTGGCATGAGCATAAGGCATGTGGCATGTGGCATAGGCATGTGGAACATGTATGTGGCATAGTGGCATGTAAGCATAAAGGCATGTAAGGCATAGCATGTGGCATAGTGGTATAGGGCATGCGGCATGTGGGCATAGGGGTGGCATACAGTGGCATAGTAAGTAATGTGGCAATGCATGTAGGCATAAAAAGGCATGGGCATGTGGCATAGTAGTAGGCATGTGGCATAGCATGTGGCATGTAAGTATTAGGTATAGCATGGTAGCATGGTGGCACAGTAAGTATACGTACATAGGCACAGTAGCATGTAAAAAGATGTGGCATGTGGCATGTGTATAGTAGGGCATGGCATAGTGGCATAATGCAGTGCGACATGTAAGGCATGTGGCAGGTAAAAGTATGTGGTATGTGTGGCATGTGAATATTGCATAACAGGCATAGGCAAATATGTGTTATTGGGCATAGTGGCATGTGGCATATAGTGGCATGTGTGGCATAAAGGCATAAGCACAGGGCATGCGGCATGGGCGCATGTGGTATAGGCATGTGCATACCGCATAGCTGCATGTGCATGCATGGCATGGTACTGTGGCATGGTATAGGCATAGGGTATGCATGGCATAGGCATAGTATAGTGGCATGTAGGGCATATAGTGTAGTGTGCATAGGCATAGGTGGCATAGGAAATTTCGCCATATTATTATGTATTACATGTACAGATATTAATAATAATAATATTAAGCATGTGGCATAGTGGCAATAATAATATTATAGGCATATGGTAATAATAATAAGCACATATTATTACATTAATAATACATTAATAATATTAATAATATGATACAATAATAATAATAATTACTACATTATTATTATTATTATTATTATTATTATTATTATTATTATTATTATTATTATTATTATTATTATTATTGGCCACTACTACATTGTCACACATATTATTATTATTATTATTATTATTATTATTATTATTATTATTATTATTATTATTATTATTATTATTATTATTATTATTATTATTATTATTATTATTATTATTATTATTATTATTATTATTATTATTATTATTATTATTATTTTTATTATTATTATTATTATTATTATTATTATTATTATTATTATTATTATTATTATTTTTATTATTATTATTATTATTATTATTATTATTATTATTATTATTATTATTTTTATTATTATTATTATTATTATTATTATTATTATTATTATTATTATTATTATTATTATTATTATTATTATTATTATTATTATTATTATTATTATTATTATTATTATTATTATTATTATTATTATTATGATTATTATTATTATTAGGCGGCGGAAATTTCCGTCGCCGATTTTAAAAATCGCCGCGGAAATTACCGTCTATGGAGTGACACGCCATCGATCCAGTGAGAGCGTACGTATCGTTTAGCTGTTTTGATTGAACAAATGACGGAACATTCTGGCCGCTAAATACAGGATTTATAATAGCCGGATTTAATTAATTTCCACGCTATAACTAATATTTAGCGCACAATATTCCTGGTCAGCCGGGTGGAAATTATAAATACACAATTTATTTCTCGAAATCAATTACGCCTGTAAATATCTCCTCTCTCTCTTCCCGCTATCTCTCATCTCTCTCGCGACCTATGAAGGAAGAAGCGACGACCTAGAAGAAGAAGAAGCTCACGCCGCCTACTGCCTCCTCATCGCCATCGCCCTGACCGCCGCCGCCTCACCGCCGTCATACCTCGTCTTCTCTCTTCCTTCGTTCTCGTTCTTTCAAGCTCCATCCTCCGTTCCTCTCTTCCTAATCGCCATTGACAAGAAACAAGACGTTTTTCTTTCCTTCCTCATTTCTTGAAATTCCACCTCTTATTTGATTTAAACTCCTAATTTGAACGGTATTTGTAAAATCAAATTGGTAATCTTCGTTTTTTGCTCGTCTCCTCATTTTTTTTGGCACGGTTGATTTTGGTGATGCTTTTTTACCGTGAATTTTATTTATTCCTAAATATTTTTAATTTGGGGTTTTCTTTTTCCATAATTTGAAATTATCCATATCCCCATTACCCTCTATAAGAAACCCTCACTAGCTATGTTTCAATCGTGTTTTTGGTTATTGTGTTTTTTTGGCACGGTATGATTTTGCCGTGTGTATGTTCGGGATTGCCGAAGACATGCCGCTTGGGCCTGAGCTGCTTCGGCCTCCCGTGATTACTCAATATCCATCTCTATTATTTTTTATGTATATGCCGTTGGATAAGTACTCGCTTTATAATTCATTACAAAAATGAAGTCTTCGAAGCAAAATAGTTGTTCTCATTTTCTAGCCGCGATTTCACAATTCCAAATTGACTCATTCGTGCTTTTTTGGTTCATTTTATGGTTCTAAATGAAATTTTAGGGCTTATACCGTTTGTTAAGGTAATGGCCGCATGGAACTATGGATAGGGCAGCTTCTTAGTCTTTTTATTGGTGAAGTTTATATATTTTCAGGATTTGAGGGGTATTTGCGTACGAGTGCGTGTCTCTGCGTGGGCAAGAATATTTGTCCGATCGTATATTCAAGGAAGCCAGAGTTCGAGATGCTTTATTCCTTTAGACCCAAAACCGGTGATGCTTATGAACACTTAAATTTGAATTGGTATGTACATATGATTTTGCAAAGTGGGTCATTATCGCTTCAAAATACTTGAATTGTCAAAAGTGTTGATGTTATACCAATATTAGCATTGCTTATTAAATTTTGTTAAATGTGCCTCTATGTCATGACATCATCTAATTTTTATAAAAATATACTTTACACGGTACACAAACCAAACTCACATATTTGTATACCGTGTACCAACCAAGAATGCATAATCTCAGACGGCAGTACCGTACCAAACTTTCGTTATACCGAAGGCTCCGTGATACCAAAAATTTTGGTTAGTCGAGCCGTTTTGTCTCGAAATAGAGTAGGCCATGGTTTGGTTAAGACTTATGAGGGGATTTCTTCCCAACTTTCCCAACATCCGTGTTATGTAAGGGAACTTAGTTTGTGATTGACGAAGTTAGGTTTTAATTGTTGAGGTAGAGATAATATATATACACTTCTTTTCTTATCAATTTTTTTTTTTGATGAGGTAGAGAAACCAATACAGATGTACATATTAAAAGGCATTAGAAGGAAAAGCATCCGAAGTCAAAGACATTTTTAAAATTTTTGTAAATCCATTTATATGAAACAAACTAGGGATACAAGCTTCGTATATACGTGTCGCTAGTAAATAAGTAAAAAACCAACATTTAAGGTGTAGATACCCGAAATCATAAAATGTGCTTTGAGAACCATAACTCGAGAATAAAGAGTATCTATGAAAATCACAAAAATAATTGATAAAGAGCTAAAGAAAAACGAATAATGCGTAATCTAAATGGTGGTAATAATTAATTTAAAAACGTAATATTCAAGCTATACAAACAAATAAGTTAGAAAACTGACGATGAAATAATTTAGGAACATCTAGTTCTAGATCTCATTTTGGGGCTTATCACGCATCGCTGACCAAGTGATTATGTCGCCTACGTTTCAGCGCTCGAAATCAATCCTCTCGGCACCCTAGATGCACCTTTATATGAAACAAATTAGGATACGCTTTATGTATCCTAGTTTGTTACATATTTAGTAATATTAACGAATAGAAGAAAACATATGCCACTATAAAGAAAACGTATAAATAACCGTACTCATAATCAAATATGTAACATGTTATATTTAATAAAAAAATTAAAAATAAAAATATACATATATGTATATATATAAATATCATTTTTGCACAAGCGTTAAAGTCCAAAGATTGAAACTTTGATTAATTATTATAATAATAAATCTACTTTCAAAGTTTCAATCTTTGGGCCAAATGCTTGCGGTGCAAACTTGATATTTTCCACCCCACTACTATCACGCATAACCACTACCATGGGGTTATATGCTCGGAGTGGAAAATCTTCAGCTTTTTGCACAGCTGCAGTCCAAAGATTGAAACTTTGATTAATTATTATAATAATAAATCTACTTTCAAAGTTTCAAATTCTTGGGCCAAATAAGCTTGTGCAAACTTGATATTTTCCACCCCACTTTACTATCACGTACAACCACTACCATGGGTTATAGCCGGAGTGGAAAATTCAAGCTTTGCACAAGCATTAGGTCCAAAGATTGAAACTCTTGAAAGTAGATTTAGCAGATAATCAAAACAAGCAAAATCCCCTAACTTCAGCCAGGAAGATACAAAAACTGCAGCAATGGGGATTTTCTTTGTTTTTCTCGATTAATTATAATAGTAAATCTACTTTTTAAAGTTTCAATCTTTGGGCCAAATGCTTGTGCAATAGACTTGATATTTTCCACTCTGTGTAACATGTTATATTTAGTAAAATATAACATGTTACATATTTAGTAAACATAACATTGTTACATTATGCAACAATTAGATAAGTTACTAAATACTCTAATTTTCAAGTCTTTTAAAGTCAAAGGGGAGGAAGGGGGTAAATGTATCAATAATGTAACATATTCAACCAAGCACACTACCTTAGTATGGTTCTAGATCCCATTTTGGGGGCGATTGACGGCATCGCGAACGCGTGATGTAATATCGCCTACGTTGAGCGCCCGATATCAATCCCGGCACCCTAGACGACCTTGGGGTATTGTGGTTGGTGGTTAACATCTGTAATATAAATAAGATGAGTACTTTCTTCACCTACGCCTATCAAAATCCTACCTGCTTGATCAAGAAATAGCGATGTGGAGGCTGCAATAGGCTTGCTTGTCAGCAGCAAGGATTTTCTCGTTTAATAAGAAGTTTTTCCGCTTTCATCGTTCTCTCTTCTAAGCGATTCAAACATCACAGCCCATAAAAATTCTTAATAATAATCAAGCACTGCTTTTACATTTTCATCGGTAGATACGGTTCACAGTTGCACAGTGTAATGCATAACACCGCGGAAGAGAAAACAAACTCTTCCTCCACTTTTTAATCTTCCACCTTCCATTTGAGATCTCGACATGGGAATCTTCCTCATGAGCTTGAGCCGGCGGCAGCTGTTGCTCAATCTCACTAAGGTTGCTTCGCATGTGCAAACGTGAGATGCAACCGTGAGATTGGAGGGGCAACACCGCCGCCTTTCAAAGCTCACGAGGAAGATTCTCGCAATCAGATCTCGGGTAAATCGGAAGCGGAGATTGAAAAAATGGAGTGAAAGTTCTCGTTTTCTCTTCACCGGTGTTATATCGTTACCTTAGTTTTTACTTGTGACCGTATATCACTGAAAAGTGAAGAGTAAAACATGTGCACTCGTCAAGACATGGCCGTGCGATGTTTGAAAGATTCTTAGGAGAGGAGGACAAATAAACCCGGAAAAACCTATATTAAACATGTGAAACTTTCGTCTCAAACCGACAAGAACTTATTTGCTCTATCTTTTCTTGTTCTAAGCCGAGATAGGGTTTTGATAGTTGTGATGATAACGACTCTCATCTTGTTTATAAATGTTAATTTAATTCATCGTTGTAAAATTATATATTTTACAACAAAAAGAATTAAATATTAATATTTTTAAAATTATTCACAATAGTAATAATTTAGGTCTATTTAAAAGCCGAAATTTTTATTTTCGATTATAAAGCAAGTAGGCAAAGTGATATTTGCATTTCATATAATCACGCATTTCGGGACGTGGATAGGTTTATCAAACATGCACTTAAAGCGACGTAGTAAGGTGGTTAGTAGGGACACCATTATCCTTTAGTTTAGTTTGAACTAGAGCTCAAGATTCGTTGATACAATTATTCACAATATTAATAGGTAAAAAGTCCCAAATAGCCCACCCCAATTTAAGGCAAGCACGAGCATTACAATGGAGAAATTGTTTCCCGCGAGTTTCAATTCTTCAACAAGACATTCTCGGGAACTCACTGCTTTCACTCAAAAACAACACCGGAAACTTATTGACAGGAGGTATAGCATGCCACATGATCCGGTCTCTAAAAGATTGGAAGATTGATTGATCTCGCTCCGAGCCGGCTTCGCTTTTGGGATTCGAGCGACATGTGTTCACCTCTATCGTACAACGATCTCGGTGCCAACGATGGAGGATTTTCGAGCACCGATCGGCGTGGCCGAAGTCGAGGACTCGTGGCATTTCCTCGAGACGTACGATCAGCCATTTTGTTGTGAGCAACTATCCTGACTTCTTGGGATTAGTCAGCAGATCGGGTATTTCTGCATCTATGCATTTGTCGTCGACGATAGATTCATAGACTTGACTCATATAGCCGTATTGAGCTCCGACCACTTCCTGACCGTTTGATCTATCCACTTCCTTAGATATATTCATGTTGCTTCATCTCCGTCTCGCGCACTACTTCGCGGCTACATCTGGGAAAGTGTGTCCGCGCCTACGCCGTTAGAGATCATCAAAAATCGAGAGGTGATCGAGGAGTTGACATCCTAAGCATATTCAATCTCGGTCAGTGAGCGATGGACATCATTCAACTCGTTGCTAGCGGAGACATACCACTTCCAAAGATTGATAGATTAGCTCTGAGGATCCGAGTACATTGGGTCTCAGTAGCCCCGACATTACTATCATTGTGGCCGTATGAGAGATTTCGGCTGGATCTCGCCACCGCTGCAGGGGCGCATCGCATTACCTTGGGTGACCGGACAGCCGCCGCAGATATCGAGGGACGCTCGCCACCGAGAGCTTCGGCATGGTGAGGTCGGGCTCTCAGCCCGATATGAGACCGCAAACCTCGAACTATTGGATTCCGGCATGGGGATTGCAGACTGGGCTGAGAGATATTCAGACGGGTTGCCATTATTGTCCGACTTCCGGACTACAAGCATGTATCATCCTTTTGCATTCCATCTCTAGCGAAAGCACAAGACGGGATAACCCGCAGCAGACTCATTCTGACTTCATCTGAGAGAGCAGGCCGAACACGACTAATACAATGCCGATGATTATGACCGAGCCTCGTACTACACATTTCTTTTGCGTAGCATTTCTAGAGGGCTTTCTTCCGATACTGACCACTACTCCGCTCATACTAGAGGTAGCACATTTCGACCACCGAGTATCTCGACATTGTACGAGGAGCAAGCAAGCTGTCCCAGATGTACAGCGATGATGTAGAGGCTCGACGCCGAGAGTGTTTCTGGGGGCGTACTATTCTTCCAGCCTGACATTAAGAGGCAATGGAGGCCAAAGAGCAACCCCGATTGAAATCACCGGCGACATCAGCAGCAAGCCTAGAGCATTGAGAGATCTCCAGGAGATTCGTGAGAGTCAGCTTCTGAGAAATGATCCCGGGCGATAGCTCGCAGTGGGAGGCCTCCTTGGTGCGTGAAAGGGTGGCAACATCCGAGAGCTACCCGTGACTCCGATATATCCACCACCACACGATACCCTCGAGAGCCAGACGAGGTTCGACCGACTTTTCAACATACCTGGGACCAAAGACTCCACTGTGGACCGAGGCGGCTAGGGAAGAGGTAGAGATTCTGAAGTTCGGGAGCGGGAACGAGTTCCTAGACACTTTAAGAAGACCTCGTTAATATATTGTTAAATATGAGTTAGAAGCTTTATATTTATTTTAAGAAGATCTCGTGTTGCTTTTAAGCTTTGTAATTCAAATTGTGTAGGGAATGATAATACGTTAATTACTTCTAAACTGTTAATATATTATGAAATCCAATAATTATTAACATCCCGATTTTGTTTCATCCGGGTCGATTAAATTCGAGTGTACGTATAATATATGGATTGCAAATGCAAAAGAGTGATGTCTCGTTAATTCGATGATCGTAGTTGGATGTATAAGCGGAAGTTGCCGAATCAACGCTTATCCAATCCCGAGTTTTATGTAGGGTCAAGGGGTTTTGGCTGACTGCTCAATTAAATAAAACCCATTACACGGATAAGGACGGTAAGATTAGGTGTCCATGCGACAAGTGTTGTAATGTCAAGTATCTAAGCTTGATCGAGACTCGAAACATCTTTGCGTAACGGGTTTGAAGTTGGGTACAAACGAAGGACCCGTCACGGCGAAATGAGACGCGCACAAATGTTGCGAATAATCCCCCCGAGAATATTCATGTACCTCCCGAACCCGAACCTATTATTCAGACAATAAAGAACCACCTTTGAATATGGAAGATATGGTTAGGATGCAAATTCGGTCCTTCCTTCGATTGGTCGAGAACCAACAAAGAAGAACCAACCCCGGGCAGCTTCAAGAAATTTATTGATGCGCGGACTCGCAAAAGAGAAGGCTCCATCCAGGTTGCGAGATCGCCGTGTCGGAGAGGCCGCGGCCGAGCTCCCAACATAAAGGTCATTGCACATAGCGCCCTCGTTTATAATCGTATCATGAAAGCAATTAAGCGGATGTTGCCGAAAGAGAATAAGATGGTTACAAACTTTTATGAGACAAAGAAGTTGGTTGGGGCGGATTGGGCTAAGTGTTATGAAAAGATTGATGCGTGTAAGAATGACGCATGCTTTGATTCCACAAGGAAGATTCACGAGAAGACGTAGTGTTCAATTTGGCGGACAAAGTAGATATAAGCCAAGCCTGGAGGGGGAGTTCAAAACACAAGAAAAAGCACATACCACATAAGCGGAGTTGCGTTACATGCGCGGTTGATTCTAAGACTACACTTGACGCCTCTACAGCGTCTAAATCTACTGCGGCAGGCAATGCGTTGGCATAAAGGAAAGTTTGCGTGAAGATGGTGTGTGTTGATTCATCCCGGTGATGGGGAGGCATGGAAACACTTTGATGAGACTTATCCCGACTTTCAAGGCGTACGAAGCAAGAAATATACTAAGTTATGCATTCTGCTTGCGATGGTTTCAATCCAGTTTGGTCACTCGGGGCAAGAAATCTTACTCTTGCTTGGCCTGTTATAGCCACCGTCTACAATCTTCCGCCTGCCGGTTGTGTATGAGTGATCCTCTCACATGTTCTTGTCGTTCAGTTCATCCCCGGCCCAAACAGCTCCCGGGAGGAACATTGACGTCTATCTCCAGACCTTTGATGGGACGGAATTGAAGCGACTTTGGGAGGATGGGGTCGAAACGTGGGATGCTTTTCAAGCGAGAGGAATTTATTCGGCATGAAGGCTGCGCTTGATGTCAGGACGATTAATGAAGCTTCCCTGCATATGGGATGTTTATCGGGTTGGGAGGCACCCCGCACGGGAAGTTGGCCCATGTCCAAATTATTGTATGAGTGACACAAAGTCTTTCACGCTCACGCACTCTGGAAAACCATGTTGGTTCGATTGCTATAGACAATTTCCTTCACTGAGGACCACCCATTCGGGACCCCAGAGAAGAATGCGTTTAAAAAGAACAAGATTGACCATGATGAGGCCCCGATTCGTTTAAGCTGGTGACACCCGGTCTATGAGAAGAGTATCTAGATTGCTTCCGATCCTCGGTGGGGGAAAAAGTTTTCGAAGACCAAAATACGAGGGTTTCGGGACTACCATAACCTTGGATCGAAGAGGGAGTACCTATTTTGGGAGGCTGCCATGCTTTGGAAAACAAATCTCATTTCGACATAACCTTGACGTGGATGCACATTTAGAGAAAGAATGTATTCGATAATGTTTTTAACACGTTGATGGATTTTTCCAAGAGAGAACAACTAAAAGACAACGAAAAAGCTCGAAAAGGACCTTAAGGAAATACGCCAAGCGTAGGCCTTAGACTTGGGTATACGACGTCAATGGTAAACCAGGTTGGGCCGATGGCTCAATACGTGCTTACAAAGGAAAAGAAGCTCCTCCTCCTTTGGAAATGGCTCAAGGATTTAAGGCTTCCCGGATGGTTACGCTGTCTAACATTGGTAAGCTGTAGTCCAATGTAGAGGAGGGGAAAGTGCGGGGGTTTGAAGAGTCACGATTGCCACGCTTTCTTTGGATAGGCTACTTCCGATTGCTCTCGGGGGGTCTCTTTGCCCTGACAATATGCGGGTGGCGTTAACGGAGTTAAGAAGTGAGTTTTTTCCGAGCGTTAACATGTCGACCACCTTTGCGTGTTGATCACATGAAAAAGCTTGGAGGAGAGCATCGTAGTGACTTTGTGCAAACTTTGAGAAGATATTTCCTCCTTGCAGTTTTCTTTGATTCTATGGAGCATTCTTACCGGTCCACTTGGCATACGAAGCTAGAGTCGGTGGTCAGTTCAATACCGGATGGATGTATCCATTTGAGAGGTAATTGAATTTATTCTATTTCTAAATAATTTGAAGGCGTTAACAATATACCTTCTTTAACATTATTTATGTTTTTTAATCTACGAATGACTTTTAGGTATCTAGGCCAATTGAAAAGGAAGATGAGCAATAGGGCCGTATGGTCGCAGGCCTCCAATTTTCAGAGGCATTTATCATAGATGAGATTGTTGCCTTTGTCGGAACATATTTTCCTCCACGATGTTGATACGAGATTGACTAGGGTTGGCCGCATATTACGATGGTGGTTTTTCGTCTTGAAACATCTACGTATTTTCATCCTACTGGTCGGTTCCTCCGGCAAACGGGTTGGTACGCGTACGTTAACCGCTAAAGAGTTTGCCGCGGTCGAAACGTATGTTCTTCTTAAGCTGCGACGAGGTTGGGGAATATATCGAAGTAAGTACGGTGATGTTATGTTTTACGCCTCGTCGATTAAATTATGCATGTTTAATTACTGCATATGAAATGCCTTGTTTAACCCTATTGCGAGAATGTTTGAAGATTTAGCTCGGGATTTATCTCCGAACTCATCGCAACTTCAGGACAGAAGAGAATTTCCAAGCGGCTAAGGAAATATGTAAATATTTCGTTTCATTCAAATTTATTCTATACATAACTTTAAGCATTCGATCTTAAAATTGTATTAAATTGGTTACAATATTGTCTTATGAATAGATAAATGAACATCCGGGTGATGCCAAAGGCTGCGAGGTTAAGACATTTAGCATCAAATCTCCGTACTTGAACGTTCAATTTATACAACGGTTATTTCGTGAATGGCTATGTGTTTCATACCCAAGCTTACGGGGGATCTAAATTGACGTGGAATAGCGGTGTGAAGCTTAAAGGAAACCTTGATTATTATGGCGTCACTGAAAGAAGTAAGTCGAGGTGGAGTATTTGGGTAGAAACTTGAGTGTTGTCTTGTTCAATTGTGATTGGCGGGATCTTTGTGCGGGTGTTAAGAAGCACGCCATATTTGACACACTCGTCGATGTAAAGAGACTCAAATCCGAGACATAATGCGCGACGACGTCTTCATCTTAGCATCTCGAAGCACAACGAGTATACTGCTGACTCCCTACCCATCGTCCGCGTCCGACGGATGGTGAGGCATGTCACGGATGACCAAGGCTAGGAGCATGATTGACAACCTACCCCATAGTCGAAGCAACTACGCAGTCGTGGATTAGAAACACCCTATCGAGAGGATGAGAATGCCGGTGCCGCTGCGTTTCATCATTAATCATCCATTAGATGATGTCACTCCATATTCACTCAAAATGTTGATGAACCCGGGGAGGATATCTTGCAGTGAATTTGCCAACTCCTCCCCGCCTCGTTCGGGTCATCTACGCGCATGCATTGATATTGATGAATCGAGAGGATCGAGAGGAAAGAGGAAGAGGAAGAGGAAGAGGAAGAGGAAGAGGAAAGAGGAACCGAGGTTTGATTCATCGAGTCCGAAGACGAAGATGAAGAACTCGAGATTTTGTAGTAATTCGAGTCCGAGTGATGATGATGGGAATAGACGAAGATTAATATAGTAGTTTAAACTTTAAAATTGTATTGTGAATGCTTTAGATTATTAGAACTTTAAAGTTTTATATGTATCTGTGAATGCTTTAGATTATTAGAACTTTAAAGTTTCATATGTATTGTGAATGCTTTAGATTATTTTTTTAATATCCCGGAAACCGTTTTATATATATTGTGAAGATGCTTTAGATTATTAGAACTTTAAAGTTTTATATGTATTGTGAATGCTTTATATTATTAATAGTTTAAAGTTTTATATGTATTGTGAATGCTTTAGATTATTAGAACTTTAAAGTTTTAGATGTATTGTGAATATATTGTTTCCTATTGTTAAAGTTGTATATTTTAATATTTTTCTTGTATATACGAGATATGAAGGTTCTAATAGGGTAAAGAGAAAGGGTAGATAGCTTAAGACTAAGCCCATCTACCACATTGATTCTTTGGGACGCAACCGTCCGATCGATCCGGTACCGATGATGTCGACCGCTTCGCGCGGTAGTACTAGCTCCACCTGCAGGGCCGGTACTCGGACTGCGCTCGATTACGATGGGAGGATTATTTGTCAGGATATCATCGTATTATGACCGATAAGTAACTTTCTTCATTAATTTTGATATAAGTTGGTTCCTTTTTTGTTTTATATATAATTCATTATTTAAGTTAAAATGTTATTGTATAAATATACTTGGCGGGTTTGTAGGTGGATACCCCACATGGGGACTAAGATCGGGCGATGCGCGGTCTCGGAAAATGACCAGAGTATTGGCCCAGCTAGGAAAATCATTGCCACGGCGAGGCGGAAGGAGGATGCGTGGGAGGAGTTTAAAGGTAATGTGTTAATGGTTTTATTTAAAACTTAAATGTTTAGTTTTGTTATTAAAATGTTATAATTAATAATGATTATACTCTTTTAGTTTTGTAATGTTATCATTGTTATATGTTGTAGGCTAAATATTGTGGGCGCCGAGAAATCGGCACGAGACGACGGCTAGATATGTTTTTCGATCGGCGAGGCTCACAAGCTATTTACGGATTTTATTTGTAACATATTTATCTATCCTTAATTAGTTTAATTAACAATGATTATACTCTTTTAATTTTATAATGCCATCATTATATGTTTACGAGATATTCATATTTTTTATAGGTACCACAAAGAGAACTCATTTATACTAATCGGCTCGTGGCGGGACGGCGGCCCTCGACACCTAGCCTTTTGGATGACCGAGGAGGTGTTTGGTCAATTTGCGGAATATTGGGGGTCGGATGCGGCGAAGGCTATATCCGAGCAGTGAGGCTAAAACCAATAGAGCAGGAAGCTCCTCGGGAGTCGGCGGCGTTGCATACCGGGGGACGATCCCGGTCGCCGAGTGACATCAACGACCGCATGGTATGTATGTTAGATTTAAATGTAGTAGTGTATGCATGCTTTTAAATAGGTTTATGTACGTATGTTAGGTTGCAGAGATGGCCATGTTGATGCTTTATGAAATCCATGGTTTTAGTGTAAAAATGTAGTGTATGCATGCTTTTAAATCGGTTTAAATGTTGCATTTATACAATTTTCAAAGTAATAATCTCGCTTATTTTATTTATAGGAAAGGGAGCATGGTCCGAATATCGAGTTTTGTGTGGATGTTTACGCTAGCACCCATATTCGGACTTCTGCGGCGCCCGATCTGACCTCCGCGTGGGTTGTGATCGCTGCTGCTTAATGCCTTTGTAAGTAAACTATCATTAAATGACTTGATTTTGAATATGTAAATTTATTTATGCCCCTTACATTGTGTATATGATTATAATTGTTTGTTTTATTTTTGGCCAGTTTTGCATATCGGCCGCCCGTTGTTCCCGAAGAAACGCCTCGGCCCGAGCGCGTCACCTTCGTTCACGATGTTTGGCACTGAGGTCACCTGCGAGGGGACATCCCGAGGAGGAGCCCGAGTGTTAGGGATGGGGGATTACGGGCGGCAATGAACCCGTCGACCGGCCGTCGGCGAAATGTTGGCTTTGCCCACGTTTCATGATCCGAGGGTCGACACTCTGGAGGCTGCGTTGGAGGAGGAGAGACGCGAGCGGGCAAAGCTTGCGGAGGCTCATGCGGAGACTCAAAGACAATTGGCGCGGTTGATGGCTCATATCGGCCCGGGACTTCCCGGGGTAATACCGGCCGCCCCGAGTTGATTACGGACTATTTTAGACTTGTTTGTACTATTTTTTACTCGTTTGTAAACATTTGAGACATTTGATACCCGCGGGAGCCCTCCCGCCCTCTCCCCCTCCCCCTCTCCCCCTCCCCCTCTCCCCCCCTCTCCCCCTCTCCCCCTCTCCCCCTCCCGATTTGAGTACGGTGATATTTAGATTTATTTGGTACGTTGATTTTTGATTTTTAGTTTTTATAGTTTTAGTTTTATAAATTGAAATGTTATATCGGGTACAAAAAATTTTGGTTTATTGATATTTTAAATTATTTTTTTTAATTTATTTCGAGAATCGACGGAAATTCCGTCGAAATCTTCGGCGAATTTAATTTTTGATTATAGCGGCGGAAATTCCGTCGCGAAATAAAAATTAATTAAAATAAATTAATTTCGGCGGCGGAATTTTCCGTCTCGAAATTAATTTATTTTAGTTAATTTTATTTCGGCGACGGAATTTCCGCCGCTATAATCATTTAATTTTTATTTAATTTTTGATTTCGGCGGCGGAAATTTCCGTCATTTGTAATAAAATTTAAATTAAAATTAAATAATTTCAGCGACGGTAATTTCCGCCGCTGAAATTAATTCATTTTAATTTAATTTTATTACA